>JAJOZX010000927.1:355000-607500 GCA_023014485.1 Bathynomus jamesi | reverse complement strand
ATTTTGATCACCCATCTACCCATAGAAATCGATACACCCATAAAAATGCATCCACAAAGAGCCTACGAAACAGAAGTGCCTAGGGCTTACGAGGACCTCAATCCGGCCCTGCCACGTCGTAAATACTGAGTGACATTTTCTCGCTGGATGGAAGAGAAGAAAGAATCTCTATCACTGACGAGGACAGATTACTTCCCACTCAATGTTATTCCCATTCCCATTCGTGGTCCGCAAATGAAAATACACAAAAGTGAAAAATCCATATTTGACAAAAGGAGTTTCTTGATTCGGAAAACAATGTCTCACTCGCGGAAAAGGCATCAAATGGGAATGGTTAGTATTTCCTAACGTAACTTGATTTAACCTAACCTAAACTAATATTAGCCTAACCTACCGTAATTTAACCTAACCTAAGTTAACCTAACCCTGACCAAAGTGGGAAAGTCATGGATGAAAATGAGAATAACATGAAGTGGGAATAGACCAATTTGAAAATACCTCCTTTGAAAATCTTCCTTTTATGCATTTGCATTTGGGGACCACGGATGGGAATGGGAAAGGTATGGAATAGAATGACACCACGAGGACACACGTCGAAAAACGAGAAGAGGAAGAGCAGAAGGCAGAGTGGCAGAGTTGTCAAACGTTCTCCCAGGGCCGTTTCTAGCCATTAGGGGGCCCTAAGCAGTATACCCATTTGAGGCCCCACCCCTCCATCCACTAACTCACACCTTACTACATCACCTCAGCACACACATACAAAAAATGGCTGTGTTAATAAAAAACAATTATGAAACAATTTTAATGAAACATTTATGTCCAAAACAACAAATATGTACTTTCAGAAGACAAACAGAAAAAATACTCTTAATAAAATTCTTGAAAATTAGCTTATACATTATTTAGAATAAATGACACAGAACTATGTATAAAAAAATAATGCAATTATCAACTACCAAACAATTACTAACTCTACGATACAATCGTGTAATGGCTAACAGTTATACAGAACAGTTTGTATCTTCAAAATTTTTGCCTCCTAGATTTTTTCTGGGCGAAATCATCAATAACAACATCATATGAAATCTCCCTGCCAACGTCCTGGTTGATGCTTATGATGCCAAGGCCACTGAGGCGATCCTGCCCCATTGATGATCTGAGGTAGTTCTTGATTAGCTTCATCTTAGAGAAGCTCCTCTCGGCTGACGCTACTGTCACAGGTAGAGTGCAGGCAATTCTTAGTGCAACTCAGAGATTGGGGTATAGTTCCTCCAGTTGCTTCTGATGAATGAAGGAGAAAAGCTCCGATGCAGTCATGTTGTGTGAAGGTAAAGTCGGCAAGTTCTTAATTTCGAGGGCCAGTTCTCTTCCATCAATGTCAGAGTCAGCTCCAGAGCTCAGTATCTTAGAGAGCTTTTCACACTTGCAGGACAAGTCTTCCTTGTTCATTGTGGTGAAGTTTAGGAGGACCCCAAATATGTCCCTCACATCATCTAATGTTTTGAATCTCTCATTTATTGATCCGATGGCACAATCCACCACCACATTGAAAAATTTGACTTCCAGCCTCTTTAAGGCTTCTGTAAATGGTTCGTCAGGAGCTTCGTAAGCAAAGTGCTTTTTTGTGGATCTGAGCCTCTTCTCCTTCAGCACAGCCTCCACATTCATTTCCTCACATATGTCCCTAGCTACGACTTGTGCTGCAACAAAACCTGTGTTTCTGTAGCTGGTGAGTGGGTCTTTTGTTTTTGTGAGGAGGTTGACTGCCACATCAAACTGCATTGTAGGAGACTGCAGACGTTTGCTCACATGGTTAACTGCATGAAGGATGTCATACCATACTACTGTACAAATCTGAAAGCGATAAGACCCTACCTCCTCTGCAAGTGCTTGTGCTTCAGTCCTGGCTATGGCATCTGTGGCATTGTTTCTGACTTCCAACAGGGCCTCTCTGATGTTGTGGCTCTGGTATCGCACAGCCTCAATGCTCTTAAGCCTGCTCTCCCACCTGGTTTCACTCCAAGACTTGATTGTTATGTTCACGTGCTTCTTTAGGATTGTCCATCTCTGTGTAGCTGCTGCAAAAAGGTTGTACAATTTTTGTACGTTGCCAAAGAAGCTGATGACATCTGTAGAAGCTTTAGCTGCATCAGCAACTACAAGATTCAGAGTGTGAGTCCCACATGGAACATAGAGTGCACGACAGTTCTTCTCTAATAACCTTGCCTGAACACCTTTGTTCTTGCCCTTCATGTTCGCTCGTTGCATATAACTGTCCTCTGCAGTCATCAAAGTGAATATTCAGTTCATCTAGTCTCTTCAGAATCAGAACTGATAAACCCAGGCCTGTACTTTCTGAAGCCTCAAGAAGGCCCAAGAAGTATTCTTTTATTTCTGGTACTTCACCCATTTTAACAGTTCTGATAATAATCGACATCTGTTCTTGGTGGCTTATGTCTGGAGTGCAGTCTAAAATGAGTGAGTAATATTTAGCTTGTTTTATTTCTGCAACAATAGCATCCAAGATCTTCCCACTAATGGATCCAATGAGCTCATTTTGAATGATGTTTTCTAGGTAACTTGAATGACTATATTGGCCACTTTCGACTCTGCTGATGTGTTGTTTCATCACTGGATCAAATTTGGCAAACAGCTCAACCTCCTTCAAGAAGTTGCCATTATCTCGATTGTACAATGTAGAGGAAGACCCCCTGAAAGCAAGGTTTCTCTCTGCCAGTGATTGGATTATACTTACAAGACGTGTGAGAACATCTCGCCAGCGTCTTCGCTCTACCTCCATTAATGACATTTCAGTTTGGTCAATGGTCCTCCCAGTTTTTAGCCGCAGTTCCAGATCCTTCCATGCTGCCATGTTATCTGCATGTTCTGAACTATTTTCATGGCCTTTCAGAAGCGAACCAACGTTTATCCAGTCTGAAAGTCCATCCGTAATTAGTTTAGGGAATGTGAAATCTGGACTGATTTGAAATGGTCCTCGAGACACAGATCTATCTTCAAGGCATCTGACAGGACAACTGGCCAGTCATACGGATCAAGCGGTGGAGCAGATTTTGGTTCTTGTTGCTCATTAGAAATGCCTGTGTGTGGTGTTTGAAGCTGAATAGAAGATGGTCCACTTGTTGGTTCATCAGGCTCTACTTCTACTGGTGTTTGAGGTTGCATAGAGGATGGTCCTGCTGTTCGCTCATGATGCTCATCAGGCTTTGCTGAGGATGGCTTTTCCAAATATTTCAGTAGTGCTCCTGAGAAGAACATAACATTACATATTCTGTTAGATTTTGCTAAAATACTCTTTCTTATCTTGTTTGATAAATAATTGATCTGTGTGAACAGAATTTGAGGTGATGTGATCCATTGAATTTCACATTTCGAAATATAAATATTACAGAGACTAGCTTACTCTACACGATTCCTGAGCACTTGCCTAGCTTGATGGTCTACCTAACCTAGTTGCCTGAATGTAATCATAAGAATATACAAGTGGCACATCTCACCTGTGCTACTGGAAAGCTTCTCCTCCTCTATTTTCTTCTTTTTCAGTTTTTCAGCTCCTGATGGATAATGTCGTTTCATTTTCCAAGATGCACGAAGTCACATCTAATTAACCACAACTAATCTGCTAAATAATAATGATCATGATAATAATAATAATAATAATAATAATAATAATGTTTTACAATACTAGAAAAATTAAGCATTTAGGAAAGTATAAGCATATAGTAAGAATAAAGTTAAATAATATAGAAATAAGATCTCACAATAGTTATTTACACATTACGACCAAAACGTTTCGTTTGTCTCCGTTTTATCACATTTGTCTCATACAAAAACTTTAATTAATACGACAATAATAATAATAATAAAATAATAATAATAATAATAATAATAAATAAGGATGATAATAATAATAACAATAATATTAATAATAACTTCAGCTATATTCCTATTCTTGCCCACTGAGCTATGACCGGGGAGCCTGTCTAGGGGCCCCCTAGTAGCAGCGGGGCCCTAAGCGGCCGCTTAGTCTGCTTATGCCAGGAAACGGCCCTGCGTTCTCCTCTCTCTTATACTGTTCATTATATTAAGTATATAGAAGATCGAATTAAAGGTAGAAACTCAGAATTTTGCCTGAGAATACTTACTTGGTTGGTCGATATAACAGCAGGAACAGTGAAGGAAGACAACTGTGATACACCGATACCAGAACAGTGTTTTCATAAGCATTGTACAATTTTTCATCCTGCTCGTATATATTTTTCAGTCAATGAATGAGGAACTGTAAACAGAAATTTACAGAAATCTGTGAAGCCACTGGAAAAGAGAACGTTTTGGATTTAATTTTGACAAATAACAATGAGATAATAATAAATAAAAAGGTAACACACACAAATTTCTCCGACCATAACCTAATCGATAAATTGAAGTTAGCACCCAGAGGTGCCAAGAGGTCCAAAAACGCATCCCAGAGAGGCAGAAGGAATATATGAAGGCTTAAACATAAATTCAAAAAAGTAGATTGGGAAAGTATGAATAAAGATTTAAACGAAGTAAATTTGGAATTGCTACTTCACGAGAAGACTCCAGAACAAATACTATGTATAATAGAGATTGAAACCAAACCTATATTACTGAAGCATGTGCCAGAGAGACAAAAAGAAAACGTAGCAAGCTCGAGAGAAAAATCAGGACACTATTTAGACAACGGAAGCAAACCGTAAAACATCTCTACAGATGCAGAACTATGCAAGGAGACTCAAACTAGAGAGGAAACTAGGCGAAACAGAAGTGGACCTAAAGCAAACATTCATACATAAGACAAACGAGGAGGAAAACAAGGTAGCAGAAAACATAAAAAATAACACAAAATACCTCTACACGTTTGTGAAAAGGAAAATGCAGTATAGAGTATTGGTCCGTTGATAGAGGAGGAGGCCAAACACATAAATGACCCCGAAAAAATGAGCGAAGTCCTTAAGGAACAATTTAATTTTGTGTTTAGCACGCCTAAGTCCGAGATGAAAGTAGAAAACCCAGACGAATTTTTCGACATTGATACAAATCAGCCAAGAACAAATTCCGGCACAAATCTATTAATGGACATAGAGTTCTCGGAAGGAGATGTAATTAAGGCTCTATCACAGATGCGAGACAATTCGGCACCAGGGCCAAACACACGGCGTGCCACGTTTCTGAAGAAATGTAAAGAGAGTATTGCCAAACCGCTATACTTACAATGGAGGAAATCACTTGATACAGGATAAATTCTACTCCCATTAAAGAACGCGAACACTGCCCCATTATTTAAAGGTGGTAACAGAGCAATGCCCAAGAATTATCAGCCGATAGCTCTCACCTCCCACCTTATAAAGTGCTTTGAACGTATAATTAGAGGCGAAACTACCTACTACCTACAAGAAAAGAACTTATAAAACCCAAATCAACATGGCTTTAGCGCTGGAAGATCTTGCCTATCACAGCTATTAGACCACCAAGAGAAAATATTGAAAACAGTGTCGAGGACAAAACATAGATGTAATATATATTGACTTTGCTAAAGCCTTCGATAAATGTGATCATGGAATTGTAGCACACAAACTTCAGAATACAGGAGTTACTGGAAAGCTAGGAAGATGGATATTTAATTTCTTGATGCAAAGAACACAAAGAATGGTGGTAAATGGAGTCAAATCGGAAGTCTCGGAAGTAGAGAGCTCTGTCCCACGAGGGAGCGTATTAGTTTCCTTGCTGTTCATAATAATGATTGCAGATATTGATGCAGATATCAATGACAGTATTGTATCATGTTTCGCAGATGACACAAAGATATGCAAGAAAATATTGAACGAAGGTAACATAGGAAAATTACAAAACGACATTGAAACATTATTCCAGTGGGCAGAAGACAACAATATGAAGTTCAACGAAGAGAAATTCCAACTGCTAAGATATGGTAATAACAAGGTGCTACAGAATAAAGGGTACAAAACTCTGCAAGCCAAACAGATAACATCAAACCCACAAGTCGGGATCTTGGAGTAATAATATCGTCGGATACAGAATTAAGAGAGCGTTATAACACCAAAATTACAACGGCTAGAAAAATAATGGGAATCATCTGGAGGAGCTTCCGCAGCAGAACAACAAACATCATGCTCAAATTATGGAAGAACAAACAAACAAACACTTTATTTCAGACTCAACAGGTACAAACATTATGCAAGAGGTCCATAGAAGATTAAGAGATAGTTGTCTGGAGCACTGACTAAGTAGGCCAGTGAATCACTCTGCATAATGAACATACAATTGCCTACGCCAATGCTTCCAGATTTGAGATTTATAAAATATATCGGAGACCAGTCCACTAACCATGGCTTCTATTATCTTACTGACTGACTCACCAAGCCTAGTGATAAATCTAAATACAATATTGCGAATCACACTGGCACAGTTAGGCACCTTTTTCTCTACAAACAGCATACTGACACTGGAAGGAGCACCATTTATAAATCTTGGAGTCCTTAATAAACTCCTACAAATATTATTATATGCAACGTATAATTTTCTCAAATTATACATCCTGTAGTTCCATTACAATGAGCTGTATACAATAGAATACAAGAAGTTTTGAACAAAATCAACTTAACATTTAATGTACACATATGAAATTTTTACACCAAAGTATTTCCCTGAGCATATAATTGTCTACATTTCCTTAGAATATCACAGTCATCTGAAAGACATTAGTTAGTATGTGGCAGAATGCAGAATTCAGAGAAGAGTCTAGTCCTACCAATAATTGAGTATTGCTCAGTACTCACAAGCCCATACAGAAAACGAGACACTGCGAACAGTGAAGCTATACAAAGGACTTTTACATCTAAGGTATAAGAAACGGAAGGTGAAGACTACTGGTCTCGACTACAATCCCTGAAACTCTACTCTCTCGAAAGAAGGCGAGAGCGGTACACAATAATATACATGTGGAAAATACTTGAGGGCTTTGTCCCTAACCTTAGAAATGAAATACAAACAAACTGGAATGAGAGAAGAGGCAGATTTTGTACTGTCCCAGCTGCGGTGGGACAGGGGACCATGAAAACGAGGATGGAAAATACCCCCAGAATACGAGGCCCAAAGCTTTTCAATATCCTACCAAAAGAAGTGAGGAATCTCCAGCACACCGACCTGAATAACTTCAAGAACCGGCTGGAGAGATTCCTGTGCAAAGTCTTTGACAAGCCATGCGTGACTGGCTACGAAGGCAGGAGGAGATCAGACAGCAATTCCGTCCTTCACCAAATCCCATAAATGAGGCGGGATGCTGTAGAGGGGTCGACTGCAGGTCTATCCTGTGCCGTAGGCACATTTTAATAATTTGTGTTTTAATACGTGTTTTGTTCTTTTCAGATTTGTTGTTGAACCTATGGCACAGAAATTGACATTAGATGAACGGGTGGAGATAGTTTTAATGTGTGTGTGCAAGGCGTGGTAACGCACACCGATCAGTTGCTACTGCTTTTAATGACAAACACCCTGAGAAGCTGCCAGTTGTTCAGGCATCAGTTGGAAAACTGTTCACTCGCTTCAAAGAAACGGGAAGTGTTCATGATCGGCCGCGTAGTGGCCGGCCAAAAAGTTCAACCGATGCAGCAATATCACTAACGGTTCTCAATCATCCCGAAAGCAGCCCACGTAACCCTTAAAAAAGTTATCCCAGGAAACGGGTGTCTCCAGAAGATCCATTCAACGAATTCTTACAACAAATCGTTTCCATCCCTACAAAGTCCAACTCGTTCAGGAACTTCACGGTGACGACATAGACCGTCGTGTAGAGTTCTGCCAGTGGTTTCTACAACATCGACAGCTTCAACGAAGGATCATGTTCAGCGACGAAGCGATATTTCACCTCAACGGTCGTGTCAATAGGCATAATGCACGTTATTGGGCTAAAGAGAACCCCACTGGATGGAGGAAGGACATGTGCAATTCGATCCACGAATTATGGTGAGGGCTGCCCTCTTGGGGGATCGGTTAATTGGTCCGTATTTTTTCGACGGCAATGTAACAGGTGAAACATATCTGCATATGCTTGAAACATTTATAATGTCCATACTGGACGACATTCCATTGGCAGAACGGGCGGAGATGTGGTTTCAGCAGGATGGTGAACCACCACATTTCGCAACCATCGTCCGGAGCTCTTCAGATGACGCATTCCCGAGCAAGTGGATCGGACGGCGAGGGCCCGTCGAATGGCCACCTATGTCTCCAGACCTCACGCCTCTTGACTTTTTCTTGTGGGTCCATCTCAAGTCGGTAGTCTATGCTGATCGACCCAGAACCATACGTTCTCGAAAGGATAAAATCACATGTGAGTGTGCCAAAATCAGTACCAATGTGTTAAGGAATATTCAAACATCATGCATTCAACGCGTCAGAAAGTGTCTCCAAGTGGAAGGCCACCAATTCGAACATTTATTATAATTTAATAAAATGTGCCCATGGTTCCTGACTTTTGCGCCACCCTGTATATAGTTTTTTTTTTGCAGGGGGGGGGAGGCTATTCTACCTTACGACGTAGTCTCCTTTACATTTTATTCTGTTTCAGTTTATAAATAGTGTTTTTCGTGTTGTTTATATATATATATATATATAATATATATAATATATATATATATATATATATATATATATATTAGGCCGGGTCGAAAATGGGAATTTTTTTATTTCTTAAAAAGTACACTATGTGAGAAGTTTCATTTTATCATCTTAACAAAATATTAAAATATCAAGCATGTGCTACCCCTGCTACCCCCAGCACATACCCTCCCCCCTTTTTTACCTTCATATTTGCATATATGTATTTAAATGGGAAAAAATGTTATTTCTTAAAAAGTACACTATGTGAGAAGGTTTTTTTTATCACTAACAAAATATTAAAAAATCAAGCATGTGCTACCTACTACCCCTATCACATGCCCCTCCTCCCTTTTTTTACCTTCATATTTGCATATGTTTAATGTTGTTATATGTTACATGATAAGTTGTTTGTTTAATGCTTGATATTTTTATGTTTCAAATAAATAGAAATAATTTGCATTTGCTTTAATTATAATTTGAATTATTATCAATTATAAATTATATATAATTTGATTTTACTTCTGAATATAATAAACTATGACTACTAGAAGCAAGTCCTCAAATGCAGCCTTTGGATATCGTACGGAATTCTCAGCAGCCATGACTCCTTCAAAAGCAGATGTTGTGAGATACTACCTTTTTGTGCGCCGTCGCGTCGTGAGGAAGCTAAATCAAAAGGATCAGCAAGTGCTAATGATTGTTACAGGGTTGTTGTAAAAGATATTGAAGATATTTGGATGAAATTTTCTTTTCCTACGATTAACACCAAAGGTATCTTTCTATCTTAAAGTCAGTCGACTAATAGAAGAAGCCTCAAAATTGAACAAGGTGCCGTTACATCGAAGAAATGAAAGTTTTGCCTTAAAAGTAGCTCAGTATGATGAAATGTTTGATATATCTTCTTGTGAATGCTATGATAAGGGAATTGATAGGAAATCTTGCAGGTGTAAGGATAAAATACCAATGGCAGAATGGGAGTCTTTTGTGGGTCAAAAACAAAGAAAAAATCAGTTAGGACCAATTGATCGCATAGCTAGTTCAACAAAGAAGAGATCTTTAGCAAGAGCCCAAGAATCGCAAAACCGTCAACTAAAAGCACAAGAAGAAATGACTGAAGCCACCAATGTTTTACCATCGGAATTTATAGAAAATACCGAAGAAGACATGGAAGTAGATTCAGAGAGTCAGGATGTAGATTATGAGGCCGATTTAGAATTGACTGAGAATATTCAGAACAGGCACTCCTATAAAACCCTAGCATTAACAGCAGATCGTTATCGTGTAAGTTGTAGAGCTGCAGCTGCAATAGTCAATGCAGCTTTAAAAGATATGGGGATCCTTAACCACACCAACATGCTTGACAGAAAGAAATTAGAAAGAGAAAAAAATCGTTTGAGTGAAACAAATACTTTTAAGTCTAAATCCGAAAATTTGAAGATGGAGTGCCTTGGATTTGATGGAAGGAAAGATAACACATTAACTAAACGTGGAAAGATAAAAGAAGAACACTATGTTATTGTGAAAGAACCTGGAAGCATCTCTGTAGACCATGTCACACCAGATAATGGAACTGCTCGCTGCATAGCAGAAGAGTTGATAACTATTATTACAGACTCGAACAGCACAGATACTATCAAAGCTTTACTGTGTGATAGTACTCCTGTAAATACAGGAAAAATTGATGGAGCCATAAAACTGGTTGAAATTCATCTTAACAGACCAGTGCAGTGGTTGTTGTGCCTCTTGCATTTGAATGAGCTGCCTTTTATGAACGTCTACAAAGCCATTGATGGTAAAACAACAGGTCCAAATACTTTTGTGGGTTCAATTGGGAATAAACTGAAAACAGATTTAACAAAATTGGAGGTAGTCAAATATCCTCGCGTAAAGGGAAACATTAAAGAAATTCCAGCAAATGTTGTGAAGGAGCTAAGCAGTGATCAAAGATATCTCTATGATATGTGTCTGGCAGTGCAAACTGGAGACACTTCTTAAGATTTGTCCACTCCATCCCCAGGTACCCTTCACCATGTTCGCTGGCTAACTCTAGTCAACAGGGTCCTTCGATTATATATATCAACGCCAAATCCCAATAAAAACCTTCAAGATAATAATATAGTCAAGATTATTATGCAGTTCTATGCTCCAGGGTGGTTTTGGATAAAATCTCATCCTAATGCAACTGATGGTGCATATAACTTTTGGCATCTAATGTACTTGCTTCGAAATTTAGCTGAACAACATAGATCAATCATAGAACCAGTATTAAAGAATAACGCCTACTTTGCCCACCCAGAAAATATACCCATATCAATGGTAACTGACAAGAGACTAGAAATTAGGGAGCAAGCTATTCAAAAAATCATCCTTTCAAGAACAGGATTTTCAGGTACCAGAAACTTTGAGTTGGCTCGAACCCTCAATTTCCCATCTACTGACTACACCGAGATGATCGATTGGCAAGAGATAATTACTCCTCCACCGCTGCTAAACAATTTTAGCGACGATGAGCTACTACAGGCTCGATGTAAGCAACTGGAGATAGCTTCTTTTCCATGCCACAGTCACAGTCACATGCCACAGTCACATGCCACAGTCAAAGTGTGGAAAGGGCAGTGAACCTAGTAACAAAGGCACGTCAGGAAAGAATAGGATATGACAACCGTCAAAAGTTTATCTTAAACTCATTAGAATCAAGGCGAAAACTGCCAAGTTTGAATGGAAGGCCCAATGGAATGAGTAAGAAACATATGAAATAAAATTTCCTAATGGTATTGAAAATTTCTTCCCTTTTAATGTGATAAGGAACAACGAAAAAATTAATTGAATTTTAGCACATTTATTATGCCTCTAATTTTTTCTTCTGAATATATTGTACTTAATTAATTTTCCTAATACTGTACATTATTAAATAAAATATTATACGTTAATAAAGATTTATGTCATCAAAAAACCTGAATGTAGAGTAAGTCTCGTATAAATGGAATATTCTTCAATGTAGGTCAAGAAGTGAAAAATTGTGTCGCTTTAAACAGCGAAAATAATTTGTGAGGGGGTTCTGTGTTCCATTCAAACCCCTCACAATATGCACCTTTTCAATATAAAATTTCGACTCAGCCTAATATATATATATATATATATATATATATATATATATATATATATATTTAAAAAAATCCGTTTTAGCCCCTTCTTCTGACACCGGTTTGTAATGAAGAATAAAAATGTCCGTTGTCAGGGTGGACGGATCCTTATTACAAATTGTTTATTTTCGAAGGTCACTGTAAATGCTCGATGAGTAAATTGATGTTATAATAGATCTTTCTTTAAGTTAGTGACCCTCTGCGTGAATTCTTTATCTTCCGCTTACTTCTGTACCCCCGATTTTAGTGTTTATGTGATAATGAAATAGTTGGTTTGAATAGCTTTTAATCAATAAATTTAAGTCACATTTGGCTACAAGTTCAGTCTCGAATTTGAAATATAGTACGGTCAAGTTCAGGTTTTTCTTAAACTAGTCTTAACATTAATTAAATAATTTAAGTTCTATCGTTGCCCATCCACTACATCCCTCGCAGTAGTTTAGGCTAACGGCTCTCAATATTTCCTCATAAACTCACAATCTCCATATTCTCTCAAACTCCATATCTCGAACTCAAATCTCGAATCTCACTCAATAACTCTCAAATTCAGTTTTTAACGAGCAAATCCCCTCAAGCCTACTCGGAGAATTTGGCGCCACCCGGCCTTTTCACTCATTCCCGACGAAGCGCCAGATCTCTTCTAACCGTCAGAATCCAAGGCGCGCCGAGGCGAGCCCAATCAACGGAGACTGATTGGTGGGGGGAAGCGCAACTTAGGGGTTTGCCTCCTGTTAATGCGTTTGTTCAAGCATTTGAGAACAAAGAAAAAGAAAGGAGGGGGGAGCGTCGCACGAGTCGATGAGGACACTCGAGGTTTATCTCAAGGGCTGTTTTAAATATTGAAGATAAAACCTGGGGTATTATGGGGAATCAAGTGGCTTGTGTATAACAAATTCGTGCCTTGAAAAAAAAAAAAAAAAAGCAATGAGTTCCTGAGAGAACTTGAGGCCGAACGAAGGACTTCCATGGTCCGTGAATACGGAAAGATAAATGCTCCGTGAGCGGAAATGATTCGTAGTGGAGAGGCAATTCTCAAAACACGAATTTAGGTTACTTATGTCTATCCAGATACGTTAGAACTCGTAGTTACACTGAAAATATGAGAAATTCAATTGAACATTAACCTAGTTAAACTTGCTTACTATTTATGAATAAATTTAAAGTTGTCAAATCAATAAGCTAAAAATTAAATTTACATAATAAATACTGAGTTAAACAACATATGCAGATTTATTCTGAAATTACATTCATAGAATAAATACCGTGAGTACTGAAAGTATGCATCTTAAATATATGCGGAACAAGGGTTGAAAATGTTTGTTTACTCACCGCATAACAATATATAATCAAGGAAAGGGTAGGTTTAAGAAGAGAATTACACACCAAGAAGATCACATTATATGGAGAAATTTTAATTTCTGAATGCCTTATAAGGGCAACGCCTTTCCCTAAATTAAATAATCCGATGTGGAAACGGATCAGCCTTCAATATAGTGTCATTTTCATTTACGTTAACATCATGAAAAATGCGTCTACCGGTTTAGGACGACTAATTCTTGTAACTTGGGGTGGAAAGTGCTTTCTTTAGGAGGAATAATCGTACGACGAGTCGCCTAACGACTCTTATAGTTTTCCAAAGGGATGACTAAATTAAATTTTTATAAATCTCATAGAGTTCATAAATTTTATAAGTAAAAATGGAAAAACTTTTTTTTTTCTTTTCTATACTAAAATTTGCATACTCAACCGAAAGACGAAAGCCTACATTACGAGGGCCTACTTTATTAGTTAACTAAATGAAATTATATGAATTTATATTTTGCAGTATAATTTAGTTATCAGGTACGGTCAGCAATTATTTCGAATGCAAGCTTTACCCGCATCGTCAGCATCTGATCTCTATTTACAGAAAGTTGCTTTCGAGAGACTTTCGCAATCTCGCTTTATGACACAAAATGATATCATAATGGTTTTATAAATTAATATGTTTTTTTTAAAAATAAATAAAGGAAAGCGATATAGCAGGGAGAAAATTTGAAATACACAGACGGAGAAACTTAATAGTTACAGAAAGAGAGGTCATTTCAGTAAGGCTCGTAAATCGAACACTTATCTAATTACCAATTCGTTAAGCACTAATCACTGAAGGAAAATATTACTTATTTAATTAAATTAAACACTTATCATTAATTACACTGGTATGCATCAATTTTGCTGTCAAGGGTTTTGTAAGTGATTCTTATAGAGTTTTTCCTGCTGATTTCGAATCTGCAATCCGTTTTTCTCAATCAGCTCAGGTTATCCGGCTATGGCCTCATAAGTAAAATAGAATTTTTCGTGATTTTGTCAAAGCGGAATTGGAACAGTGACATCTATCATCACTTGTTTCACTTGTATAATATCTTTTTTTACTTTTCAGGCATATACAGTGTGTCCGTAAAGTCATGGTGGGATTTTAAATAGCTATATTATTGCAATGAAACATGATAATGAGATGAAAAAAAGGCAAATTGAAGAACAACTCTAAAAGAATAACTTTATTTAACGTAGTTCGATATGGGCTCCTCTGGTAGCCCTGCAGACATCTAGGCGGTGATTCAATTCCAGCCACACACGCCCAAGAACATCAGGAGTGACGGATGCGATAGCTTCCGTGATTCGCTCGTGCAAGTGATGAATATCCCTAATGGGTACACTGTACACGCTTTGCTTGACGTAACCCCACAAATAAAAGTCCAAAGGTGTCAGGTCCGGAGAGCGTGGAGGCCATGGCTTCCATCCTCCTCTTCCTATCCATCTCTGTGGAAATTTTTCATTAAGGAATTCTCGAACAACGTTGGCATAGTGCGGAGGAGCACAATCTTGCTGAAAGATGACATTATTGTCAATAAATTGGGGTACTGCAAAATGTTCCAACATAGCGAGGTAGTTGTGTGACGTCACAGTGGGTTCAGCGAAGAAAAATGGGCCAATCACTCGATCTCGTGCTAGAGCACACCACACATTAACTTTCGGGCTATTACGCTCATGTTCAACATAGGCATGTGGACAGCCTAGACTAACTACGAGATAAAGGTTAAGCTTAGCCTATACTAACTACAAGATACAACTTTGAGAGTTGTTCTTAAATTTGGCATTGTTTCATCTCATTATCATGTTTCGTTGCAATAATATAGCTATTTAAAATCCCACCATGACTTTACGGACACACATCACCGCCTAGATGTCTGCAGGGCTACCAGAGGAGCCCATATCGAACTACGTTAAATAAAGTTATTCTTTTAGAGTTGTTCTTCAATTTGCCTTTTTTTTCATCTCATTATCACGTTTCGTTGCAATAATATAGCTATTTAAAATCCCACCATGACTTTACGGACACACTGTAGATAAAATATTTCATAATGAATAGAGCGTGTAAAAATGATCCCAATAGATTCTGCTACATATGTGGGACGGTTACCATGCCAAATAACCAGTCCCAAATCACTAAATTTGTGAAGACAATGTATAGAGCATACTTTGGAATTAAGCTAGGGTACCAGGACAAAAATTTCGCCCCTCATGTGCTGCAAGACGTGCATTGAAAATTTGAGAAGATGGAGCAAAGGCAAAGCGAAATCTTTGCCTTTTGGAATTCCCATGATTTGGAGAGAAGGAAAGGATCACGTGACAGATTGCTATTTCTGCATGACAAACCTCCAAGGTGGGCTTATAAATTTATTTTTCTTAAATATTTTGAAATCCTCGTATGAAACTTGACATAATATTCACCATAATGTAATATTCACCATATATAGCATAATATTCACCATAATGGTAATCATACATTTACATATACATATTGTTATAGAAAATACATTTACACATACATATTGTTATACAAGTTACATTTACATATACAATGATTGTATATTTTCTTTCTTTTTCATTCATATTGTCCCCGAAGGGACAATATGAATGAAAAAGAAAGAAACTATACAGACTCCATCGACCTATTTCATATCTTACAGACCGCAGCCTTCCCTCACGAGCCGCCACTGTCTGAATGCTTCTTCTATTTCATATGCAAGTTTTATATCCATGTTTCTGTGTTTCTATTTTCAGGAGTTAACAAGAAGAATAAACACATTGTTGTATACCCTGACATTCCTTCTGCTATGAGACCTGTACCCCATGGTCCTGAAATTCCAATACCCGACCCACCTCAAACCCTGGACTTCGATGATTCTGATGATGAATCAATGACCAATGCCAATGACCAGTCCCAGTCGTATATACCTCAAAATACCGCTTCAAATGAGCCGAGGCCTCTCAACCAGGCAAAACTTAATGATCTTACCAGGGATTTAGGACTTTCCAAATTAGCTGCCGAGATCTTGGGCTCACGACTTCGAGAGGACAACTTGCTGGCTCCGGGAACAACATTCTCCTGGTATAGGAAACGAGAGGAAGAATTCCGCAAGTTTTTTGCAGTGCACGAAAATACCTCTTCCTTAGTGTACTGCTGCGATGTTGAGGGGCTAATCGAATCCTTGGGCCTGCCATATAACGCATCAGAATGGAGGCTATTTATAAACTCGTCTAAACGAAGTTTGAAAGTAGTACTTCTCAACATTGGGAATAGGGTTGCATCAGTCCCTGTAGCACATTCCGTACAACTTACTGAGAGCTACGATAACATGAAAATTTTACTGGATGCTCTCGTATACGACCAACATAACTGGAGGATCTGTGGAGATTTGAAGGTAATACTAATATCATAAGTAAACTATTGCTATTGACTATGTTGTTTTTCCAAAGGTTATTTGAGAGCGTATAAGAACACTTAACTTCCCCACAGAAGTGATACAGTCCAATGCATAGATTTTTTTATCTGATAGAACAAATTCTCTAAATTCTTTAAATATTTTCATTTTTTTTCAGATTGTGGCATTTGTATTGGGAATGCAAGGGGGATACACGAAATACCCATGTTTCCTCTGCAAATGGGATAGCCGAGCGGATGAGAAGCACTATGCACAGCGTGAATGGGCATCCAGAGAGAATTTTGAACCTGGGTCGCATAATGTCGTTTCAGTGCCCCTTGTACCACCAACAAAAATTTTGCTCCCACCACTTCATATTAAGCTGGGCTTGATGAAAAATTTCATCAAATCAATGAATAAGGAGGGTTCAGCATTCCGATATCTCGAGAGTAAATTTCTTCATATATCTGATGCTAAACTAAATGCTGGGGTTTTTGATGGTCCTCAAATTCGAACTTTGATCAAGGATACTCAGTTCGAAAACGCAATGACTCCAACTGAGAAGAATGCCTGGCAGGCATTCAAATCAGTTGTCACCGATTTTCTTGGCAAGCGTAGAAGTCCAGAATACGAGTCTGTTGTCGAAAACTTGATGGAAGCTTTCAAAGCTCATGGGTCGCGCATGTCCATAAAAATGCACTTTTTGTGGTCCCACTTGGACTATTTTCCTGAAAATTGCGGGGATTATAGTGAGGAACAGGGTGAACGATTTCACCAAGATATCAAATAATGGAAGAGAGGTACCAGGGAAACTGGGATATCAATATGCTGGCGGACTATTGCTGGTGTTTGAAGCGAGATGTGCCCGAAGAAAAACACAGACGGAAAGCCAAAAAAACTTCATTCCTTCCTCAATAAACTTTTTTCCATATTCATTGTATGAAAAAAGTATTTATTCACACAATGTTTTCATTTTTCACGAGTGTTCTTATAATATTACTCGTATCTACAGTGTTTAAGCTAAAAAAAATCAATAAATTTGGGGATAAAATTGGACTTATAATAAATGGCCAATAGAGAAAAAACCTGACCTGATTGAGGAAAACCAATGTCATTTTCGAATTCAGCATGGTCGAATTATATAATATGAGTTGAAAAAACCCTCACAGCAGACAAAAAAATTCATATGCATACCAGTGTTATTAGTTAGTTACGCACTAACTACCGAATGAAGTTATTACTTTAGCAATTCAATTCTACCATGTAAATTTAATTCGATAAATTAAGCTACCTTCATTCGGTCGTTTTTTCGTAAGTATTAAAAAATGGGGAAAAACGCAAAGGGGCAAGATGGGAGAAATGGTTTAAGTCTTAATTACGGGAATGCCCATTTCCTCGTAGCCAACGTTAGGTGCTGATTCTGGCGTGCGATATGACTGAATTGCCGAGGACAATCTTCTGACGAAACTTGGGCTCGTCGGTGAAAAGCGAAATTCATGAGTGGGGCTTCTTGGGGCGTTGGCGATCTGGTCACCTGAGCTTCCGGGGGGCCCGATGCAGGGATTTTAAACCTGGCAGTTGGTACCGGTGGAGGATCTCGGCGGCGACAGCATCGTCTCTTCCAGATCGCAATTCCGACGACTGCTATTTCCAACGCGAGACGCAGGGTGAGGGTGGCGTGGCGACCCTGCGCAGGTACCGGGTTACATCCTGAAGGTCTATTCCTCGTGACAAGGAAGCATTGAAGTGGTGTAAGGCTTTTCTCGTAAACGAGGAGTTTACTATGTAAGTGTTCTCGAAATCAGGCTTCAGACTGAGACGTGCGCTGAAAGTGTACGTGGGGCCTTGCCGAATTAGGGAGCCCATTGGTTGGAAAAGGACTCCGTGATTTGAGAAGGTTTGCGCCCCAACGTGTATGGCGCATTAGGTTTAGAGGATGGGGATCATGATTAATTCAGGAGTAATTTCGTTAAGACAAAACAAAAATATTTTATATGAGCAATGATAAACAAGAAAATTTCTTCTCTCGAAATCTTAATGAATTCTTTTTTATAAATTTTCCACTCGATTCCCCAGAACTCAAGAAATTTAAAGAGAGTTGATTCGGACGCGTGAAACATGCTATCTAGGCATTCACGCTAACCTCTTACTCATCATTAAACTCTGAGTCAGACGTCATGATATTAGAACGTGAAATATTTTATAAACGATATGCAGTGAAAAATGTATGCTACATGAAAAAAAAATAATAAATACGTATAGTTATATGAACATTTTTAACTACAACATGAATCATGCCTTTCAGTCAGCTTTCGGAAGGGGGAGGGAAGATTAATTTGGTTTTATATTAAGTGGTAAAAGATTTATTGAAAGGAAAGAACATTTTTCTTTATTGTCCCGGGGAAAAGTTTAACCATTTGTTCCCTTTGGTTTAATTGGTGTGCGTGTCTTGTTTACTCGTTCGATCGTCTTCTAAACGTTAGCCGATAAGTTCATCTTCTAGACCAGCAATCAAGACTTTTAAATGAGTTCTGGTGGTCAACCTGCGTGTGACCGCAAATTATCCGTTTCTTTGTAACGACAGCGGAAACGGTGCGGTTCGTTTGTCATCTCCCTTTTCCTTTTCGTTTCGTCACTATAATTGCGTTTATTTCTCTGGCGTCCGTAATTCATCTCGTTTGTTTCTTCATCTTCTGCCACAATTTCAGGTTCGTCTCCTTTTCTTCTCTTTCGTCCAATATGGTCCTTAAGAAGGGTTTTTAATCTATTCCCTTCTTCTGAGTCTACTTTAGGATTTATTACAAATTCTTGTACTTCCCTTCTTTCCGGCTCTGCATTTCCGGCTCATCATTTCTATGTTATAAATTTCCTCTGAAATTTCATCTTCAGACCATTTACGCTTATGGTTCATGACTTGATTGATCTCTTTTTTACTCACTTCTTTCTTGGGTTCTTCGCCGTTGGAAGAGCATTCGTTTGGCGCGCTACAGGGTTTTTTCCCTTCGCAATCGCAGTATCGTAAAACTTCTCCCGACAGCTTTGTCCTTTCTCCCGTAACTTTAACTCTATCGTTGGCGGATTCATTTCGCACGATAACGGATAAATTCCTTTCTTCGTTCACGCAAACTAGTTGCGGTTCTACCCTTAGGTTTAAAGGGGTTTCTCTCGCCTCTACGATTAGAGTGGATCCCTCCTTCAACGGGGAAGGAGTCCTTACTTCTAAAATTGCTCCAGCTAAAGGGGCAATGGAAGTGGACCCTCGTACTAATGGGAGAGGGAGGTTGTTTACTTCTTTTCTCTCCGCGCTTTGGTCTTCTTGGTTTGGGGCTCCCATCAATTTCATACTCAAGGGGATTTGGATCTCATTTATGTAAGCCACAAACCCCGTGCCTTTACCTGCAATATGTATGAGATTTACTCGGATAAAATCCGCCCCTAAAATAAAGTTTAATCTCTCAGGCAATTCTCCAACGAGCAACGCAGTAAGATCATATTTCTCGCGCTCAATGCCTATTTTTGTTTCTATTTGTCCCATGGTGGTTAGGACTTCGTCATTTACCGCCTTACGGCTATGACTCGTAATTTCGACTTAGGGTCGAAATTCAACAGTGTCAATTGACCTTTTCCTTGTTAGACAAACATCGGTCCCTTCGTTCAAAAGTTCAAGGGGCATCATGGGACCGTTTTCATTCATTATTTGTTGCTCTGCATTCTCCCTCAAGCAACTTTCGTTTATTTTTACCCTGGTCGATTCCCAGGGGCAATCATTCGAGGGAGCAACTTCATTCATGTCTCTTTCACTGAATTCCGTCATTTCCTGTATAGCCAATTCATCCGCGTCCATTTTCACGCTCCTCACTCGTTTTTATTTTTAATTTACTTTCGCAGTTTATATCGTCATTCACCAGATTCAAACTACTTCCGTTCCCACAATATAGACGCGAATCACTCTTCGTCATGTTATGCTCATACTTACGTCACATGAACACACGTCATCTTCTCCGATTACCCATTGTGTTTCCGTTGGGGGATCAATTTCCCTTCGGTTTTTTGTGTTCTCATCTATCACACTATCATTCATCGAGCTCTCAGATTTTAATTCTTGCATTGTTTCCATTTCTTTCTCGCTTAATTCGAACATTTCATACATTCTTCTCTTACACTCCGTTATTGTCTTTCCCCGCACTCGTTTTGAGGTCTGCCTAATGCAGACTCCATTCTCAAGGTCAAATCACTCTGCAGACTCACTTCGTCCTCTTGCACCGTATATGCACTTTCAATATTGCTCGTTTCATAAATATTTAGACACTCCTCTTTCGTATCATTATTGAAGCTGCGTCTTCCATTCCTTTCATACATTTCATTCATCTCTTTCGCTTCCTTATTTGTGAGATTTTTTCTCTCTTTCATCCCATTCGTTCACTTTCACTTTCTCACTTTTATCTCTTCTGTCCCGGTCCCTGCCTTTGTCTTCTTTTCTCCTTACCAATATCGACTTCAATTTAAGTTCTTTTGTCTTGTGTTGTCTGTTCCTCCTCCTTAAATGACTCTCGACGGGGGGAAAAGGTCCCTTTCGGTTGAGGGGTCATTTCTTCGGGGCCACGGAGAATCATCTCGCCCTTTTTCCCATTCTTTTTCTGGGCGTCCTCCGCGGTTAGGTTCTCTTTCCTTATCGTATCTCCGATAGGGTGACGGACTTCGGTCCGTTCTTCTGTCGGGATACCTGCCTCCATTCCCGTCGGGGGAGGGGTAACCTCCGTTTCTCCTGTCGTAAGGGGAGTAGTCTCTGTCGTGAGGGGAATAGTCCCTTCTTCTTCGTTGTTCATAGGGCGACGGAGAGCGGTACCGATTCTCGTACCGATTCTCATATCTGTAGTCGTATCTGGGGTTACCCTCACACCTGTTGTTGTATCTTGGGTTACCCTCATGCCTGTTGTCGTATCTTGGGTTACCCTCATGCTTGTTATCATATCTGGGGTTACCATAGTTATCTCTATTTCTCTCATACGGCGAGAAGTTCCGTCTTCTCGAATATTCGGAAGGGGAAGAGTACCTACTTCCTCTTCTTTCGTAATCTTCATACCGTCGGTGTCCTCTTGGGGTCCATTCCCTCCGATGATCTCTTTCATTCTCTCGCCTATAGCTCTCATCCCTTTCACGCACCCTTTCACTCTCCTTCAATGTCTTCACTTTTTCAATCAGGGGGCACTGAGAAGCTAGGTGTTCTCTGTCCCCACATAGAAGACATCGAGCGTGCTTATACCCGGCATTTTTTGTGTGGAATTTGGGTGCATTACTAGTGTTATACGGGACAATATTAACGTGTGGATTGGGGAAGCCTACATTGGGGGAATACAAGTGAGGATACACTGGATAGAAAGGGGGAACATAGGGATGAGGGAAGTGTGTAGGGAGTGGTTGCTGATACATGGTTGGGACTGATTTCTTCTTGGCCAAGAGGCATGTTCTCGAATGAGATCGGCCAAAACTCGACCGAATTTGAATCTCTAAATTGTGCTAAACATAGGTTCGGAACCGGATCAGTCTCAAACTCGAGTCTAGGGGAACCGATTGGAAGGAAAGGTACTCTATTTATATCAAAATTTTGGGGGAAAGAAATGAAGGTTTGATGGGGTTAATTTAGGGGGACTGCCCTCTATAGGAGGCTCTCGACTCGTCCTTTAAAACCTCTCGCAACACAAGATGGGTCGCTTACCTCTCTTTCCGCGTTGGTGGGAAAGTTTACTCCTCCTGCGGCTTGGTGTCCAGTAGCAAGTTGCGATGTCGACTCGGCCTGAGCAGCAGCAGCCCACGCAGCGGTTCTCGATCGGGTGACCCTCACGTTGTCGTTCGTCGCTGTCTGTTGCGAGCTAGTAGCCCTCATATACACACTTGGAGAGCACTTTTCGTCACTTTTCACTTAGGTTTTTTTTAGGGGGGTATCATAAAAGGAAGATCCCAGTTCTGACACCAGTTGTAATAAAAAAAAATCCGTTTTATCCCCTTCTTCTGACACCGGTTTGTAATGAAGAATAAAAATGTCCGTTGTCAGGGGGGACGGATCCTTATTACAAATTGTTTATTTTCGAAGATCACTGTAAATGCTCGATGAGTAAATTGATGTTATAATAGATCTTTCTTTAAGTTAGTGACCCTCTGCGTGAATTCTTTATCTTCCGCTTACTTCTGTACCCCCGATTTTAGTGTGTATTTGATAATGAAATAGTTGGTTTGAATAGCTTTTAATCAATAAATTTAAGTCACATTTGGCTACAAGTTCAGTCTCGAATTTGAAATATAGTACGGTCAAGTTCAGGTTTTTCTTAAACTAGTCTTAACATTAATTAAATAATTTAAGTTCTATCGTTGCCCATCCACTACATCCCTCGCAGTAGTTTAGGCTAACGGCCCTCAATATTTCCTCATAAACTCACAATCTCCATATTCTCTCAAACTCCATATCTCGAACTCAAATCTCGAATCTCACTCAATAACTCTCAAATGTAGTTTTTAACGAGCAAATCCCCTCAAGGCCTACTCGGAGAATTTCTAGGGCGCCACCCGGCCTTTTCACTCATTCCCGACGAAGCGCCAGATCTCTTCTAACCGTCAGAATCCAAGGCGCGTCGAGGCGAGCCCAATCAACGGAGACTGATTGGTGGGGGAGAGCGCAACTTAGTGGTTTGCCTCCTGTTAATGCGCTTGTTCAAGCATTTAAGAACAAAGAAAAAGAAAGGAGGGGAGAACGTCGCACGAGTCGATGAGGACACTCGAGGTTTATCTCAAGGGCTGTTTTGAATATTGAAGATAAAACCTGGGGTATTATGGGGAATCAAGTGGCTTGTGTATAATATATATATATATATATATATATATATATATATATATATACCAGGTGAACCAAAAGTAGGTGGACAGTAGGTTGAATAGGGTTTGTGTTATATTATATTATAACTATGGTGTTCTTTATAACTATGGTGTTTGTGTTATATTATATTAAATATTATAACTAAATTTATTTAAATTTAATCTTTTTTCTTTTCAGATAGTTCAGAGAACCCATAATGGCAAATAATCTAAATACTGATGCCAGAAAATGGGTGTTAAAAGAGTATTGGAAATCTCAAAATACTGAAACTGTTAGAACAAAATGGGTTGAAACATTTGGTACTCAAGCCCCAAAGAGAGAAACCATTTACCGCATTCGTGACAAATTTGATGCCACTGGCTCAATTCTTAATGCCCCAAGAACTGGTCGACCCAAAAAAGTTTGCACAGAGGACAATAAGCAACTTGTTGCCGAAGCATTTGTTCACAGTCCCAAAAAGTCCACCAGAAGAGCCTCAGCAGAACTGGACATTTCACAAACCTCTATTATACGAATTCTGAAATCTATTGGGTTGAAAGCTTATCGTCCACGGCTAATTCATGGCTTATTGGAGGATGATCCAGACAGGCGGCTGCAATTTAGTGAGATCATGCTGAACGAAATTGAAGGAAATCCAATAATTTTAGATAACATTGTGTGGACCGATGAGGCTTCTTTCAAATTATCAGGTCATGTTAACCGACATAATTGTGTTTACTGGTATAGTGAGAACATGCATTTAACATTAGAGCAGCAACTAAACCAGCCTGGTGTCACTGTTTGGGGTGGTATTTCAAGTTCTGGTGTTTTAGGACCAATTTTTGTTGATGGAACAGTCACAGGTGATAAGTATCTCGAAATTCTAATGAATGAAGTTGTTCCACACTTACAACAACAGCCTAATTCACATGACCTCTATTTCCAACAAGATGGGGCCCCTCCACATTATTCAAGAGCAGTCCGTGAGTATCTTGATGAAACATTTCCCGAGAAATGGATCGGCCGAAGAGGTCAAATTGAATGGCCTGCACGTTCACCTGACTTTACCCCAATGGATTTTTTCTTTTGGGGAGTACTCAAGGACAAAGTTTATAGTCGAAAACCACGAAGTGTTGGTGATTTGAAAAATTACATCAGAGATGCATTTCAAGAAATTAATGCACAAAGAAACTTGTGCAAAAATGTTTGTCGAAGTGTGAAAGGTAGACTTCAAAGCTGTGTAAATTGTGATGGACAGCAATTTGAGCACCTGCGTTGATAAAATTTTCAGTGCTTTTGTATTGTATTGGTATAAGTTAATTTTTTTTATTTTGTATTATAGTATACAAAAAAATTAAATATTGTATATGTATTCTCAAAATAAACGTTATCATTTCCTGTCCACCTACTTTTGGTTCACCCGGTGTATATATATATATATAATATAATATAATATATCTATATATATATATATATATATTCTAAATTAAATAGAGACCTGTATACTGACGGCTTGCGAGTGCGGATACGTGGGAATTTGGTCCAATTTGTGTAGAGTAAGTTTAACGTAGTACGAATATTGTTGCTTTCAGTGGTAATGAACCACGTACGGAAGCCTCGTCAGTACTTTGACCCATATTTGCTTGGTACTGCTACTGCGAGCTGCTCGTGACCTAAAATGGGCGTATGAACGGAATGATGCTCTATGTAGAAAAATGTTTAACCAGTGGTGGCTCGTGACTAAAAATTCTAGGGGTGCTGTCTCTAAGAATGGGTTGAAATAATTACTGAAATAAAAGGATGAGCATTGAGCAATGAATAAAAGTTTCAAAAGTTATTGAAAAAGTTATTCAGTGAGCTCATCCTTATATTGTTCTTGATTATTTCAATTGTAAATAAAAAATTTAGGGGTACTGCAGTTCCGCAGTGCCTACCGACGAGCCGCCACTGTGTTTAACTCTTCAAACTTCCTTCCACTTAAACTATGAGTGCATCGATGAATAAAATATATATATGGGGTGTCCCCAAAAATGCTCCTATTTTCATTTTCCCGTTTTTTTAAAATAGATGCATATTTTTAGGGTTTCTTCTTCAGAAAGGTAACAAATTGGATCTTTTATTTCGCATATACCTATACATTTCTAATCTTTCATTATTTAATTACTAATAAATATTGTATATTAAAACCATTCTTTCACCATTTCATACTCAAAGCAATAACTTTCCCTAATTTCTATGAAATTCGGAAAAGACAATACTACTACCAATGAACTATAACCGAGTAAGGACATAACTGCATTATTCCAGATTCACAGTGGTTTCAGAAGGATGGAACACCGCCACACACTAGAGGTCTGCAAGGGCACGGGAAGGATCGTAAGCCCGTGCCCAGCCCGGCCCATAGACCGGGTATAGGCGAGCTTGTTGAAAGCATGACGGACACGGGTCGGGTATGGGCTAAAAATGTAGTGTTTGGCTAGCGGCTTGGGCGGGTTCGGGCGTCAACTTTTTTCAAATGTGTAGTGAATGATAAAAAAATAAAACAAAAATTTTCAATACTTGTAAATTAAAACAAAATGCTGCTAACATTAATTTGAAAGTTGCTGCTTCTCATAATACATGATTTCGATAGTCACACACTTATAATACCATAAGTGGCATAATGTTATAGGTCGGTGACAGTGTCAAATGTGGGCCGGGCCAAGCCGGGTACATGTTTTAGAAAATTCTAACGGGCTGGGCCGGACACCGGCCTTAAAATAAAAACAACATAACTGGCCAGACCGAGCTGGACCCAAAACCCATGGATACGGGCCGGGCCGGGCAGAGCCTGAAAAAGTAGGCTCGTGCAGACCTCTACCACACTGCCTATGAAACTAGCAACTTTTTGAGGAGGCATTTTTCCAGGCGACTAATCTCCCTTCATGAGCCAGTGGAATGACCCCCATACTCACCTGACCTCACACCCACTGACTTTTTTGTGGAGTTACATGAAAGACAGGATCTATTCAACCAAGCGTAAGACACTTGTAGTCCAGCGCGTAAGCTCCAAATTTTGGTAAACTCGTTCATTTTTTTATAAAAACACCAAATTTGGCACAAATATACTTTGATGTTTACTTTTTCATATAAGGATGGGTGCCAAGAAAAATCTTAAGGTTTAGTGGTGGTGCTCTTAACATTAAGAGGACAACCACTTTACGCAAAATAAAAAATCAGGTGAGTTGGGAATTTAATGTTCAAAGTAAGTTTTTTATAACTGGTACCAAATCACCCTATAGTCTATTTCACATTAAGAGTAGCCTACACATAGTAAATCATCTAACCACTTTTGTCAAGGCATGAAGTGATACATAAACTTATTCAAATGCAGCACTGTCTTAAAGTTGGTAGTTAAAATTTCGAATACAGTATACACATTTCAGTTATAAAATAGTATGTTTAACACAACAAACATAAATTTCAGTCATAACATATATGATTAACACCTTGCACAAAGTGCTCTTGTCCACTGCACTGTCCAAAGCAAGTACAAAGATCTCTGCAGGGAAGATTGGCTCTGGAGCATTTTCACAGTCCCCTACACGTTTTCTTGCACTCACAGTAAATGAGTTCAGTACAGGCCTTGCAAGCCTCAGGAAAGTGTGTCCATTTTGGGGTCCACCCATGCTCATTCTTTTCCCATCCCCAGTTAGTTGGGGATGATAGCTCTGGTTGAGGAAGCAGTGTTCGACCCCATATGAAACTAGCTTGATAGGCAGCCCTTTTGATGTACTGTTTCAAAGTTCCTTGGGTTAGAGGGATATTTTCAATGGCTCTGGTGCCTTTCGAAAACATTCTCTGCCTTGCTTTGTTAACTGTAGTTTCTTCAGATGTCCTAGAGTAGAGCAGAACTACAAAGTGCTCTATCATTTGAGACATGTCATCGGAGAGGTCTTGCTGGCTTGGTGGCACGTGGAAAGGTGAGCAAATACAGGTGTCACATTATAGAATACTCTCCAGAAGTCATTTGCTGACCTTTTACCTTTCCTTGCAAATACTGTACCGATATTGTGTCACACCCAGTTAGTGCATGGAAAAAGGGCAATGCAAGGGCCCGTTAAGGTCCAGTGGTATGAGCAGGGATGAGGCAGTAGTGCTTGCCAACTCCAAATGCAGCCCAGAGTTCAGCTACTTGAAGGCAATGCACTTTGGCTACTGCAAGCACTACAATATCTGTTTCAATTGTCTTCAAGAGAAGCTTTGTGTGTCCATGTCCGGCTGCATGAGCAGCATATAGCATCATTCTGGTATCAGCTTCTTCATGAGAACATGGCTCAATACCAACTTTTTTCTCATCATTACATTCATGGGCAGTGAGAACCTGACAAAGGTGTGAAGCATAAAGCTCTTTCTGCTCAACATCAGTGTCCTTAGTGCATGTCTGATGCATTAGACCGTCAAACTTGTCACAGAAGAAACACTTTGGTGTACCATGTGTGTGACTTGAAGTTTCAGGGCCTTGCAGTCTAGAACGAGTTTTCCTGGGACTTGGCTGGAAGCTGTCCCAGAGGACTTTCTCTTGGCTCTCTCCAACTTCTCTTTCGAAAAATTCAGGTAGTATGATTTGCAAAGGTGGGCAGTTGCGCCGCAAAAAGTTGCTGCGCAACTTGCGGCGCAACATTTTTGGTTGCGCTTGCGCTTGCGGCGCAACTTTTTGAAAAGGGTTGCGCTTGCGCGTGCGGCGCAACTATTTCAGCAGAGTTGCGGTTGCGGCTGCGGCGCTACAAAAATCGTTGCGCGTGCCCACCACTGCAGATATACGTTAAATGCAAAGGTGGGCAGTTGCGCCGCAAAAAGTTGCGGCGCAACATTTTTGGTTGCGCTTGCGGCGCAACTTTTTGAAAAGGGTTGCGCTTGCGCGTGCGGCGCAACTATTTCAGCAGAGTTGCGGTTGCGGCTGCGGCGCTACAAAAATCGTTGCGCGTGCCCACCACTGATGATTTGTGAGACAAGGCTTTGTGTGCCACTAATATTTCTGCAACGCCACTACCATCATCTAGCCGTGCCAAATTGATGCTCATTGGAATGCTCCATGTTTCCTTGAACTCCTGCAAGTTGTTAGCAACTGAGTAATAGCCACATGACTTGCCTTTGGCATTTGCAGGACACAACAGTCTTGCAGCTTTAAGGTCATTCTGACAAAGAAAACAAAGTGTCCAGTCTGTTTGTTGTAAGGCACTGATAATTGTAAAACTGTACATGTTGATTCTCATAATAGCAACTTATGCTGTACATACAAAACACCACTCTGCAAAGCACATTTTTTGCCATCAAAAAAGTATCACAATGCATTGTAGTTAGCTTATATACCTCGTAACCTCGTAGCAGTTCCGTGCGTTGGTCTCTCTTCACACGAAGGTCAAGCTGGTGACCCCGCCTCTAGGCCTGGCTTGGTGAAGCGAGTTGCTCTCTTGTGCTCTCCACTGCACATAGCCAGGTACACCCGGCTCATCTGGTACCATCCTGAGCTAGGCATCTAATCTTCTTTTGAAGAATTCAACTTTGACCCCTATCACGTTTCTGATGTCCTTTGGAAGCTGGTTAAAAAGTCTTGGCACCCTGACAACCAAGTTATTTTTCTTCAGTGTTAAGGAGGGCCCTCGTTGGGCCTTTAATTTGGGAACACTACTCATTCTGCTTTTCCTATTTTCCAGCGTTGTTTGGATTGTAACTGGGTTTAGTTTGAGGTTTGGTACCAGTTTTTCGATAATTTTCAATGTGTATATTATTGGTGTGCCTCTCTTTTCCTTTTTCCAGGGAGTACAGATTTAGTTTACGTAATCTCTCCCAGAAGTTGAGTTTTTTGCAGCCATCGATCTTGTCTGTGAAATGTCTGAATATATATTGAATATGTAGGCCACTGAATTGCATCGCAACAGAACAATCTGCTACTGTGATATTTTGGCCATAGAAGAAGAAATAAGGACCTAAAAATTCTAAATATTAATAAGGAAGTGGTCCTCTTCTTAAACCTGAAAATTATATTGCTGTGTATTCTTTGAAATATGTGCTCAATTGTATACAAAATGTGTATCATACATTGTAGCCATTATGCATACTTAATTTCTACAGAAGGGGGTAATTGATAATTATATGACAATTCCTTTTTTGCTTTAAAAATATGGAAAATTAAAGTAAATAGTAGAGAAAATGATAGCAAGCAATGCAATACGTGCCACATAACTTGAAAGTACTTCAGTTAATGGATATCAATTAAAGCATCATAATAAAATTACATTATTTTTAATGTTGTTTGTTGTTATGGAGAAAAATCTCCCATATTAATTCCTAATGTATTTGAAGTGACCCAGACATGACATATGAATAATTTAAATGGGTTTTGGAGATTATATAAAATGTACCCAAGTTCTGGAAAAAAACATTCCAGGGCGAACTTTTTAATTTTTCTTATTTCAAGGGTTCCACCACTTTAACCTTAAAATTTTTCTTGGTACCCATCCTCATATGAAATAATGTGTCAAACAACATTTGTGCTAAATTTGGCGCTCTTATAAAAAAAGTGAACAATTTTGCAGCATTGAAGACCTAAAGACCAAAGTCTATGAGGTAGTGAACAATATCCCAGCTGAGCTATTTCCAAAAATTATGTCAAACATTTGTGTAAAGTTGAATATTGTTAGAAAAAATGGCGAACATGTTTGATTAAGGGTAATAAACTCAAATGTTTTACGAACCTATTGCGTTTGTCTTTGTGTTCAGATTCCTTTCTTTAGCTTAGAACATTTATTTAGAAATAAGGGCATTTTGTGGGGACACCCGATATATATTTGATAATTAAATTTTAAAAGTTTCTAAAGAAATCTCTCCTGCTTATGTTGCATTTACAAACATTTTTAAAAGTCAGGATACACTGGGCCAACCACATCTTATACTTTACAACAAAGTTATCCTAATTTTTTTTAACCAACTCTACACTCAATTACAAAAGGTGGGGTACACTTGTCCACACTTACTGTAGTGACCGGTAGGTAAGGCTATGGTTCACGCACTATATACAGATACAGTACAATAACCAAAATTAAGTTACACAACGAAATAATTATAGACTCACGGTCACTCACCTAAAGTATAGAACAACAGTTCCAGACAATATTCTAGATAGCCAGTAATAGTCGTTAGTCTAGCAGTTGTCAGTCTGTTAGTTAGTCAATAGCTATATCAGTATATCTAGATAGGCTAGTAGTTCACAATAGTACAACAATCAACACTACATCCATAATCGCAATGCTGATGATCACCTCAAAACGTTATCGCTGCATATCCGCCCTAATCCGTCAAAACCAGTGTTGCCAGATCAATATTAGTTTTTATTATTAAGGTGATTTTTTGGTGTGTTGACCTGCAGACTTTTAGTCACACCAATTCACCACACTTACCTTAAGGCATACTGTATCGCGACTTTTGCAACCGATGATACATAAAAAAATATAAAGTATTTAATTTTCTGTTATTAAAACTGTTTCCTTAATTAAAGTCTTTGAAAAAAAGTATTTTGTTTTTAAAGAACTTCGATTTTAATTTCACTTAATCACTTCTGAAACGATTTTATATAAATGGGAAAGAAATTAAGGAATTAAAAAATTTCCCACACCGAAAAGACGAAAACAAACCATTTTTTTAAATAAACAAAGACTATACAGAAAGTCACTCCACGTTCCAAGTAAATATAATCTAAATGTATTTAATCTAAACTAAATTTATTTTAGAGTAACATTATCTATTTAGTTCAATTTTAACAAAACTGATTCTCATAATCTTGAACACAATTTTGTTAGTCCACAATTCTAACATATGTTTTGTTTAAATTATATAAAAAGTTTATTGATTGCAATAGCCACCAAGCAGTCCAAGCTGTACCATTACTGTATAAAAACGGTTTATTAAACTGATTATAATGTAAAAATCTTTAAAAAAAAAAGCATACTGACAGGATGTTAATTTGTGAATTTCTTTTAAATCAGTAAAAAATAATTATAAACAATTTTTTACAGATAATAATTTCCTTTCACGTGCAGTCCACGAACTCTATCCTATTTTTCGACGTGCTGAGGCACGTATTCAAAAAGTAGAAATGAATTTCGAACATTTGCTTTAATGAAGCAAATGTATCACGTGTATTTGTATAAAATGTGAAAAATCTTTAGGAGCTTCATTTTTCTATCGCGCGCTATAGCTCTCAATCTACGGGTTTCTCGACCTATGTTTATATGGTCTTTTCTTCTTTTGTCTCAAGAATACACCCTACGATTTATGAAACACATTTATGAATCACCCTGTATAACATGACAAATTCGGTCGTTATGCATTTTATTATAAAGGAAAGGAAATGACTTTTAGATATAATAAACTAATATTGCGACACTTTTGCGAAGTTATATATAACATGACAACAGGGCCGGCTCCAGCTATAAGCGGACTAAGCGGTGGCTCAGAGCCGCAAGAAACTTAGGGGGCCCTCTTGCAATTATAATGTAGGGGAATACACCCAGATTATATCCAGGCGCCTAATTATGGCCACCCTATAGATGCTACGACCAAACGGACTATATTTGTCTAAGTATAAGCAACACAAATTGGTAACCATCAGAAAGAGCAGAAAATTCTCTACCGATTGGGTTCAACCAATCAGAAAACAGAAGAAAATTACGTCACACAAGAGACGAGAAAGCTGACTATGAAGACGAAGACGGCTGATTCCAGGCACGTATCCAGGATTTGCTCAAGGAGGGGGTGAAGGGAACGTTGTAGGTTATACCTACGTTTCATCATTCAACTATACTACTACAATGTAACATGCTTAATATCACGTTCTCGTTGTAGGATGAAATGATAATGAACGTCTTTTGCATTAGTGCGTTTTAGCATGTTAACATGTTTTATTATTTGAAAACTTGCATATGTCATTGTTTTTCCACCGATGTAACAACAATTGATTATTAGAAAAACATGATAATAAGCAGTTTCTTTAGTGATATTAAGCAAGGCATTTTCCATGTGTTGAATATCAGTCGTACGTGGTTTATCATATATAGTAATATCAACCGAGTTATGATCCAAAGCGATGTGATATAAACGTGTTACACTGTGTACGTTTTCAAATAGTTCATGCTAGCTCAGTACGATCAAAGGACAGGTAAATATACAGATTTATTGAAACTGGGATTCATTTTTATTAAATTTGACAGCGAAATCAATATTTATAAGTTACGTAATCTAACGGCCTGGCAAGTTTATGTACAGGGAAATGATTACACACTACAGATATACATACTCAATTGTATACAGTCAGATAGACACAAAAACTAGCCCATAAGAGAGTATTAGATAATTTGACCAATAAATCAACAGCCAAAGTAGAACCGGGAGTTGTGACGTTACGGACACACTTTTTGATTACAAAACTAGTGCAGCGATTGTTGTGCGATAATTTCTTTGGTTTCTAATGTTATTCCAGCATCATGTTCAATCGTCTCCCTTTTTTACGAGCAAATCTGTTCAAAACTTCGTCTGCATCGCTTAAACGCAAATTGTCTGACTTTAATGTTAACATACAGTTGAGTTTAAGAAATACTGTATGTATTGTACATATCATAAGCAGGGCCGTTTCTAGCCATTAGGGGGCCCTAAGCAGTATACCCATTTGAGGCCCCATCCCTCCATCCACCAACTCACGCCTTACTACATCACCTCAGCACACACATACAAAAAATGGCTGTGTTAATAAAAAACAATTATGAAGCAATTTTAATGAAACATTTATGTCCAAAACAACAAATATGTACTTTCAGAAGACAAACAGAAAAAATACTCTTCATGAAATTCCTGAAAATTAGCTTATACATTATTTAGAATAAATGACACAGAACTATGTATAAAAAAATAATGCAATTATCAACTACCAAATAATTACTAACTCTACGATACAATCGTGTAATAGCTAACAGTTATACAGAACAGTTTGTATCTTCAAAATTTTTGCCTCCTAGATTTTTTCTGGGCGAAATCATCAATAATATCATCTTATGAAATCTCCCTGCCAACAATACTAGAAAAATTAAGCATTTAGGAAAGTATAAGCATATAGTAAGAATAAAGTTAAATAATATAGAAATAAGATCTCACAATAGTTATTTACACATAACGACCAAAACGCTTCGTTTGTCTCCGTTTTATCACATTTGTCTCATACAAAAACTTTAATTAATACGACAATAATAATAATAATAATAATAATAATAATAATAATAACAATAATATTAATAATAACTTCAGCTATATTCCTATTCTTGCCCACTGAGCTATGACCTGGGAGCCTGTCTAGGGTCCCCTAGTAGCAGCGGGGCCCTAAGCGGCCGTTTAGTCTGCTTATGCCAGGAAACGGCCCTGATCATAAGAATACACATTCATTAATACTTCAAGCATAAATAGTATCAATATATGTGATTGTTACGCATAGATTACATAATTATGAATTAATCACACATTAAACAAATAGTTCAGATACTCAAAATACATAGTGAATAGATTTAATTTTTCAATAAATGTACATCATTTATATTGATAAGAAAATTATGCATAACTATAACTAATTCATTGATAAAACTATCATCCCACATATAATTAGATTAACCTAAACCTTGATAACCAATTATTACAAAAGCTGGCATATACTTTTAAATTAGTGTCTAAATTATTTTCAATTTATATAATTCAGTACTGATCTGCACTCGCACAATTATTATAAACGCTAAAATTTGCTAATGTGTTGGGTGCCCGTATTAAACTGACACCCTGACATATAGTTACAGCCCCACTGACAACATTGGATTTTTTACAACACTGTAATAACTCCATATAACCTAGCCTCAAAAACAATGTTGATTTTTTTAAATCAATTGACATAATGTTCTACGTATTTTATACTGCATTTCTTTAATAAATGCAAAAAAATTCACTTTTCTACTTGAAGGTCAAATTATGATAATAGAAACCCATTCTAATGGACAGAGTTTATTTCCACAACAGTTTCGATGCTCACTGGCATCCTCTTCGGGTGGATACAGAAAAACGAATTCGTTTTTCTGTATCCACCCGAAGAGGATGCCAGTGGGCATCGAAACTGTTGTGGAAATAAACTCTGTCTATTAGAGTGGGTTTTTATTATCTGTATTTCTTTAAATACGTATATAAACTATTATCTTTTATAGTGCATTCTTAGCATTAGAAGTGCGATGTCGTAAATCTTGACATTCACTTCTAACATCTCTACTACATCATTTTTGGTGATGATATTGTACTCAACTGTGGTGTTTTGCTAAACTGCATCGTAAATGTTTCTCAATATGCATAAAATAATATAAGTCGTTGAATAAAATAATTCAACCAAATTCAACATAATTCAATTCAACAAAATTCAACATAATTCAATCAAATTCATAATTTAACCAAACATAATAAAATAATTCAGCGAAACATAATTCTTGGATAAATGTACATTGTCAATTCTGACAAAAAAACATATCGAATCAACACTCAAATTTAAATCAGCGTTGCCAGCGAATACCCAGATATGCCATCCATAATCCATATTAGCCTGATTTGCCTGACTTTTTGAGCTATTTTCATCGGATGATTTTTAGATATAAACACATTAATATGCAGTGCTGTGCTCGTTACTTTATAAATGTAATGCCGTCACCGTTACCGTTACTACAGTCTAAATGTAACGCCGTTATCGTTACAGTTACCATTTTTAAAAAGTAACGAGTAACGGCACCGTTACTCGTTACCGTTACTTTTAATGAAATGTAAATATATTATATATGCATAGGTATATTATAATATATATATACATAAAATATTATATTATATAAACATTCGCTTGTGCGAGTATGTGTTGGTTTGTACCCACTGGTTAATGCATAGGCTATGAAGTCTGTGCATGCCTTCATTGCGTTGTTATAACTTATAAGGCATAATATTTTCAAAAAGTAAAACAAAATTACTGCAAAATTTATTACTAGGAATTGCAACATAACAGAGGATGTAGCATACTATTGATACTAATTTACTAATGCTAGAATATACCAGGAAAGTTTAGTTTTGCAAAACAATAATACAAAATACTAAAGAAATGAATCATGAGTTAGTGTGCATGGCAATGATAATTGAAATTTATTAGCTAAATATACAAACTTAAGACCTAGTATTCAAAAGATTTTTATTGGCCTTTAAGAAAACAAGCTTCTCAAAATTTGCATCTAAGAGCGAGCCTCATTTCGGACGCAGTATATCCTTCCCTACTGAAAAAAACCCGCTCAACAGAGGCACTAGATGGCATAGGAGTAAGTTTAATAAACATATTTTTAAAGTTAGTGGATGGGAAGGATGCAGAGCTAACGTGCCGTGAAGGCCCAGATGAGAGGAATGCCGAAACCTCTGTTGAACTTAGGTCCCTCCCTGCTCCAGGGTGCTTCGCCTTTTTACTTTGACAGTGCTGTCAGTGTAGGGGGAGAAGGTGGATGGGGGTAGGCTGCCAGCATGCCAACGGCCAACATGCACACCTCGCTCATAGTGAAGGGACAAATTTTTAACGGTTAATGAATAATGAGTGAGGATCGAAAGAAACTAATTGCGAGCTACAATAAAAAAGTAACGAGTAGCGACTAACGAATGCATTTCCCTAAAAAGGTAACGTCGTTACTGAAAGAGTTACTTGATTTGAAATGTAACGCCGTTACTGCTACCGTTACTAAAAAAGTACCGCTTTACGTAACGGCCGTTACTTGTAACGCGTTACTGCCCAGCTCTGTTAATATGACTATATGTTAATAAAATAACTTGGTGATATTTATGCCATAAAAATCAGCATGGAAATAGCTATATAAATTGTTCTTTTTTTGTCTTAAATTAGAATAGTATAAGTTTTTTATAACGAAATGAAACTTTTGATGATGAATTTTACATGTTAAGAGTCAGGCTAATTACAGGCTTCTAGCGATTTTGTTTTTTACAATTTTTAATTGATGATGTTTTCTAAACCGGACAATCGAACAAATCTGTAATTTGATCAAATGCAGTTATAATGATTACCTATTTAATATTTACATACAATTAATAATTTACATGCAATATGTTTTCTAGTCCAAGGGGGGGGGACGACCGCCTCCTTCGCCCGCCCCCCATTGTATACGTCCCTGGCTGATCCAGTAGTATCCCTGCAAAAATGTAGAGTGCAAATCAATTGAATGCAACATGATCAATAATGGTGGGGGAAGGGGGTTAAACCCTCGAAAGGGGAGGGGGTTAGACCCTCCAAAGGGGTATGCATGAAGGGGAGAGGGTAACCTAATCTGGAGGAGAGTGGAGGTTGAAGAGGACCAGGAGGTAAACCCTCCAAAGGGGGGTAACCTAACCTAACAAGGGTAATAATAAGGAGAGAGAGAGAGAGATGTTCTCGCTGGCATGTCCCGGCGCATAATGGGGTTTTCCATCCTGGGCGGGTTTAGCATCACAACCAGTTGGCTTAGAAGCCTGCCATGACACAGCCAATTGTACGGCGTAAACGGCTCACAGCCAGTTTCTTTAGAGGAACACACACACACACACACACACACACACACAAACACACACACACTGTATCGTTTATATATATACATATATATATATATACACACCCTTCATTAATATTTGTTTGAAATAAAACACAACTAAATCGTTCTGTTTATTTAATATATATCGAATATGTATATACATTAAACACAAAACAATTGGATTTATTTAACACATATATAACACGAACAATAGAGAAGAATTGCATTAAGCGCAAAAACAGGAATAATTATTTAACATATATATACGCATCAAAAATAATGCAGCTAGTACAGAAGAATTCCATATACAACAAAATACACGTTTAATATATATATATATATATATATATATATATATATATATATATAATATATATATATATATGGTGTCTCAGGAGGAAAGGTCAATACTTCGGGAGGTGATAGTATCGGTCATTGTGAGAAAAAAGTTCATATGAACATGTGTCTAATTCTGAATGGTTACGGAGATAGAGCTGTTTCAATCTGATGCGCGCGAAGCTCTTCCTCCCCCCGCGGTGGTCCCATTCAATGACCACCAAGGTCTCCAGACCTCTCTCCGTTAGATTATTGTTTGTGGGGGTGGATGAAAAGTCAAGTTTACAAAAGAAAGGTGGATACACAAGACGAATTGCTCGCGCGCATTTTGGATGCTACTGCCCGCATAAAGGAACGTCAAGATCAACTCAGGCGAACAACACGCGATCTTCGCACACGAGTTGCAAAGTGCATTGAGTTTGACGGTGGGATTTTCGAAAACGTATTGTAAACTGTAGCAAATTTGTCATTTCTGTATCTGATACCATTCAAACTGCCAATGTTTAAATATTAAATGTTAGAAACAGTAATTGGTTTCTCTTTCTTGATTACCATTAACAATGCTTTTGTATTTATAAATTCAAACAGCTCTATCTCCGTAACCATTCAGAATTAGACACATATTCATATGAACTTTTTTTCTCACAATGACCGATACTATCACCTCCCGAAGTATTGACCTTTCCTCCTAAAACACCCTGTATATATACGCACAAAAAATAATACAGCTAGTACAGAAAAATCTATATACATCAGAAAACAAATAATACAGAGAGCACAGAAGAATTCCATATACAATGCATGGTCAATATATATATATATATATATATATCAAAATATACACTTTAAGATCTACCACGATTAAATAAAATACTAAACTCACACGTAATCGAGTCCACAGTTACATCCTCATTGCTTTGTACTACACAATAAATACGATTTAATATTAATTCACCACTCAAAGTATGTGGATGTCTATATTCAATATAAAGGGCTTTCAGCTCGTTTAACACTATTTTTGTACCCACTTTACAATTAGGCGCCAAACTATCACGCTCTTTAAACGTGGATAAAATACAGTCGAAAGCACGCACAAAAATGGCATCGTTTGCTACATTAGCATTAAATTCAAGTTTATAAACACTCCTTTCCAAACGGGTTTTTTTTTCTTTCCGAGCCGAGTTTTTCAACCGTAAAATCTTCTTCACAACTCATATCGGCAATTGAAGTATGCTTCTAAATCGTGCCGACAATTGCGTCTTATATAAAGAAATAATGCTTCAGGGTGAACAGTGAAGGTGAGTTCAGGCCTGTACCGCTCAAGTCCTTTGTACCAAAGTCCATGATATTTTGAGGAGTCTGTGCCTTCTAAATACGCATCCAGTTCCAAACCATTCTCGCCTTGTTCGTCCCAACACGTATTCAAGCACCGTGTCAAAATAACGCATATCAGCAACACGTGCGTCTAATATAAGTTTTAGTTTGCGGAAGCCAGCCTCCGAGTCCTATTAGTATGCTGGAAAGTATTACTGATTCAGTACTAATACTCAAAGGTGGGCAGGACCGAGTTCCAAAATGACCGAATTCCAGGAACTAGGTCCCTTTTAAGGACCGTGAGCTGGAAAGTCGGTCCTTTTCTCAGTGAGGACCGAAATGAGGAGCGACGGTCCATTTTTAAGCAATTTCGGACGGTCCGGTCCGGACGGTCTTTTTTAGTGATTTTAGTGTGTTTAGTGATTATTTGAAGTTCTAAAGAAGATGCTAGTCTTGAAATGCTAGTCTTCTTGAAGAGAAACTCAAGCATTTAACTTAATAACTTTTTTTCATCATTTATGTACTGTATTAATTATAATTTACGTTAATAAAATTAAAGATTTCCGGTGTCTTTAATTTCATTTTTCATTTTAATCAAATTTTTCATTTATATTATATATAAGGACCGAGGACCGAGTCGTTCCTAGGTCCTATCTTCAGAAAGGACCGTGACCGGGACCGTCGGTCCAGTTTGAGGCAAGGACCGGGATCGTCGGTCCTTTTTGAGGCCCGGGTGCCCACCTTTGCTAATACTGCAGTGATAGATACTAGTCATCTAGTTACCTAGTTATTTTTTACTTTAATTATTGTATATATTGTTTTCCTTTAATGTTAAGTATATACTTGATATACATAAGTAGGGTTGCCAACTCCATGAAGTTTGAATAAAGGACAAGAACATCAATTCCAATATACTGTCTACAGGGTCAGGGAAAGAAGTAAAATTTTATTTATAATTTATTACAATTTATACTGCATGCTTTTTTATTGCATATTTTTTTTAAAGGAAATATTTTTATTGATATACAGATATTGACCCATTGAGTCATGCATTAACAAAATTTATGGTAACTTGATATTTATTTATTTTTAAATTTATACTTTTCTTGAATTTTTGTAGACTTCAGTAAAAGAGTATCATTTTTTATTTTTTCCGCAAAACCCAAACAATTATCCTTTAAATTGAAATAAACAAAAAGCTCACTTTTTACTAGTTCAACCGAACATCGGTTTCTATCATCACACCATTTAGCGTTCATCACACTGAAAATTCTTTCGCAATATGCAGATGTTCCAGAAATAGATAAAACTTATAAAATGTTACTCGACTTAAGACTTTATAATTATTTCCTTTTAAACAAAAGTTTTGTTACAAAACTGTTGTTTGGAACAAGACTGTTATCAGAAAAGGACAAATGGCGTCCTTTCCGAACTCAAGAAAGGACAAGGACAAAAATCTACAAAAAAGGACTGTCCTTTTCAAAAAAGGACGGTTGGCAAACCTATACATAAGGTAGTTGTGAAAATGCTTCTTTGATTTTTCTATTACTCGAAAGGACTCGAAAGGAGTGGTATTTAGATATCATTGTTGTATTCTATCGAAAAAATATGGAAGACCAAATTTAAGACATTACCTACAGGATAGCAGCACAGAAATTCATCGCAGGATTTTTCATTATAGTTGTCCCCCCCCCAACTTTTGAAAGCTAGTTACGCTCTTGCCGGGTAGGCGTTTAGACAATGTTTCCATCTGCGATACATGAAGTAATATCGGCTTTAATGTTTTATCACACACACTCCCCAGAATGTGCACCATACATCTTCGTTCGAGAGTATTCAACAGTGTATTTTTCGAACTATGCACATTTATTAATACTCCAGCGATCTATTTAAGAGAAACATGTGTCCATACTTATCTTTTTTGTTGGGCAAACGATACTCATCCCCTAAACTCTACTGAAAACTCGCATAAACCTTTAGCTACAATTTCGCTGCGAACCTCATCATGATATACATGGCTGTAGTGGTAGAAATATTTTAAACTGTCCATAATCACAAAATTACATTCTCCATCACAGTGTACGCGTACTCGGTATGATGCAACATGGCATAATACCTCTTTTCACACCAATCATCAACAAGGTTTACAACCCAGATCCGCTGTAGGTGTAGGTGTTCCTTTAAGCAGTTTAATCCTACAACATATTCCATTACATCGTTTGAGCTAAGAAAGTCCACAATGCTCTCACCAGAATATCCATAGAGTATTTGGACATCTTGCTCCTCACGCTTCACACGATTTAATATGGTCTTAAAGGCTTCAAAGGAAGGATGACTAGGTATTCTTTGAGTGTTCACCACATCTGTAGACTTTATCGAGTACCACTTCATGAATGTAGAGCATGCAATATCAGAGGTAGCCATCACTATTTTCCGTCTACGCGAGAATTCTTCAACAGGTAAAATACGGCATCCGGCTAGTTCTTCGCCAACAATTCATCCCCAACAATTCATAGCCAACAATTCATAGCCGTATACAAATCAAGCCCAACAATTCATAGCCAGGAAAATTAATAGCGGCTTTAACTTAACCTTAAAAAGTTACTTAAATTACAGAAAGAGAGAAATAAATATAAAGATAAATTGAAAAATACTGACTATGAATTGTTGGCTGACATATAAAATTAAGAAGACGAATTTTATGTGACGTCATTGACGACCTTGAAACATAAATACAAAATGTTTGTATTTGTAAATTTTAACTTGTAAATTGTAAATCGGGACTACCTACGAAAAACATTTTCCGTTTTAAGCGGAAAAACAAAATAAAACGGAAAATGCCCGGTTAGGTCAACTGAATGCCCGGTTAGGTCAACTGAACGCCCTTGATGATTGGTTAGGTTAAGTTGTGATATTTTCGTTAGTTTAAATGAAAATGACGAGAGCAAAACATAATAAACAGTGTATATATATAAAATTGTTGGGGATGAATTGTTGGGGATGAATTGTTGGGGATGAATTGTTGGGGATGAATTGTATACGGCTATGAATTGTTGGCTATGAATTGTTGGGGATGAACTGTTGGCGAAGAATGTTCCGTAATCCGTAAAATACACGTCTGAGAACCAGGGCTTGCTGAAGTCAACTGAACACGCAGGGCAAAGATATGTCCCGATTAGTAGCAGGAGTCAAGTGACTCTTTTGATTGGACTGCGCCATACAGTGAGCGGTGCTTAGATTTTTTGCTGTTCACACACACATGGCCGTAACTACCTATGAGGTCACCGAGGTCCGGACCTCGGTAATTATTTCCTAAAAAAAAAAAAAAGACGGAACCGTTCTCCGTGTATGAAACGCATATTACCGCTTTTCTTTTGAAAAGAGGGAGCGTCGAGCGTGTATTAAACATTAGAGGGCTTTTATTATAGACAAGGGTTTTGTGTTTAGTGTATAGCTTGGGTTGTGTTTGTAGATGTCATTTTGGTCTGAATTTTGCTCGTCCCGCCGCGCTCGAAAAAAATCTGGACCTCACCAATTTCTAAACCCTAGTTACGGCCCTGCACACACACACACAAAGGAGAAAATGAAACGCTAGCTGAAACATAGTTTATTTTAAATACTCGTAATACTGTAAATAGAAAAATATATAAACTGTAAAATATCGTCACCAAGTAAATAGTCTCCAACACAGGATATAACCTTACCTTACAACCTTACAAAGGTTCCACGTGATGATTTCTCATTTCGCGAAGGTCAAGCGTGTCGCCCCTCCTCTCGAGTTGGCCTGGTGAAGTAGTGAGTTGGATTCTTGCGCTCTCCACCTCACATAGCCAGGTACGCCCGGCTCATCGGGGATTGTTCTGAGCCAGGCGTCAAGTCTTCTTTTGAAGATTTCCACTGCAACTCCCTTCGTGTTTCTTAGGTCTTTGGGCAACTGATTAAATAGTTTTGGTCCTCTCACTACAAAACTATTTTCTTTCAGGGTTAAGGATGTTCCCTGTCTCGCCTTCAATTTGGGAATACGACACAGTCTACCGCTTCTACTTTCCACCGTTGTTTGGGGAGTTATGGGATTCAGAGTAAGATTAGGGACTAGTTTCTCAATTATTTTCCAAGTGTAAATAATGGTGTATCTCTCTCTTCTCCTTTCCAGTGAATATAGGTCTAGTTCTCGTAACCTTTCCCAGTAATTTAGTTCTTTGCACCCATTGATCTTGGCTGAGAAACTTCTTTGAATCCCCTCCAGCTGTCTAATGTCTTCTTTTTTATATGGGGATGTTAGGACCGAGCAGTATTCCAGTTTGGGTATTATCAGGGTTTTCAGTAGAGGGATCATTACATTCCTATCCCTTCGTTTAAAAGTTCTCAATATCTGACCCGTTATTCTCTTTGCTCTGTTTACTGCTATCTTATTTTGTGTTTCAAATTTCGCATCATCTGTCATTACAACCCCTAAATCTTTTGCTCCGGAATTTCTCTGGACTTCCTGTCCATTTGGGGTATAATATTCAATGGACTTTAGGTCTTCTCTTTTTCCGTACCGTAATAGCTGAAATTTCTCGGTGTTAAACTTCATATTGTTGTCTTCCGTCCACTTGTAAATTTTGTTTATGTCGGTTTGTAGAGATCCTATGTCTTCTGGTTTTCGTATTTTTCTACTGATCTTTGTGTCATCTGCAAAGGATGTTACTGTGCTGTCTCTGGTAACGTCCTCATCTATGTCAGTTAGCATGATTATGAAGAGTAGTGGAGCTAATACCGTTCCTTGTGGTACTGAGCTGAGGACCTCTGATTCTGATGAAGATACTCCTTGTACTGTAACGACTTGCCTCCGCTCACTAAGGAAATTATATATCCATTTCCCTACTTTTCCTGTTATTCCCATATATTTCAGTTTATGTATTATGATTCCATGGTCACACTTGTCGAACGCTTTAGCAAAGTCTGTGTATAGTACATCATAGTTTTCATTACTTTCAAGTGAATCAATAATGTTGTTGTAGTGTTCCATTAGTTGTGACAGGCATGATCTGCCTGACCGAAACCCGTGTTGGTTATCATTGAATTTTTTCTGAGTTTCCAAAAAGTCAGATTTTCTGTCTAACAATTCTTTCAAATATTTTGGTGAGATGAGATGTAAGCGACACTGGTCTATAGTTTTTGGCCTCGGATCGATCTCCTCCTTTATATTGGGACTATGTTCGCGCTCTTCAGGATGCCCGGTATTTCTCCCGTGTTTAATGATCGTCTCCATATCCAGTATAGGGGCTCAGCGATTGCATTCTTGCAGTTTTTGATCAGTGTGGCATTCCATTTATCCGGTCCTGCCGCTGAGTGTGTTTTTAGTTTCCCTATGACTTGTGCAATATCCTCCGTCGTAAAGTCGAAATCCGTTATACTTTCCCCTTGTGGTTCTTCTTCAAAGAACGCGTTTCTATCGCATATCAGTTTGTCAGTTTTTGGGATACTGAAAGATGATTCATACTGAGCTTTTAATATTTCAGCTACTTCTGTTAGATCATCAGATAAATCACTGTTCTCATTTTTTAAAGGCCCGATAGTCGCATAGTTTTTCGACTTTCTTTTTGCGAAATTATAGAAGTACTTTGAGTTAGCCTTTATCGCTTCTATAGCGTCATCTTCTTCTTTTTCTGTATGCTTCTCGATTAGTTCCTGTATGACGACATCGATACTTTGCAGTTTATCATTTAATATTTTTCTGATGTTATCTTTACAATTATTTAATTTTGCAGTCACTCTTTTTCTCTTTCGGAACAATGCCCTCTTTTGTCTTTCGAACCTGCTTCTCTTTCCTCTTTGTTGTATCTTTGGGACATGTTTTTCCACAATTTCTAACGTCTTCTCCTCTAACGTCATTAGCATCTCTTCCGTTGTCTTGGCCTCGAAAATGGTTTTCCAATCTATTACTTCCATGCTGGATGTCACATCTTCCCAGTTTATAGCTTTGGAGTGAAAATTAAAAATTTCGAATTTGCTTCTTTCTGTTGTGCGTGTTCTTTCCTTTCCTGTTGCCTTTATATTAGTTGTTATTTCAATGATGTTGTGGTCTGATATCCTAGTTGGGGATATTTCCACATTATCAATTAGATTACTGTTGTTTGTGAATACCAAATCTAGGCAGTTGTTTTTTCTTGTGTTTTCTGTTATTTCTTGCGTTAACATAAATTCATCAGCTAAAGCTAGTAGCATTTTTACCTGCTCCTGGTCTTCTCGTGTGCCCCCCTTGTCCTGGTGTATACATATATTTTTTCCTATCCTTTTATATTTCATGAATGGGAAATTAAAATCACCACAGAGAAAAATATTTGGGGTTGGAGAATGTAGATCTTTTACCAAGTTTCTTACCTCTGTAATGGAATCTGAAAATTTTGAGGTTGGCGTGTTTGGGGGTCTGTACATTACAATTAGTACCATATTTAATTTTTCAATTTTTGCTGCCACACATTCTACGTAGTTGTTTGAGGTACTTCTAGCCATTTCTGCTATGTGCCTTTCGTGTGTGTAAATAGCACATCCTCCTTTACGTCTCACTGTTCTGTCGGCTCGGAGGATGTTATATTTGTCAATTTGTATTTCTTTTTTGTCAATACAGGACTCACAATTTTCACAGTTCGCCTGGCAGTCCTTTAGATGAGTTTCCGTGAGGCATGTAAACAGAGCTGGGCAATAAATACATTGAATGTATTTAAATACTAAATACTAAATACATGGGAGAAATGTATTTAAATACTAAATACTAAATACATTTTACGAATGTATTTAGATACTAAATACAAAATACATCAATTGTATTTAAATACATTTGTAAATACATTTTAAATACATACAAATTTTAACATATGCATTCACTAATTCACTAAGCCATGACACGCACACGATAAAGAAATCAACCGCTTTCGACTAAGAGTGGCACACAACGGATTGAACTGACACGTTGAAACATGAACCATGCTGTACTACACTGTCGACGCGTCGTACTGTGCTAGTACAGAACGTGTATTAAACCAGTAAAAGTATTTACATTTTTATATTTTGAGTATTTAAATACATTGTATTTAAATACTCATTAAAGTATTTAAATACTGTATTTAAATACATGAAAAACAATGTATTTATAAATACAGTTCTAAATACACAAATGTATTTAAATACGTATTTAAATACAAATGTATTTAAATACTGCCCAGCTCTGCATGTAAAGTCTGCTCCGGCTTCTTGCATGAGTCCTTTCAGGTATAAAACTTTGTTTGTGGAGTGGTTTGATTTGAGGCCCTGTATGTTGGCTAGGATTATTTTTATTTTTTCTCTTTCTTTTTCGCATACAGGTGGTTCCGATTCGTTTTCCAATGGGGGTGCCGGTTTCGTTGCTTTGTGGTCCTCCGAGAATTTACCTCTTTTTATCTTTGTCGGTACCTGTTGTCCCGATGACGCATGAAGTGCCTTTGGTCGTACCTTCTGTCCGGCTCTCGGATTTCTATATTTATATTTGTCAGCTGGTTTTGTAATTGCTTGAGAGTATTTAACAGCTGAAATGTGTTGGCTGCGTCTAAAAAATTTCCACTCTTCTTTGATGTTCGTTTTTTCTGTTCCCTCGTTGCGTTCCTTTGAGGGTGGTGGTATCGGCATTTTTTTTCATATTTGCAACTCCCATACCTTTCATAAGTGTTACAGATCGTAAGATGGTGGAACATGCATTTCTTATCAAACTTGCAGTATCCACTTGTGTAATGCATTTTGCATAATGTGGGATGTGCATATATGCATTGCCCATCCCGATATCTGCAGTTTCCTTTCGCGTAGTATTTGCATATGATATTTTCTACGCTTCTGCTTTCTTTATTATTATTTTCCAAGTTCTTAGTTTTGGCATTATCATTAATTTTCTTTGGCTGCTTATTTTCTACGTTTTTAGTTATTATCCTTTTATCGTTTCGCTTGTTGGACCGCTTGTCTACTTCGCCACTTTTACTTATTTCTTTCCTTTCATCTATGTCTTCCTTCCGTATTATATTGTTTATGTCGTTATTTATTATTAAGTCGTTGTTCGTTATTATACTGTTATTCGTTGTTTCGTCTTCTCTCTCATCCACCCTGTTTTTCGTTGGGACCATTTCGGACCCATGTGTCCCCATTATTTCATTCTTTTTTGTTACTATCGAGTCTGCTATCTCCATTTCTTTAAAGACCGCGAAAGAATTTACGGTCTGTGTACACACGTCACATAGAAATTTGATCCCCACGACGTGTTTCGCGTTCGAGACAAGAGTTATTTCCCTCTCATTCCAATTCATGCAGTTAAAGTCGTTTAATCGTTGACAGAAATCACATCTAATCGCTAGGCTTTCTGTTGTTACTAAGTTGCACAACTTACAGATTAAGTGAGAATTTGGACCCATATCCATGCTATTCCTTAATTAGTGTAAGAAGAAATACCCACACAAATTCTTTATTTATTTATTTTAATTACTGTTTCTTTCCTTTCGATGGTCGAGGGTATTTCGAGGGTTTTCTGACCTTTCGTTTTCTGACCTTTTTCCTGCTTTGTTTCAAACTTTCTCGAATGCCAACCGTATTTCGTTTTGAATATATACGTTAAAATTGGTGATAAATTATGTAAACTGTATTGCACTTTCTTAATTTTAATGAATTTCGCTTTATAATTTATATGCACGGATTCACTGATACTTTATACACTTTCGGGTGCAAGAGAATAAACCGCCGAGTTGATTATTCCCTTCTAATTTGGGTGTTAAATAGAGAGAGCAAAACAACACGTCCATTCACCACAGGGTACAAGCATATATATATATATATATATATATATATATATATATATATATATATAGCGGCCAACTAAAGATGCAAGGACGCTCGCAAAATCCTTATGCAACATACCATCAAACAATTAGTGATATATCTTGTCAAATCAAACTCGACAAAGATGATATCATACCAAGCACTGCTAAGATGACGTCACAGCGCGGGAACCTCAAGACAAGCGTCGCAGCGCCTTCACTCTCCGAATTCGATCGTTAGTGACACGTAGACCATGATCAAGTAAACATCATTTGTGCAAGCCCCACTTGGGCTTGTTGTATCATTCACCTATCTTTATATGAAGACTATTTATCACCTCGCGCATTGTCAATTGTCAAACCATTATATACTGAATGCATTATTTCAAGTGTACACATCATTTCCAATATAAACAATCCGCATATTGTTTCATTTATAATTCAATTTATTTTGTGTAATAAAGGAAGAAAACTAATGCTATCAATCAACCTAATTAATAACTTAATTAACAACATTACTTTGATCTGAAAGATCTAGTGACCTCGACCAAGCATCCATTTCTAACCATTATCAAATAACGGTAATTACCATCATTCCTTACAATACCGATTTATGCATCAAACATGGCTACAAACTGGCCATTAAATACATAATTACAAATTGGTAACTAATATATATATATATATATATATATATATATATATATATATATATATATATATATATATATATATATATATATAACAAAATACTCATACACCATAACTGAAACATAATTAAATACACGTAATAAATAAAAAATAAATAAACTGTAAAACAAAACAAACAAAACATCTTTATTGCGGATCATTCACAATCCATAGCCACTTAACCTAACATACTGGCATACTGTTTGATTAATTAATTATCTGACAATTTTTTTGTATATTGTTATTACATGAGACATCTTATAACACTTATTATAACATAACCACTTATTATAACACAACTTAATATACATATATAATCTTTGCTACATTACAAAAATAAGGTATTGTAAACCAACAGTTGTCTAAACCAAGACTGCCATATAGGTGAGAGGTACACAGTATCTGAAGACAGGACATTGTACAATAACACATAAGAGTTGTTTTGGACCCTAGTAATGAAATTATATATATTCTTCCGGATTAACATTTGGCTGGTAGGTAGGTTACACGTAGTAAACATAAAACTGGCACTGCGCCATTTGGTTCCCTACATAGCATACGAAAAATATTATTATAAACAACAGAAAGTTTATTCATAGCAGTTTTTGTATAGTTCCACTACAGATGGGATGTATACAATGCAGTACAGTAAGTTCTAAAAAGATAAGTTTTAACTGAGTCTGAACACATACCAAATTTCCTTGCTAACATGTTACCCTGTATATACACAACTCTTTACGTTGCCTCTCAATATCAAGTTCATCTCGCAGCTCATGAGTAATTACATGACCTAAGTATTTACATGTCTTTGACAGGTATTGTCTGAACATTCATTTCAAAAGACCCACATGATACATCTTTCAGTAGATTACACCTAAAAATCAAAATACAACTCTTTGCCCCATTATAGGTGATATCATTTTCTATACCATATTATTCACATATCTCTAATAGTACTCTCAGCCCACGGGGAGAGGGTGACAGAAGAACAAGGTCATCAGCATACATTAAATGATTAATTTTTTCCTTTCAAATGACACAGCCAGTACGTGCAGTTTTTAGTTCATTGGTAAGGTCATCCATGTATATACAGAAAAGATAGGGTGATATTATACCTCCTTGTCTAACACTCTTAGTTACCTTAAAACCTGGTGATACAGTACTTTTCCATCTTACAAACATGGTCTGCTCTGTATACCAGAATGCAAGTATCCTAAGTATATATTTAGGGGATAAAATCTAAAAATATTAATAAAGCAATTGATTAAATAACAGAGAGGAAATATAATTAATGAACATACATTTTATAGAGATTATCAAAGTGAAACTGAAACAGATAAAATATTATCCGCGGTCAACCAATGCCCAAGACCGACTGACAGATCTGGGAACCATTGTAATTGAAAGCCAGTTAGCCCGTACTTTAAATTTCATCAGAATCATTTACCATTTTGCTAGAGAGAAGGCAAAGAAAGTACACTTCTAATTATGAAAATCTTGCAGTAAACAATTGTCTTGCCTGAATGGACTGGTACTGCATTTGTAAATTGTATGGTGATAGAATTAATAGGCCTCTATAATTGATTCGAAAAATAAAATGGTCATTTTCTTCTGAGTTGTTTATTCATACTGTATGTTTTGAATAGTAACTTGGACATATAATCAGTTTGCATGTTATGTACTCAAAAAACATTCCTAATAAAATACTGAGTAAACAGGGTGGGGGGAGGGGCCATATACCAATCGTTCCCCGAGGCCCGTCACAGCTCTCGCCGGCCCTGGCCAGGCTAAATGACTATTTAACGTAAGAACTTACGTAGCCGGGCTACCCTGTCAAATAATAAACAATAAACAATTTACGTAGCCGTGTCATTCACATATACTTTGTTACATTCTTTGTATGTATTTGGTTAAATAGCCGGGTAGCCCGGGACTCTGTAGCATAGTCCAGTGTAATAACTTTATTAAACAATGCTTCATAGTTCAATTTCTCTGCATTTCAAAAGAACAACTTGTTAATTGCCTATAGTGTAGTAGCCTGGTAACAAAACTATTATATCCCAACAAAGTGACATATGTGAAATAGGGGTGGGTTGAGAAAATAGGTTATTGTTTGACCTCGGCTGTGGGTTACAAGGGAAAGATTTCTAAGTTTTGTGTACGATTTGGCGTTAAAGAAAAGACTATTGTTAATCAATGTGAAGCATTGTTTCAAGGCTAGACCTATCAGACTCATTGGCGTTGCTTCACTCCTCAGTAGTTCATTTGTCGTATATGTACGAAAAGGTTTTTACATTACATTACAGTACATTTCATTTGGAAAACATGAAGCCACTCGTGCCTATTGAGGTTATCCAAGTCATGATCTATATTTCATAAAATTGTGCAAAACATTAATCTCAAGTCAGCCAACTAACATACAACTATTCACAGAGTAAGCAAAGTAGCCCACACAACCCAAGCCAAGAAAACGCACTATTTACAATCTATGAACTAACTCTTTCATTCATGAAAGTGTCCAAATTTTTCTTAAAATTAACTAACGAGCTACTGTTTACCACATCTGCAAATCATTCCACAAATCGGTAATTATGTCGCAAATTACATGGCCTGAAGTTGAAATAAAAAATACACTTTTCTAGTGTATTTTGGTGTGCTCTGTTCAAATATAACCTTCATTTCTTGTGCATATGAACAGAAATACGTGTTTGGGCCATGCAATGACAACTGTATTTCTGTTCATTTGCACAAGAAATGAAGGTCATATTCGAACAAAGGACACCAAAATACACTTGAAAAATGTATTTTTGACTACATTTTATACAATAAAGCATAACCTAACATGTTCATGTTATGAGATCTCATAAATGACACATTACCACAGGAAATGTGCAAAACATCTCAAAATTAACCAGAAAAGTTTGCTCTTGTCATTTTTGTTTAAACTAATGAAAATATCACAACTTAACCTAACCAATCATCAAGGGTGTACAGTTGACTTGACTGGGCATTTGGCTGACCCAACAGGTTAATGTTGGTTATTTCACCTAAATATCTTCTGATCTTTTTGTATTAGGCACTCCTTGTCACATTTTGGGCAAGTTAAGGATGAGAGAATAATGCTGTAATTGATAAAAATATCCGGTAATTTTTTACTATCACTCCGGTCTCTTCAATTCCTATAATTTATACATCAATGGATTCGTTATTACACCAGGAATGCGATATAGATAGTCTCAAGTGAGGGAACTGGCCCAAAACTAAGTTAGGACAGGAAGTTTATTTTGGGGTATAAGTGTGAAAAAATACCCTAAAATGCGGGTAATTCCTTCAGTAGAGACTATCTAGGGCGCATTCACGATGTAAAAACGAATCCATTGATATATAAATTATGGAAATTGTAGAAACAGCCAACATGATTGACCTAAAAGGTATATATATACATTTATATATATGTAGTAAAACGAATACTATATATTCACTGTATATATTATATATACCGTAAAATTATACTAACCTAACCTAACCTACCTAACCTAACCTAACCTAACCTACCTAACCTAACCTAATTTTAGGTACTACTCTTACCTGTATACTTATTACCACAAACAATACCTTCCTTGTTTTTCTTAGGGCATATAAATTCTTTTAGCAATACACCGTGTTCTACATAAAAATTAAATTCAGCCTCTTCATCATCAAAAAATTTGCATGAAGTTAAACACAGTGAATAATTATAACCATCGCAAACCGACGCCACCGTGACACTAAAATGTTATGAGTTCAGGTCAAACCACCCAATTTTGTTAGCAGTACCTTCCTAACCTTTGTAGGATCAGTCATTTTATCACTCACAAAATATGATCCGCGATTTTATCGCTCAAAAAAATAATTTCTTAACATTAATTTTATAGCTTTAATCGGCATTTGCCTTCATATTGTACTTAATAAAAGTTGTTTAAAAAAATATAGAGAGTCTTATGGTAAACTTTATTTTCAGTTTCTAGAGACTGGACTGATAGTAAAAAATTACCAAATATCCAATGCTTTGTCTTCATCTAGGGCATGTGACGAATTAAGTTCTCAAAGTTGAAATCACACGAATAGCACATAATTATATCGCAAATACCACCAAACTGAATCCAATTAGGAAAAAAAAAAAGGCCAGAACAGAAATTAACAAACTAATTAAGTAGTAGAGTAGCGAAAAAATAGCCTAAAATTTTACTCGTTGGACCAAAAATGAGTGTATTTATATATATAACCTTTGGTTAGCTTCTGCCTAAATTGTTTATTCTGATGGTCTCTTTTCACTCCACCTTAGACCTACAGTTTAAAGTGGAATCTAAACCACGCCCCATATATTATTAGTATCATAATTTTCACCATTAATATGCATTTGCACAAAAAATGAGTGACAAATTTGAATAAAGTGACTAAAACTACCTCATAAGTTATTTTGATTTATAGGTCTAGCCCATGTCATTTAAAACGCATTAATCCAAAAATCTAGTAGGCCTACTCTATGATTGAAACAGTACTTTTGTAGATCAATGCTACATATTTGTTTTCTAATTTTCTTATGCTCTCGAGTTAGGTATTCTATCAGCCTCAAATGAGAAAAAGTTATGGTTAATTTTAAGGAGAAAATATTTTGAATATCTGTATCATATCTCTCCTCAAACAATGTGTCTCAAAGCTATACATGGTTAGGGCAATATCCTATTTTGGCATCCCAAATTATTTAACCAACCAGTTAGGTCAACTGTATGCCCTTGATGATTGGTTACGTTAAGTAGTGATATTTTTGTTTGAAGTAATGAAAATATAAAGACTTAACCACCAACCAATTATCAAGGGCATACAGTTGACCTAACTGGGCAGTCAGTTAACCTAATTAACATAAATAAGGGTTAAGATTCGGTAGGGTAGAACACATCTACCAAACTCAATATTGGGTAAAAATTGGTTATTACTCCCAGTCAGGTATTTTGACAAGAACAAATTTTTATGGTCAATTTTGATTTATTTTGCACAAATGTAATAGGCCTTTTTGTTTCTAATAATTATTTGGCAAAGGACCTGGTGTAGTTTGAACATCATAATACATTTTTCTGGTAGTATTTGATGTGCTTTGTTCAAATTTGACCTTCATTTTTTGTGTAAATGAACCAAAAAAAAGTTATGAAACAGTAAAGTTTTCGTAAGTTGTGTTCATTTGCTCAAGAAATGAAGGTCAGATTTGAATAAAGCATATCAAATACAACCAGAAAAATGTATTGTGGTATTTATTATTATAAAACCTAACTTGACCTGACCTTACCTTACCTAACCTAACCTATTACTCATTTACATACTTTATTTTGGGCAAGTGTAGGATGCAGGAAGTAAACTGTGATTAATAAAGACACCCAATGCCTTTGGTCATCTAAGCCAACATGGCAGATTAGATCTTCGAAACCAAGGTCACAGGAATCGCACATCATGCTCAAACAAATTCAGCTTCAAACTGAAAAAAAGATTCAAAGAAACGGTAGCCAGAAACCAAATGAAGCACTGCAAAAGTAGCCAAAATAAACTTAAACAAGACTTACCCAAATAAAAATGCCAGCCTTATTATGAAATTAATATTAAATCAATCTGCACAACATGAGATGATAGTTTTCCTTGGTATTTTTTAATGAGGATTCAGAATGTTATTGTTGTAACTGGATGTGACTAGGTCCTTTCCCAAATATTACCCTCCATTTCATTTCCTGTGCAAATTCATAGTTTTTGAGATATCTTCACCTATCTTTAGGTAAAGATATCTCAAAAACTACACATTTTCACAGGAAATGGATATCACATTTGTGCAAAACAACTCAAAATTGACTAGAAAAATTTGTTCGTCATTTTCATTTAAACCAATGAAAATATCACGACTTAACCTAACCAATCATCAAGGGCACTCAATTGACCTGACTGGGCACTCAATTGACCTGACTGGGCACTCAATTGACCTGACTGGGCACTCAATTGACCTCCTGACTGGGCACTCAATTGACCTCCTGACTGGGCACTCAATTGACCTCCTGACTGGGCACTCAATTGACCTCCTGACTGGGCACTCAATTGACCTCCTGACTGGGCACTCAATTGACCTCCTGACTGGGCACTCAATTGACCTCCTGACTGGGCACTCAATTGACCTCCTGACTGGGCACTCAATTGACCTCCTGACTGGGCACTCAATTGACCTCCTGACTGGGCACTCAATTGACCTCCTGACTGGGCACTCAATTGACCTCCTGACTGGGCACTCAATTGACCTCCTGACTGGGCACTCAATTGACCTCCTGACTGGGCACTCAATTGACCTCCTGACTGGGCACTCAATTGACCTCCTGACTGGGCACTCAATTGACCTCCTGACTGGGCACTCAATTGACCTCCTGACTGGGCACTCAATTGACCTCCTGACTGGGCACTCAATTGACCTCCTGACTGGGCACTCAATTGACCTCCTGACTGGGCACTCAATTAACCTCCTGACTGGGCACTCAATTGACCTCCTGACTGGGCACTCAATTGACCTCCTGACTGGGCAAGTTAAGGATGAGAGAATAATGCCGTGATTGATAAAAACATCCAATGCTTTGTCTTCATCTAGGCCTACATGGCGAATCAGGTCCTCAAAGTTGAAATCACACAAATGGCACATCATAATTTTATAGCAAACACCACCAAACTGAATCCAATTAGAATAAAAAAAAATATGGTGCTTTTCTGTTAACAGGAATACCCAACTACCCACCATCATCTGGACTCGTATCTTGCGGAATTCATGTGGTGACAACGTACTGAAAGCAGTAACATTTTTTCTGCGATTTTAGATGACAAAGACATTTTGGCCCATACTGGTCATTATGCAGAAAATGACATGGCCTGAAGTTGAAATCAAAAATGTATTTTTTTTAGTGTATTTTGGTGTGCTCTGTTCAAATATAACCTTCATTTCTTGTGCAAATGAACAGAAATATGTGTTTGGGCCATGCAATGACAACTGCATTTCTGTTCATTTGCACAAGAAACAATATTCAAACAAAGCATACCAAAATACACTTGAAAAATGTATTTTTGACTACATTTTATACTCGCACAATAAAGCATAACCTAACATGTTCATGTTATGAGATCTCGTAAATGATGCATTACCGTACCACAGGAAACATGCAAAACACCTCAAAATTAACCAGAAAAGTTTGCTCCCATCATTTTTGTTTGAACTAATGAAAATATCATTACTTAACCTAACCAATCATCAAGGGCATTCAATTGATGTAACTGGGCATTCAGTTGACGTAACTGGGCATTCAGTTGACGTAACTGGGCATTCAGTTGACGTAACTGGGCATTCAGTTGACGTAACTGGGCATTCAGTTAATTACTCATCTAGGGCACATGATGAATCAAGTTCTCAAAGCCAAAACCACACGAATGGCACATCATAATTCTATCACAAACACCACTAAACTAAATCCAATTAGAAAAAAAAAAGCCAGAACAGAAACCAACAAACTAATTAAGTCACAGAGTAACATGACATCATACTACCCCTGACTACAAATACACTAAATATATACTGTATATATTTATATTATTATTATTTTCTACAATAGTTTGCACAAAAAATGATTGACAAATTTGAATAAAGCGACTAAAACTACCTCATAAAAAGTTTGATTTGACCCCCCCTACTAACTGATTATCGCTTACATATTAACCTTTTCATGCTGTATGGGCGCAAATGAGACCATCAAATTTTATGAGATTTTAGTCATTCTGGAGATATAACAAGTGTTTTTTGTGGCATGAAAAGTAAATGAAAATCAGGTATGAAAGGGTTAACTAATTTCATTTAAATGATTAATAAATTTGGTACTTATGTATTATTGGGACTACCAAACTGTTTATGATGTATTTTTGCTCTCATCATTTTTGTTTAAACTAACAAAAATATCACAACTTAACCTAACCAATTATCAAAGGCATTCAGTTGACCTAACTAGGCATTTTCCATTATATTAACCTGTTAGGTTAATTCAATGCCCAGTTAGGTCAATTGAATGGCCAGTTAGGTCAACTGTATGCCCTTGATGATTGGCTAGGTTAAGTTGTGATATTTTCATTAGTTTAAATGAAAGTGATGAGAGCAAAAATACATAATAAACAGTTGGTGGCGGGTGGTTGGGTATTCCCATTAACAGGAAAGCACCAAAAAAACTAGCCAGAAATAAGAAAACAAGTGACAAATTGACCAAAATAGTATATACATTAGGGTGGCCCACTTTTCAAATTTTTTTTAAAAGTATAGGTTATTGTAGTTTTTCCCATTATTTGGCACTATACTAGCACATTGGTACCATTTTTACAAAAATTGATCAATATTTAGGGGTCTCGCATCGACCTTGAAATTACGAGTTTTTTTTTTAAATGCGTACTTTTTAACTTTTTACTGAATCGAGATAAATCATTAAGTAGGGATGTTTTCTGAATCCTCTTGATGAGAGAAGTCGTTGGGTGTGCCTTCCAATGTCATACGACTAACAGTTTAAAAGTTGTGCCTGTATACAGGTAATACCAATGTGCTAGTATAGTGCCAAATAATGGGAAAAACCACGATCGCCTATACTTTTCAAAAAATCAGCAAATAGCAGACAAATAAGGAAGAAAGAAACAATAACTTAAACAATCACTTTTGCATTGTATTGACCACTATCACACGTCACTGGCTGCAATGTTGTCACTCTGTGCTATGTCATCATGGCGAGTGATGACTTCTTGAAGTCACTGAGCTCTTTCTGGTTCTTTTCCACCACTTGCAGAAGATCCTGCAGCTGTGCCTCATCCTTTGTGACCGTGTTCACATAGTCTTGTATCAGTTGGACTCCTCTTTCAGCGACGTCATTGGTGACCTGGAGATTAGAGATCACATCCTTCAGACGACAAAAGTCCTCGTTCTCGTCCCACTTATCAGTTGGCAGGGTGAGCCACGAAGACCCATACATCTTCAGACCTGCAAATAAGAACCAGGAGGACTCGTCGATCAGGTCAGGGAGTAGCGTCATCTCGTCGACTGAGACGTTCTTGTATGTGAAGTCTTTGGGTACAGGGAGGTGGGACAGCTTCTCTGTTGCTTCACAGTGCCATCCACCTTGTTGCTGCATAGAGCAAAGATGACAGTCTGAGGCCTCAGATACCAGAAGTGACGCTTTTGCCACCTCGCGGTCCACTGCCCTATACCTCAGAAAATGCTGGTATAGTAGGCTACCAGGTCATTCAACGGCGCATCAGCTGCTACAGGGGCTGCCAACCAAGCTGGTATGTACAGAAGAGCGATGAACACCACGATCCTGTGCAGTTTGTCAACCAGCTCGGCGTCGAGCTCCAGCTGCCTACTGAACATCAGCAGTTTTGTGTAGTAGATGACCTGAAACAGAATAGGCACCATTGTAAGTAAGACAGGTTTATTGTTACCAATTACTTTGTTTGCGTTATAATGAAATGTTTATCTTTGAATAACATTTAAACTTACCTCTAGATTATTTTTGTTTGAAAATACTAACTTTAGCCATCCATCTTGCGTGGTGGTAGGCTCCTGGGTGCATCAGGTGAATGCCACGGCGTGGTTGTGTCCTGAGTACCAGGAACATGATCTCTGCCACTTCCCGGTAATCATCTCTGATGAAACCAGAAGCTGTGCTCAGGACACTGACTGCCGCGACAGTGCTGCGTCCTGGAGTTCTATTAGCCACGTACTCTCCGCCAGATTCTCGACCTGCAGCTTGCAGTAGGTCGAGAGATCGAGCTCGTCCCATCTTCAAAAATAATAAACAAGAAAATTGTGTGAGAAAACTCTGAAGTTCCGGTTTGGCTTGCTGTTTTATAAACTAGTGGAATATCATGTGTGTCCTAACTTTACCTTGCACAAAAAATGAACTAACCTTCTCTTCAACTGCTGAAACAAAGGATCAGTTGGTGCTGTAGTCCTTCCGAGCAGGGTGACAGCTACTGCCCCCACGATAAGCTCTAGGACGTGATGATGGCATCCCAGCTGGAGTAGCGGTTGCCCGAGCATGTTTTCCAGCCGGACAACTGCACCCTGCACCCTCCCCGTGTTGGTGGAAGTGGTGTCGAAGCAGAGTCTGATGATGCTCTCCTCACATCCCCAATCTTCGAGAGCATGTATGGTTGCCCGCGCCTGCGACAGTCCGGTGCCATCAGCAACAGCTGGGACTGACAGCAACTTTCCTTCTGTGCAATGAGGAGCCCCGGAGATGAGAATTGCTTGGTGGTGCTCTGCCATTCCAAAGAAGTTCTGAAACACATGCCATATATTTCAATTTCATGGTTGTAAAGTAACCTATTTTTGTTCACATTCAGTTCTCTTTTTAATTGACATTATGCTTCATGAATCTCATTACTAAATTGATACCTAGCTATGAAAACTTAATCAACTGACCTTGACCATTTTGCGATCCCAGTGGACAACAGTGTGCCTTGGTGGCGTGAAGGAGTCCTTCACAGCCATTGCCACTTCACGGCGATGTGACACACTTCCCGGGTGAGCCGTTTCTTTCGAGATGCTGAACTGATTGACGTCTGCTGGTGGATCCGCCGAACGTGTGATAGCAGCCACAATGCTTACTACCTATGTAGAGAATGGAAAGTGGAAAGGAAACTGTCAAGAATACATGTGGGTTACGGGACACTTTTTAAGACTGACACTATCGATGAATACTATACAAAATATGCACCTGATTATTGGACATGCGGAAACGATCAGCCACTTCCAAGACAGCAGGTGCATTAAGGATGCAGCGAGGAAGATTGACAGACACACTTGGCTCTTTCGGCAGGGGGAACGCTAGTTCTGTCTCCGACTCTCCTGACATGCCAGTATCATCATTCTCCATGGCCTCATCTCTGGTTTCATATGCACACTTTGAGGTTTGCGGCTCCTGGTGAGGACGTTTTCTTCCTTCCTGTAGCTTTCTTTTTACAGCGAAAACTTTATCGTTCCCACTCATCTTTGCCACCCGAGGACCACGTTGATCGAGGTAGAAGTCAATGTCTTCTTTCTTGTCCTTGTCGGACAGCAGTCGATTCTTCTTTATATCTTCGACAGCGTCAGATGCTCCGATATCCCACAGCTTGTCCACACTGTCCGAAAACTTCTGCCATTTTCCTCCGGCGTCAGTTTCTCATTTTCTGCTCTTTTGGAGTAAGTGCCACTCTTTCCACAATGCCTCTAGCTTCCATTCGCAGTTGAGCTTTGTGATTGTTTTAATGCGGGCCATGTTCCAAAACTTTAAGACGTTTACAGTTTCTTTGAATGCGTCTTTCCTGTTAGCAGTGTACTGGATAACACTGAAGAAGTATTGCAAAACCTGCCGTGTTGTTGGCAATTTGCTACCACTGATGGAGGACGATGGTTGGCCAACTAAAAAAATTTCCGAGGCTGATCTTAGAGAAGGTAGCGATGTTATTTTCGCCTTTCCTTTTGATGACTCTCTATTTGTAGCTTCAAGAGTTCTTCCAGTTATGGTTGCCATCGATTTGTCCATGACAAAGGATGAGGAACTCAGACAGAATTTCAAAATGTTATGATCTGCAAAAAAAGAAATAGGTTAGGTACCTGGCACAGGCATAGTGCATTTCCTAATTACCTATATACATTATACATTCCGCCCGGGTATGGTGACTCATTTTTTGAAAAGTATAGGTGATCATGGTTTTTCCCATTATTTGGCACTATACTAGCACATTGGTATTACCTGTATACAGGCACAACCTTTAAACCGTTAGTCGTATGACATTGGCAGGCACACCAAACGACTTCTCTCATTAAGAGGATTCAGAAAACATCCCTACTTAATGATTTATCTTGATTCAGTAAAAAGTTAAAAAGTACGCATTTAAAAAAAAAAACTAGTAATTTCAAGGTCGATGCGAGACCCCTAAATATTGATCAATTTTTGTAAAAATGGTACCAATGTGCTTGTATAGTGCCAAATAATGGGAAAAACCATGATCACCTATACTTTCCAAAAAAAATTGAAAAGTGGGCCACCGTAATATACATACATATCATAAATGCCAAAAAATAGCGATCATAATTATTATTAAAAAAAATAGACCAATTTGCACAAGATAAGATGGATATTTTCTTAGTCAGTTTTTACTGGCAATTCAATATATAAGGGGTTCCAAAAAACCTTGGCCCCCCCATTTGCAGCTTACATGTTTACTTATATCAAAATAGTTTTTAGTGATTATAAAAAATATATCAAATTAATTATTTATTATAGACCAGTGTCATTGACATTCCACCTCACCAAAGTATTTGAAAGAATAGTTAGAGAGAAAATTTATGATTTCCTGGAGACACAGGAAAGATTCAATGAAAATCAGCATGGATTCCGATCAGGTAGATCATGCTTATCACAACTAATAGAGCACTACAACAATATCCTAGATGCATTGGAAGGCAATGACAACTACGATGTTATATACACAGATTTTGCTAAAGCTTTCGATAAATGTGACCATAGTATAATAGCACATAAAATTAAAGATATGGGAATAACAGGCAAAGTGGGAAAATGGATCTACAACTTCCTTAGTGATCGTCTGCAGGTTGTCAAAATTCAAGGTATATCATCATCAGAATCGGAAGTACGCAGCTCAGTACCACAAGGGACAGTACTGGCCCCACTCCTGTTCATTATCATGCTAATAGACATAGACAGCGGAGTAAACAGCAACAGTATAGTAACATCCTTTGCAGACGATACAAAAATCAGCAGAAAAATCAGCGATGTACATGACGTGGAGGCCTTGCAGAGGGACATGAACAAAATATACAAATGGTCAGAAGAAAACAACATGTCATTCAACGCTGAGAAATTTCAGCTCTTGAGATATGGTAGAAAAGAAGAATTTAAACAGACTGCATATTATGCTCCAGATAGACAGGAAATTCAGAGAAGCATGAAAGTGACTGATCTCGGGATAATAATGACAGATGATGCGAAATTCGAAACACAAAATCAGATAGCGATAAATAAAGCAAAAAGAGTCGCTGGACAGGTTCTAAGAACGTTCAAGAGAAGGGACAGGACAGTAATGATTCCCCTGCTAAAAACACTGATTATACCAAAACTTGAATACTGCTCAGTTTTGATGACCCATATAAAAAGGAAGAAACTAATAAACTAGAAGAAACGCAAAGGCATTTCACACCCAAGATTGATGGCTGCAAAGAACTCAACTACTGGGAAAGACTACGTAAACTAAATCTGTACTCACTGGAAAGAAGAAGAGAGGTACATCATCATCTACATATGGAAAATGATCGAAAAACTGGTATCAAACCTAAAACTAAACCCAATTACCACTCAAACAACACTGGAAAATAGGAAAGGCAGAATGTGTAGTGTTCCCAAATTAAAGGCCCGACAAGGGACCTCAACCCTGAAGGAAAATAGCTTGGTTGTCAGGGGGCCAAGACTTTTCAACCAGCTTCCTAAGGACCTCAGAAACGTAATGGGGTTCAAAGTTGAAGTCTTCAAGAGAAGACTGGATGCCTGGCTCAGGGCAGTACCAGATGAGCTGGGCATGCCTGGCTATGTACGATGGAGAGTGCAAGAAAGCAACTCGCTCCTCCACCAGGCCAGACCTAGAGGCAGGGCCACCAGCTTGACCTCCGTGTGAAGAGAGACCAATGCACGAAACAACATAAGGTAAGGTATTGCAGGTATTAAAATTACTCTAGCTGATAGTGATAATATAATGGTTTCTCAATTAATTGGTGATTTGGAGAGGCAATGTGTGATAGATCGCATATGAGCAATAACATTTTGGGAAGCTCGTGATGCTGGAGCCACCTTTATAACACGTTCATGGGTTGCCAAAAAGTTGCGAAGAAGTGAGGACTTTGTCAAAAGAAATTGGAATAAAACGTTGGATGAATGTGAAATGGATACAACCAAATCTGGGTGCCCAAATTTGCCACACTCTCAGGAAACAAAGGACATCATTGAAAGTGGTACGCGTAAGCGGAAAAACAGCTGTGCTAAACTTTCTAGAGAGATCGAAGTGTTGAGAGGAAAGATCGTTAGTGGTGAGATCATTTGACTGTACCGTCATAGGCAAGGTTTAAAGCCTTGGCATGAACTTCCAAAGCCAAGAAAAACTGAACTTAACATTGATGACAGAATGTGGTTTGCCCATTATGTTGAAGATTAGGATGTGGATGATTTCATGCATTTAGCTGTCTCCGATGAATTTTTTGTTTACGTAACACGTTGGCCTAACTACCAAAATGATCGAGTGTGGGCCACAACACCAGATGAAGTCAATGACAATGAACATTATTGCGAATTATTAAAAAGTCCAGACTGTGTTGGTGTGTTTGTTTTGTTCACTGCAAAGAAGCTCATGTGAGTGCTGAAGCCAAATGGTCAGAGTTGGGATGAACAGTATTTTCGTGATCTTATCCTATCCCAGCATGTCATTCCTTTTCTAAGAAACCCAAACAATGTTCTGCATGATAAGGCCCCCCTGCTTTAAGGCATTAGCCACTCAACAGTTGTTGCGGAACCATGAGATTGATTTCTTTGGAAATGAAGAATGGCCAGGAAATTCTCCTGACCTGAATGTCTGTGAACACATTGGATCAGTTATAAAGGACAAGGTTGAATGTCTCTTGTTTCAAGAACCTGCAGCAAATCGATTTTCGAAGGATACAATGATGCAACACATTGAAACTGTTTTAGCAAATTTGCGTAATGATCAAGATCTATTCACGTCACTTTTGGCAAGCTACCCAAAGCGAATTCAGGCTGTCTTGGAAGCCAATGGTGGGAACACCAAGTTTTAATTGTTTCTCATTAAATGCAGGATTAAATTCTCTTTTGTAAGGTATGTTTAGTTTTACTGTACCTCTAATGGTTTAGGCCATGGGTGGGGAGGCTAAGGTTTATTGGAGCCCTGTAGTACAGTAAACCCCCGCACAATGATCATTCACTTAACGTTAATTCATTTTAATGATCATAAGTAATTAATACCATTTCCCATGTAACGATATCATTATCTCGCCAGAACGATGCCTCAAGTGATATGCTTTAGTTAACGCTCGAAGATAACGTTTGCCATTTTCTCTCATTGGCTGAGACCTGAGTGTTAGCATTTTACAATATGTGATAAATAAGATAAATACATACTATATTTATTTCATTTACTATTTATCTCTTGTTATAATTTAGTATTCTGTTTTTTAGTTCATACACACATGCTTAGGCTACATACACACATGCTTAGGCTACACACAACGTTTTTGCAATGCCAATGAACGTATCCCCATTGAAACCATGTTATAAAGCCCCCGCTTAGCAATAAATTCACTTAACATTAACGTTTTATGGAACATAACCCCATCGTTAACCAGGGGTTGAGTGTACTTGTTCAACTGCTTGTGATGGAGTAAAATCCAATATTAACCTTCCTATTTATTGAGCTATTGATTTTTGAAATTATTAAATTTTGGCACCCTTATTCAGTAGTCAAACCATCTTATCCTGTGATGTATGTAGTCATGTTATTATCATTAGCTAATCAGTGGCTGCCCCATTGTCACGTGATACTCCCGCACAGGTCTGGTGGCTGAAATTTGAATTCAACAGTTGCTTTAGAATGGTTGTCTGTGGTGGGAGCTCCCAGTCTGAGTGGGACATCATCTAGGCCTAGGTTAGGTTAGAAGTACTACTTACCTTTCTGGCTCCTGAATTCATTATGGGGTACCCATGCCTGGTTAGGTCAACTGTATACCCTTGACAATTGGTTAGGTTAAGTTATGTTATTTTCATTAGTTTTAACGAAAATATCATGACTTAACCTAACCAATTGTCAAGGGCATAGGTACAGTTGACCTAACTGGGCATTCAATTAATATTTGTGGTATCCAATGCTATAAGCGATTATAGCTACCTGGAAAGGTAAGGTTGGGTCATTATCAGGACCCAGAAAGGTTGTTAAGTTACTTTTGCCATGAATATTACTGACGAAAATAGGTTTTTCTGGTATTTAATGCTGTTTCAATTGATTTTGGCCATTTTAGCACAATTTCCCTCTTCTTGAAAGTCCTAGGGGGTGGGGGGTTATCTCTATAATGGTGCATTTGCGCCAAAAATGAAGGTCAGATTCAACTGAAACAGCATGAAATACACCAGAAAAACCTATTTTCATCACTAGTTTGGGTGGATGTGTTCTACTGAATCTTTACTTAAACGACTTTGTGATTTAAAAGTGTTGGAGTACCATTTATTTTTGGTTGATTGAATAATTTGGGACACCAAAATAGGATATTGCCCATGCCTAGTTCCCTTAATCTTCCTTGTATTCAAATCATAGGTTAGGGATAAGCATAGTTGCCCTATGTTGCACACCTAAGCATATCAATAGGCTATCAGTCTAAGGTGAGGAGACAAAGATTGAATGTAGTATTCTAAATGAAGCCGAACATAAGAATTATATAATTTATAGATAACTTTCTTACTCTTGTTACTAACATTCCTTTTAATAATTTACCTAGTATTAGGTTAAAAGCTTTCATGGGTGGAAGAGAGAAAATTGTAACTATTAACATAGTTTTAAATTTGATACTTTCCCGTTATTCTGGACCCCAGACTTTTTGCCAGTTGCTAGACTTCAATTTTGACTCAGAATATTTTTGTTAAAATTAACAAAAATATCATGACTTAACCTAACCAATTATCAAGGACATATAGTTTACCTAGCTGGACATTTAATTAACCTAATTAGTTGGTTGAATTAGGTTGTCGTGATATTTTCATTAGTTTTAACGAAAATATTCTGTCAAAATTGAAGTCTGGCAACTGGCAAAAAGTCTGGCATCTGGGATAACGGGAAAGTACCTTAAATTTAGGTAAATATTTGTTTTAGCACACATTGATATTTTTTATATCATTTTTCTGGTCAATTTTTAGTCATTTTGCATGAATCTGACATCTGTTTTTTGTGCAAATGTGTACATTTGCACAGAAAAGGGATATCAGATTTGTGCAAAATGACTAAAAATTGACCAGAAAAATGTGTGTATTTTTCTTGAATGAATAACTTAACCTAAGCTAATCAATTGCAGGAAGGGCACAACATATTGCAAATACATACAGCTGATAACTAAATTAAGAGTGAAAAAATCAACATATTGTGACTATGGCTACTAAATGAGGCGCAAAGAAATAAAAAATGGTGAAATCACTAGATAAAAACTAGATATTTTCAAGTGAAGAGATATCATAAAATACACATTTGCAGGAAATGGATGTCAGATTGATGTAAAATGATGGGGATGGGGTTATCCCCCCAAGTTGCATAAAGGGGGTTGAGGGGTTTTGGGGGGAGAGGGAGAATGACCTCCCCACAAAGGGGTAACCCTAACATGCCTTTGCTGTGAGTGAGTTTGCAAAAAACAAGACCTGCCCATAGGGCAGGGAGCTGAAGGCTCTGCTTGTAACATGGTACATGGTAACATGGTAAAAATTTTATAATGGGCACATGAGGGGCCCTTCGGCCCATCTGGGTGGCTCCACTGTTAATATAAACAAACCATAAATACAGTTACACGCAAAATTAAGATCCTGTACATTAACTTCAAAACTTTGGAGCTTGTTTTAGTATTAATATTTGGCATAGATTAGTGGTGCACAGCCAAAGAGCTGTGACCCAGAGTTGGGTTGCTTAATAGGGTAATATTTATTTTAGCATACATCTGTTTTTTTTTTTTTTTTTATTAAAATACATTTTTCTGGTCAGTTTTTAGTCATTTTGCACGAATCTGACATCCATTTCCTGTGCAAATGTGTATTCTTTGAGATATCTTGACTTGAAAATATCTAGTTTTTATCTAGTGATTTCACTATTTTGTTATTCTTTTGCTCCTCATTTAGTAGCTGTATTCATGATATGTTGCAAATAAGGTTAGAAATTACATGCTTTCCTTGCTCAGTTAGGGCTATGTTAGGTTAGGTTAAGGTTATTCATTAGAGAAAGATGAAAAAATATTTTTCTGGTCAATTTTTAGTCATTTTGCACAAATCTGATCTGTTTTCCATGCAAATGCATAGTTTTTGCGATATCTTCAAGTGAAGATATCTCAAAACTATACATTTGCACAGGAAATGGATATCACATTTGTGCAAAATGACTAAATATTGACCAGAAAAATATGCTTTTGTTGAAAAACATCAATGTGTGCTAAAATGAATATTTACTGCTTAGTAATTTTGGTAAATCTTAAGGAAATGTCATCACCTGCAAAATCATACCAAAATGCATTTTTCTAGTAGCATTTGATGTGATTTATTCAAATCTGATATTCATTTGTGTAAATGAGCCAAAACCTATTTTATTCAAAGTTGAAAATCATGATGTTTTGGCTCAATTGTGCAGTAAGTAAATATAAGATTTGAGTAAATCACATTAAATACTACAATAAAAAAGCATTTTGGTAAACCTAACCTAACCTAATAACAGAGATCTTACCTCAGTTTGTTCGGTCAGAGGGTAAACTTCAGTTATCTTTAAAAATGTATGGAGGATTGTTTGATGGTCACTGTTGTTTGCCAAGAAAAGATATTTGCACAAAAAAACAGTACTCTTGAAAAAAAGTGTTATAATATATAGATTATGGCCATATAGTTATTTTTTCAAAATTCAGGTGATGACATCTTTAAATTTTCGATAATTTTCTTGGGGTTGTCAAGATGGTACTAAAATTATTTTTGGGAAATTGCAGAATCCAGACAGTTTCTAGATGGAGTTCATAGGCTACCTAGCTTATTAATACATTAGGTTAGTAATATTAATGTATTACTAAGCTGTTTAAGAGGCCTATTGCAAAATCTGCAAAATTCTCATGTGATGCTTCCATTTTTGGAAAAATTCTTTGGTGTAGCTAGTAGGTATGAAAAAACTCAAAATATTTCATTCTTGCACATTATATGCTTTGGAGAGAAAATAAGTAAATTAATTTTAGTAAATATTTTAATTTTAGGGCTAATATTTATCAGGTCATCCCATAAGTAATGTTGTTTTTTAGATCTGAATTTGAAGGACAAAAAAAAACTCAACAAACTTTTTAATCTAGTATATATTTTCCATCGGAATCAATGACACACTGCCAATGTCCTACAAGCTTTTCAATGCCATATTTATAAAATTCAGGCGGTTTTGAGGCAAAAAACGTACAAAGACTGGTGTGCAGGTCATCTAAAGAAGTATACTGTTTCTTGTCAAGATAGTTTTGTAGACTCCTGAGTCCTGAAGAGATGATAATCTGAAGGCGCAAGATCTGGAGAATATGGAGGATGTGGAAGTTTCTCCCACCCAAGCTCCTCAATTTTTGCAGAAGTGATCCGAGTGGTATGAGGGCGTGCGTTGTTGTGGTGGAACATGATTCCTTTCTGATTAACCAAAGAACGTCTCTTTTCTTTTAGTGCAGTGTTCAGTCAATTCAGTTGTTGACAGTAGACTTGAGCGGTGATTGTTTGGTTGCGTGGTAAGGTTTCAAAGTGTATTACACCACCTTTATCCTACCAAACACTAAGCAACACCTTCTGAGGGTGAAGATTTGGTTTTGGTTGTGGTGTTGCTGGTTCTCTGGCACAAACCCACTGTCGATGGTGCTTAACATTCTGGTACAGTATCCACTTTTCATCACCAGTCACTAAATGGTGCAAAAATGGATCTTGGAGTTCACAGGAATGAAGAGCTGTGCTAATGATTACCCGCACCCTCAGATTGTCAACCGACAATTCATGTGGCACCCATTTTCCTAACTTAGGCACTTTCCTGAGTTGTTGCAAATGTTGATGGATGGTGGATAAGGGCTGAATTGAGTTTCTGGGCCAATTCTTCGACAGTTGTTGAACAGTCTTCTTCAAGTGTGGCTAACAGCAGGTCATCATCAAACTCAGCAGGGTGTCCAGAGCATGCTGCATCTGTCAAACAGCAGTCACCATTCCTAAACTTTTGAAACCATCTTTGACATTTCCTCACATGCAGAATATCGTTGCCATAAATGTCCTGAATGTTTTGCGTTGCTTTAGTAGCACTATTCCCTTTTTTGAACTCGTAAAGCATTATATGCCTGATATGCTCTTCTGATACCGCCATGTTTATGAGGGGTTCACATAAAGCAAAACACATGTCTTCACTGGTCAAGGTCTGTAAAGTATGTAGCGAAACATGATAGATCTCCTCTTAGATATAACCTTTGGAAAATTTATGCTTAAACCGAGTAGGACTAGTTTAAACTTAATCTATCGTAAAAAATGACATTACTTATGGGATGACCTGATAGTTTCAGGCCAGGGACACCAGTTTTAGTGATGCAACCATTTTATACTTTAGTCTAATCAGGGTGCCTTGTATTTTATTTGGAAAACATGAAGCTACTGGGGCTTATTGAGGTTATCCAAGTCATGATAACTTATCTTGGAAGTGGAAAGACTTTGCTGTACTCAGTTTTTTTTACAAATTATTGAAGTGTTATAGTATTACTTCTGTAGATTTTATTTCACTGGAATTATTAATTAAAGTATAAACAGTTCTATTACTAAGCTTTAAGCTTAATTTAACTTGGTATTTAGAGAGATCTAGGGGTTCATTCGGAGCAAGCCCAGTTTTTTGGGTTAATTAGCCTAGGCCCCCCATTAGCTCATTCCATCCAGGGGATAGCCTCATTTAGACCATAAAGCTTTTAATGAGTTAAAGAATGGTATTTAAGATTACTTTACACTGTGACTGTAAGGTTTGAAAGAAGGAAGTTTAGGAAGGGGATAATGGTGTAACATGTGAGAGTTGTGATGATTGGTATCACTCTGCTTGCATCAAAATTACAGAACATGTGTACAGGGGTATGACATCACCAAATATTTTGTGGTTTTGCGGTAAGTGTTTAGATGAGGTTAGAGACTGCTTAAGGCAAGGTTTAAGAAAACTGCTAGCTCAGTCTAGTGGGCCTAAGTTAGTTGGCTCTATGATTGATAGTGTAGCTAGTGAGAGTAATGGAACATTTAGGCCAGAAACTGAGTCCAGGGTGTGAAATTCATATTTTTTTCATATTTTTCTAAAAATGTCTATTTATTCCTATTATTTCCAAGATGTTCCTATTTTATCAGCTACATAACTTGCAAAAAGATTAGGAAACTGCACCAAAAAGTTCCAATTACATAAGAATTTGTGCCTTGCTGATTAATGTACAAAAAAAGGTGACAAGGTCAGCTTGAGTTTTTGAAGAGCTTCTGACTAATTTTCAGAAGAGCAGCCTGACTATTTGCTTAATCTATGATGTGTGTGTGTGAGACTCAGAGAGACTCAGAGAGACTCAGAGAGACTCAGAGAGACTCAGAGAGACTCAGAGAGACTCAGAGAGACTCAGAGAGACTCAGAGAGACTCAGAGAGACTCAGAGAGACTCAGAGAGACTCAGAGAGACTCAGAGAGACTCAGAGATAGGGTCAATTACTGGGTTTCTATTACTGTTACTTTTGATTCCTTCAATTATGGTACTGTTACTTTTGATTCCTTCAATTATGGTACTGTTACTTTTGATTCCTTCAATTACGGTACTGTTACTTTTGATTCCTTCAATTACGGTACTGTTACTTTTGATTCCTTGTATTACGGTGCTGTTACTTTTGATTCCTTGTATTACGGTGCTGTTACTTTTGATTCCTTGTATTACGGTGCTGTTACTTTTGATTCCTTGTATTACGGTGCTGTTACTTTTGATTCCTTGTATTACGGTGCTGTTACTTTTGATTCCTTGTATTACGGTGCTGTTACTTTTGATTCCTTGTATTACGGTGCTGTTACTTTTGATTCCTTGTATTACGGTAATGTTACTTTTGATTCCTTGTATTACGGTAATGTTACTTTTGATTCCTTGTATTACGGTGCTGTTACTTTTGATTCCTTGTATTACGGTGCTGTTACTTTTGATTCCTTGTATTACGGTGCTGTTACTTTTGATTCCTTGTATTACGGTGCTGTTACTTTTGATTCCTTGTATTACGGTGCTGTTACTTTTGATTCCTTGTATTACGGTGCTGTTACTTTTGATTCCTTGTATTACGGTGCTGTTACTTTTGATTCCTTGTATTACGGTGCTGTTACTTTTGATTCCTTGTATTACGGTGCTGTTACTTTTGATTCCTTGTATTACGGTGCTGTTACTTTTGATTCCTTGTATTACGGTGCTGTTACTTTTGATTCCTTGTATTACGGTGCTGTTACTTTTGATTCCTTGTATTACGGTGCTGTTACTTTTGATTCCTTGTATTACGGTGCTGTTACTTTTTTGTTCCTTGTATTACGGTGCTGTTACTTTTGATTCCTTGTATTACGGTGCTGTTACTTTTGATTCCTTGTATTACGGTGCTGTTACTTTTGATTCCTTGTATTATGGTGCTGTTACTTATTTGAAAAGGATCTTTGTCTATTTAAATGCAATTAGAAGCATTACATGTTAATGAACAAACAAACAAATACTTTATTTCAGACTCAACAAGTACAAACATTATACAAAAGGTCCATAGAAGATTAAGAGATAGTTGTCTGGAGCACTGACTAAGTAGGCCAGTGAATCACTGTGTATAATGAACATACAAATAAAATGATCCAACCATGGGGTGGTAGGCCAGGCTGAAACTCAAGATAGAATTAATCAGAGTCATTAACAGTTGGCTTTTGATATAAAAATAAGATTCCTGAAAAAAATAATTGGTGGCCACCAACGTGTGTCCGGCCACCCCCATTTTTGTAAAAACATCTAATGCCGCACTAGCAAAATCAGGAAAATGGCAATATATCTTCTTCTGAACATGCTAGAGAGATGGTTTGCACATCAAAAGATGCAGAATTTGATTTAGAACAAATTATTAAGAGTGGTATTTTTTCCTAAAACCCTTTAGTTTTTGAGTTATTTTAGGAAAACTAATTTTTGGGGCCTATAGACCCCCTTTCGACGGACCTTAGTGACAAAAGAAATTCTAAAATAAGCATGATTTGGCTTTTTGATTACTAACATTGCCCTAAAAGGATGTTGACATGGACATAGTGATCACATGATATGACTTTTCCTTGTTATCTTGCATCCATTATGCTTCATTAAAGAATAGAGGGTGGGGCTGCTTCATGAACTTTTTTTAAACATAATAAATTGAAAACTTGTTTCTACCTCAACCATTTTACCCTGGAGAGTGGCAAAGGCATTGACATTGCTCATGGCATTTATAAGACCATTAAAGAGACAGAACTTGAGGCCAAATTAAACTTAGTTAAAGCAGATGGGACAAATACTAACACAGGACATATGCATGGGTCAATCAGATATTTGGAAATGTTTTTAGGGCAACTTCTTCAGTGGGATATTTGTCTTCTGCATCTAAATGAATTGCCACTTAGACACATCTTCATAACTTTAGATGGAAGAACAAAAAGTCCAGACAAATTTTCTGGCCCTATTGGTTCTCAGCTCAATGGGGATGTGTCAGAATGGAATGTTGTGGACTTGAAATCTATACCTTATCCTGCATTTGTGCTTCTACCAAATGAGGTGGTCAATAATTTATCAACAGACCAATACTATGGATACTGCATCTGCTGGGCAATTATTACTGGTGAAGTGGATGAAGACCTTGCACTCTTAGAAGTTGGCCTGCTAAATCACTCTCGATGGCTCACCTTAGCCTGTAGAATTCTTCGCTTTTATGTTTCACAAAAAAGACCCAGTAAGAACCTCAAAATCATAGTAGAATTCATCATCAAAGTATACTTTCACAGTTGGTTCAATATCAAGGCTAATAAGAGGCTAAGTGATGGGTCAAGAAACCTATTCAATATGATCCAAAGAGTAAATAAATTCCCTGACAGGAAAATTAGAGAAATTTGTTATGACGTATTAAACAATAACAGCTATTTTGCTCATGGTGAAAATATTTTAGTTGGAATGCTGGCAGATGAGGTGGTGTGCTGTCAATAAAGTTCTGTGTCTGAGGGGAGTTATAGAGGATTTTGATGATGAATCTGGTAGTAGCAATGATTTTGCAGGTGGAATAATTGAAAGTGATGATGAGAATGAAGAGGATCATGAAGGTGGTACTGATGAATATCCTGCTATAGATGAGAATGTTAGGGTCTTTAGAAAGCCAATCATCAATTTCAAAGCTTCTGCATACCACAAGCTGTCTGCTATGTCCCAATGGGAAACTGTTCCACCTGTATTAAAAGAATTCAGTAATGATGAACTGCGTGATGTCATTAATACCGCATTGAAACTGGATCACGAGTGCCACGGTCAGAATGTTGAAAGGCACATCAAGCTTGTCACTGAAGCATCCTTGGCTGTTGTAGGTCATGAGCGTAGAGATGGTCTTATTAGAAACAAAATTAGATCACGTAAATTAATGAAAGTTTTTGTGTCTAAAAAATATTTTAAGTTCTAGATTATTATTTATCATGCTAAAATATGACAAAATGACAATTTGTTAATTGTATAATTTAATGTTTGGTGTTTTGGAATGTCAAAAAGCATTTTCAATGAATTTAAAATGGCTGATTTTGATTGATTTTGATTGCTGATTGAAAACCACTAATACATGTCAATTTGCAGCTTGAGAATGTTTTATTGTGTTGACATTCAGTTGAAAGGGGGTCTATGGGCCCAAAAAATTAGTTTTTCTAAAATAACTCAAAAACTAAAGATTTTATGAAAAAATACCACTCTTAATAATTTGTTCTAAATCAAATTCTGCATCTTCTGGTATGCAAACAATCTCTCTAGCATGTTCAGAAGAAGAGATATTGCCATTTTCCTGATTTTGCTAGTGCGGCATTAGATGTTTTTACAAAAATGGTGGTGGCCACCAATTATTTTTTTCAGGAATCTTATTTTTATATCAAAAGCCAACTGTTAGTCACACTGATAAATTAAAATCAAACAAAAAATTATAGTTTCAGCCCGGCCTAATGGGGTGGTGTGCCAACTATCACTAACATAAGTAAAGCTATCACCAGGAAGACTACACATGGATGAAAGGGTCAAGTTATTATCTTCACAGAAGGCTTTTAAGTGGTTGCTAAACAAAGAATTATCATTAAGCATATTAGCTGTATCCAACTTGTCAATAATACTGCTGACCTACTGCAATTTAATGAGGTAATCATCTTTATTATCAACTGCCTGAAAAGGCATATGGTATAGATACACAGAATTAGAAACTTTTTATTGTCTACACAAACTTCTATTCCAGTTAGCCAATTCAAACCAAGTTTTAATTCGGTAGTATATTTCCCATTGAAATGGGGGTGCGATGCTGGCAAGTGGTTCGTGTAAAAATGCATTTGCATTACTCACCTACCAGATACTCTGTTGGTGGGGTCACGGCAGCTGCTGCTGGTTGCTGAGATGGGAGATTTTGCTGCCAGTGAGGACCACCCAGAGGGCTTTCAATTGAGTAAAAATAAATCCTTTGACTTCAGCACCACATTATTTTTTCTAAGTTTTTTTTTTTAGTAATATAACGTGTGTTTAGGTTTTGTTTTCTTCTGCTGATTATAAAGAAGCATTTTACCAGGTTATTTTTTATCTAAGACTGCTTATATAATTTGTATAGGAGTTCTTTCTTGTCTTGCGCGGAATATCTCCTATACAAGCGTCGTTCTTTACGTTATTTATACTGCGTGTTCTTTGCAGTTGAATGTATATAATGTTACGGCATGCGAGAGGTGCCCCCTTGGGGCATTGGTTTCTGCGAGTATGTAGAAGTATTACGGCGTTTGGAAGAGTGAGGTCCATGGTGTAATGGTATCGCGTCTGACCGGCAATCGGAAGATCCCGGGTTCGATTCTCAGGTGGTTACCTCATTTTTTCATTTGTTCCGTTCTTCTTTCTCGTCTTGCGCGGAATATCTCCTATACAAGCGTCGTTCTTTACGTTATTTATACTGCGTGTTCTTTGCAGTTGAATGTATATAATGTTACGGCATGCGGGAGGTGCCCCCTTGGGGCATTGGTTTCTGCGAGTATGTAGAAGTATTACAGCGTTTGGAAGAGTGAGGTCCATGGTGTAATGGTATCGCGTCTGACCGGCAATCGGAAGATCCCGGGTTCGATTCCCAGGTGGTTACCTCATTTTTTCATTTGTTCCGTTCTTTCTTTCTCGTCTTGCGCGGAATATCTCCTATACAAGCGTCGTTCTTTACGATATATATATATATATACCGTATATATATACAGTGAGGCCTTGCATAACGAATTTAATTGGTCCCAGGAGGTTATTCGTTAACTGAAAAATTTGTTATGCAATGCATTAGTTCAATGGGATTTTCAGTAATTCGTTCTAGAGCCCAAATTTTGACCCTTTTTGTGCTTGTTTACCCATTTTTTAAATGGGTTCACCTTCTTCTGCTTGAATATCCTGGGATTTTGGGAATGATACACAAGCATAGGCTTAATCTTCAGGTCCCCTGATGCATTCCCAGCCATAAGTAAAGTAAACCAGTCTTTCATTGGTTTATGGCCAGGCAGTTTGGACTCTTCTCTAGTAATGTAGGTTCTGTTCGGTAGCTTTTTCCAAAATAGGCCAGTTTCATTGGCGTTAAAAACTTGTTGAGGCAAATAATAATCCTCCTCAACAAGTTCTGCAAATTCTATTTTAAATTCCTTTGCTCCCTCAGTATCAGCACTTGCAGCCTCACCATGCCTTATAATGTTCTTAATTCCTGACCTTCTCTTGAAATTTTCAAACCACCTATGACTTGCATCCATATCAGTAAAACTCTCTCCATTTCAGCAATAGCTTCCCTTCCTTTAATAAGTCTACTTGTAGCATCACTTACTTTAGTTTTCATAATTTCTTCCTTCTTAAAAATCGTCGAAACTGTACTGGCAGACAATCCATATTTAGCAGCAAGATCTTTGGTGCTCGTTCCAGATTCACTTTTTTTAATAATGTCCTGCTTCATCTGGAGACTGATAGTTTTCTTGGATTTGTTTGGAGCATTAGCAGATGATGAAGGTCTTTTAGGGGCCATGACTACACGTTTTATACACTTATAAAGCTAATAAATTAAAATTTAATAGTGAGCAATTGTGTTGTACACAACTGCTCATGACAGCTACCAACCTCCAACTGAACAGAAGTCTGGCATCATAGGAAAAATAATAAAAAAAGGCAAAACAAAAGCTTTTATTTACAGAATGTGCTCAATATGTCCACCATTGTTTTCAATACACAAATTCAGATGTGATACCCAGTCAGCAAGCACATGGTGAATGATGTCAGGAGTAATGGTGTTACATGCCCCAATAATGCGCTGCCGCAAATGTTCAACACTCCTAATTTTCTCTGCGTATACCAGCGCTTTCAAGTGGCCCCAGAGATAAAAATCTAGTGCCGTGAGATCCGGGCTTCTAGCTGGCCATTCCACAGGCCCTCGACGTCCTATCCAATGACCAGGGAATTGTTGGTACAGGTATTCCCTTACTTGGGTGCTGTAATGGGCAGGAGCGCCGTCTTGCTGGAATCATGTTGGGAAATTTCCTTCTTCGTTCAAGACACTGGGAAATGCTTCTTCCTTGAGCATACATAGGTAGGTGCCTCCAGTGACATGTTCATCGAAAAAGAGTTGAAGAGGTATATCAGTGAGGGTTGTTTTGAGACCAGTAGCGGGTGTTCTGTCGATTTACCTCACCATTTCCATAAAAAACAGCCTCGTCACTGAACAGAATGGTGGATGGGAAATTGGCATCCTGAGCATAAGAAAAATATGAATCATGGTTTGTAGAAATAGAAAAATATGAATTTCTCCTATGATGCCGGACTTATGGGACATCCTGTATATATATATATACACACACAATATATATATATATATATAATATACACACTATATATATATATATATATATATATATATATATATATATATATGCACTGTTAGGCATTAGCAGCTGTATTCACTAGACATGGCAGCTCAGATGAATTTCAGCATCATTTGTACTACCTATGTATTAAAGCTCTCAGCATAAATTTACTTTCCCTCATTTTATATTTTTCTTTTTCAGAAACGCATGACTATCAACAATCTTTGTGATGGCACAGCGATCGAAGCCAAAATCTGTGGTTTTTTAATATTTCTCAATCACTGACAATGGAAAGTTTTTCGTGTGCCAAGTGACCAAAGGTGATGAGGAGAAAACCTGTGGCACCAAAATTAGCGCTTACTCGGGTGAAGGAACCAGTGCCCTGAGTAGAGCATCGAATCTAAAGCGTCATCTACACCACCATCATCCTAAGGTGTTGAAGATTGTTACTGAAAAGGATGCCAAAAGTAAGAAGGATGATGATGCTTCTAGCCCAGGTTCTTCAAATCGTCAAGCTCTCATTACCAAGTATTTTGAGAGTGGAAAGGTTACTGTGTCCAATCTGTCCATGATGGCAGATAAATTCAAGGGCTGCATCATTGAAATGGTGGTTAAGAATGCTGTCCCTCCGAACTTGTTCTCTACCCCAGCTTTTGTCGGTTTGAATGGGGAAATGGCCCATAAACTTGGTGTTCGTTAGAAAGGAACAGTATTTGAAGTCTGGTACTGGAGGAGGCAAAAAAGCAGAAGCATGTGCTCAAGGAATTTCTTCATGGATGGTTTGTTTTTCTGAAGATGGATGCCTGCACAGTCTAGGGTGCATCAGCCTATAAGGGGTGAAATTTTGAACTTCGGATATTGATTCGGCCCTATGATATTATGGTTACAATCCCCAACAAACCTTCAGTGTCCACGTTTCAAGCTGTTCTGACAATATTTAGTGGGTCCACCTTGAAGATGAAAATTTGACAATTGTGGAATTTTATGGTTTTACTAGAAAATCTTGTGTAAGCGTTGTAGATTTTGTTTTGAAAAAAAATTGTAAATATAGTTAGTTTTAGGCAAGTTTTAGCCTCAATTCATGAAATTATCTGTCTTTTTAGACTTTTTTTTGTATTATTCTGAGAATCATGAAGTGAGTTACCAGGATGCGGGATGAGGACCCAACTTGCCAAGCATCCCACTGACCACCTCCCCCTATTAAAAATGGTATTTCATGATAAAATACTTGTAAAAATTGATTTATTGCTTATTGATATCTTAATTCTTCTCTGTCCTTTTTTCTTTTAAAACAGATGATAAAGAAGCTTCTCTCTTTCTCAGATTAGGAGTGGCTTTTCTGTCAGCTTCTACAACTTGGAGAACATTTTGAAGCTGTTCTTCAGTCCTTGCAGCTTCATAAAAGTCACTACATAGTTTTACTGCCCTCTCAGAGCCATCATTTATGACATTTATAGCCAAAAGTTTTTCTTTGGAAGATATAAATGATGCTGTTATTTTCCATTCAACAATCTCAACCATTAAAAAATCATAGTCTAACTGTAGTGAAGAGAATATGAACCATGAGTTTTTGTCAACCAAGTCAGCTAGTGTGGTTTCCGATCGTAGATTGGTAGGGAAATTAGGCTTTTCAAAACTAGATCCATGTCTACCTTCTGGAACCACTGTCTCAATCTTGTGTGGTTTATAGGAAAGTAGATGGTTTGTTATAGCACGAAGTTCATTTTTTGGAACCAAATCGCTGAATAATACAAGAGGAATCATCTCTGATGAAAGGTACCAGAGATGACATTTCAAAGATGTTAGAGCACTTTTTGCTATTTGCTTGTTTACTTCCTCGTATCTAAGAAGCTTTTTGTAAAGCTGCAAATCATGCCATGGTGCATCAAAAACTGAAGAGCAGGTCATCCACCATGGGTAGTAAATCAGTGAAATGAAGGTTGCAAAGTCTCTTAGTTTCAGAATTTGTTGCTTGTTTGTGATTGTTACTGAAGGTAATTTCGAGATATTATCTTCTAGTAATGCAATTTTTAGAGCATATATTGCTTTACTCATCCATCTGGCTCTATGTATAGCACCAGGTCGCTGAAGGGTTATATCCTTATCACTGGGTCCTGCATTTAAGTATAACACAACTAAGTCAGAAAATTGTTTGTAGTCATATCGTGTATGTTGCTTTTCTATATTACTTATTTGAATTGCATAATCAGTCCATTCCTGAAGAATCTCCTGGACAGCTTTGGAGTACTGATTGAAGTCAATTTTTTTCAATTTTTCATCCTTGGAAATCCACTGAAACTTTTCTCGAAATCTGTTAGACATTAATTTCTGGTCCACTCAAAGTTTCTACTTTCATGTCCTGAAACACATGATTCATAATAACTTTACCAACATGATGCCTGCATGCAGACCATAATAAAGGCCGTCCAATCTCTTGTTGGATAGTTATGCATACAGCGCTCACATGTCCCGTGTTGGTTGCTGTAGTGTCGAAAACTAAGTTCACTATTGAATCGGAGCAGTTCCACAATTTCAGTAGCTTCATAACTTCTTCAGTCAAGTTTTTCCCAGATTGGCCACTGCCACCAGCACTAAGATGATATGATGGAATACCAAGTAGTTTGAGATCCATTGAATTTCCAACTGATACGGCTAATCGTTCTTCTGTAACATATTTATCCTGCAGAGTAGAAATTATTTTCGAATCCCAATGAAGAGAGGCCAATTTAGGAGGATTCCAGGATTTTTTAATGGAACCTTGAAATTTTTGGGCTACTTCGCGTCTTGCTCTATCAGCTGTAGCATATGAAGTTGCCACTGCCTTAGTGTTACCACCACATTCTTCAACAAAAGCTTTCTAATTCAACATAACTGCAAGAAGCTTCAGTGTCTCTCAATTCCTTTTCTTTTCTCGCATTTTCTTCACATTTTCGAAAATTAATGCGCTTCATTTTGGATGCTAAAGTTTGATCATGAGCTCCAAAAGAAGCAATTCTATCCCCTTGCATAGATTGAAGAAATTGTATATCTTCTGGATTACTCATAATTTTTTCGCCATTTTTAATCCACAGTGGAAAAGTCATTTTAAGTTGCATTTCCATATCTTCTAGTCTCGTCTTTGTACTTTGTAGCTCTCTTCTTTTCAATGGAATTTCTCTCAGTTTCGCATTCTTTTCTGACAATGAAATTATTTTCTCACATGCTTTTTTCTCAGTAATCATTGGTATGTTGGCTTTATTGTAGAATGGTTGAATTTCTGTTAAAATGATTTTAGCTATATCTCGCTTAGTTCTTCTCTCTTTTAGACCCTGTTGCTGGTGAAATAGGAAACATCTAAGAACTTGTTCACTTGTTGGCAAGCGACATCCTACAATCTTTGCATCATTATTTGTGATGCCAGGACCTAATCCAAATATCAGGTTTTTTTTCGTGTTTTTACAATCAACTTTATCTGCACCACTTGAACAAGTTTTACCACTAGAAGTGGCTTCACTGGCTTTACCACTATTATCCATTATATCATATATCAACTATTATCACCAACATATATCAAAAATTGACCTGTAATAGAAACATAGATTAATATTAAAGTAGTCTACATGCCTGAAAAAAAGAAAAAAAGCTATAGGTATTTCATGATGGCAAATGATGTTTATTAAGTAGCTATGGCTTAAGCAAACTAAACTACTAGGCCTGTAGTACCTTAAGGATCATTCAATTCAATAAAATAAAGGTATATGTGAAAAAAATAATTTAAGGCAATTTATCCCAAAAATTGTAATTTTTGTAAAGTTTAGGAGCTAGGTGGACCCAGTAGATATTAATCAATTGACCTGAAATTTTGCATGTGAATTTTTTTTAGGGAATGTAACCATAATAACGTAGGGCCAAATCAATTTTTGAAAGTTGCCATTTTTGATGCACCCTACTGAGTGCACACGCCAGAGAGTTAATTACTTCGCCATCAATGTTCAATTTGTGGATAATCAAAAAGAAGTGGTCACACACACATTGGCAGTAAGGGACACTGAAGCCCAACACACAAGTGACTATCTCCAACAACTAGTGATGGACATTCTGGAAGAGTTCAACATTGGTAAAGAACAAATCTTATCGATCATGACCAACAATGCCACCGACAGGTGGATAAGATAGATTTTGATTCTCTTTTCATTAAAGATCACAATAACCAGACTGGAGGTCATAGTATAAAATTATTTAAGCCAAGATGTAGAACAAATTTAAGAAAACATAGTTTTACAAGTGTTGTGGGATATAGGGAGGCAGCATCTTGAGTTAGGGGATATACTGTGAGGTATTGAAAAACTTATGATCTTCACTTGCCCCACAAACACCTTTAAATGGGAAACCCAAAATGGGTGCGCACACATTTCTACATTACTCTACAGTCTTTACAGCCACACCTACACTTTTCCTCCTAAGTATATATATTGTAATGTATATGGGTGTAAATTGTGACTTGGTCTGCAATTGATATGGACCGCGACTTATTTTTGGTTGGCAAGATACTGGTATTGATGGATACTGTAATGAAATTGACTTGATTCTTTGGATCCGATATATTTGCATGTCGGTTATAAATAGATATAGAGTGTAACATATTTGTGGATAGTAGTCTATTATGACTTGATCCTCTGGATCCAGAGATTCTATCTTTAGTTTTAAATTGATAATAATTAATTCATTTTAAATTGATAATTATTTAGTTTTGTAAAAATTGGTTGTTGCCAATGTACAGCTGTTTTTACGTAGTGGAGCTGCCTTGATGGGCCGAAGTAGCCCCTAGTGTGCCCACTATAAAAATTTCTTGTGTTCTTATGTTCCTTGTGGTTCAGAACCCACGTAAAATTGTAGGTCCCCTCTGCCACCACAGAGGACATGCACAATACACAATTGAACAAAGATGAAGTGGTAGATGATTTTGATGATGATGAAGTTTCAGACAATGGTGCTGATACTTTAGACAAATTTGTGGATGCTGCTGCAAGGCTCTCCAAGATCCATCACATTTGCTGTGGTGTCCATATGCTACAACTGGCAATTCGTGATGGCTTGAGAGAAAAACATGCGGCCAGTCTTATTGGTAAGTTGCAAAATGTCATGGTGGCTGCTAGAACACCAAAACTAGATGCTATACTCAAGTGATGTGCTGGAAAAGGGGCAATTTTGGATCAAGCAACTCAGTAGGGGAGTACATAGTTGATGATTCAGCGTGTTCTTGAACTAAAACCTTTCCTTAGTGACATGACAACCCAGATGTCACAATGACTGAAGTTCAATGGGAGCAAGTGAAGGAACTTGAAAGCTTGCTTCGCCATCCATATACCATTACAAAAAACTTGCAAGCAGCTGACTTGACTCCTGGTTAGAATAGAATAGAATAACCTTTATTAATAATAATAAAATAAATAAATTTTTTCAATTTACAATGACATGAATAATTGTGAAGCTCGACTATTTATTTTATTTAATTTGGCCCTTAAGCTTTAGGCTTTACTGGGCTCTTATTAAAAATAAGCAGCTAGTTATAAATTTATAATAATAAATAAATAAATAAGTATTATTAATAGTTAAAACATGTATTACAATATTAAACAATATTAATGGACATTAATCCTAGATTTTTGTTAGTATGCCATTATTAATTGGGATTTCAACTTAGTTTTAAACAAATTTACATAAACAATATTTTTTATATCGGCATGCAAGTCATTCCATAGTTTCAGTCCAATGAAAATGGGTATTTTTTTTGATGAAGACAATCTAAATTGAGGTATAACAAGCTTTGATCTATTTCTGGTCTGATACTTGTAAGTGAATTTCTTGATTTACAAAATATCTATTTACCCATTGCAAATTAATGAGTTTGCTCTTACACTTGTAAATAAAAATAAAATGTGCCAGTTTGGTTATATCATTGAGCTTTAGTAGGTTTAGCTCTTTAAATAATGCACTAGTGATCAAGGAAATCAGCATCAGATAATAACCTTATTGCTCGTGTTTGGATGACAAAGATACCATTTAATGCATTGTTAGCGGAGTTTCCCCATACAAGGGTGCAGTATGTTTGTTTTATAAAGAGTGGAAGACCCTCATTTTCTGCCTCTCTCAAATTGGTGGCATGATAGCTGATGGCATTATGAACTCAATGCTGCGCAGAGAAAGTCATTTACTGGACAATGACATCCTGTTGGCTGCTGTCTACATTGATGCCATGTACCGAGTCACACTGACAGAAGAACAGCAAATTAGAGCTAAAGCTGCATTATGTGAAGTAGCCATTTGTATGAAAGGTCTACGAGCGGAAGATGAGGCTGTAGCTGGGCCGCAACATGGCAGCCTTCCATCATCATCCTCATCCTCATCCAGTTCAAATTCTGAAGATGAAGAATTTGATTTTGAAAAACATCTAGACAATCAGGAGTGGTCAAAGCATCGTGGATTAGATTTGGAAAAAAGTGGAGAAAGGAGCCCGACTGCACTGGCAAAATTCAAATTGGATTTTTCTCATGCACTGAGAGAGGTAGAAGAAGTTGACCATACTGCAAAGTTGAAAGTGGAACATGCAATACTCCGATACCCTGAGATTGTTCAAGATGCTGCTCTGACTGTCACAGCGTTGCCACTGACTCAAGTCAGCGTGGAGCGGTTTTTTCTGCCCTCTGAATCATCAGATCCGACTTGAGAGCAGCAATGAAGGAGGACCTAACTGAAGTGATCCTGTTTCTGAGAACAAATTCAGTTTAGGTATAAGAGTACAGTATATATACAGTAAATACTCAATGAGTCGGACTTGTCCTCTGTCAAGTGCTATTATTCTTTTTTCTTTTACTAAATGAAGTGTTTTTTTAATACTGTATTGTACGAAAAGATAAACAATAAAATTTTTGGTGTTTCACGCTCAAAATAATTCCAGCAATGGTAAGTGAAACAAAGTTTTATTGTTTTTTAATGTTTATTTTGTTTATTTTGAACATTGTATTAGACTCTCGCTAATCAAACTTAAAAGGTTAGAGAGTATTTATGCCTCTTTAGGGGTAAATAGGGGGGGATAATTAAAGTAATTTGCGATGAGTCAAACTTTTCAATGAGTCCGACTAGCTAGAGCCCTATATAGTCCGACTTATCGAGTATTTACTGTATGTGGTTGTAAAGTATTCATGTATTGTTCCATTTATTGCAGTTGCTTTTTTATATGCTGAACCATTTTGAAATAGTTTCAACTTTCATATTTTATTTTATTATTTTATAACTATTAAATAACTTCTTAGTTTTTATTTCATTTATTATTTTAGTTTTTATGGCATTTCATGTCATATTTTTATTATTTTATAAATATTAAATAACTTTTTAGTTTTTATTATTGTACGAGGAAAGAATAATTAAAATTGAGATTTAAAAATTAAAACTATCAAAATTCATGAAGACTTCATTTGCCTACACTATACCTATACGAGTATATATGCCATACAGTTAGTATATATTACAATTGGAGTCAGACTCGTAAAATTTCTGGAGGCGGAGTTAGAGTCAGAAGCTTTTTTCACTGACTCCACAACCTGATTGTAGGGTAAACTATTTTTTAAACTTTTGAGAAAATCATTTTGAGATTTGGCCACATGATGATGATGAGTTAAATTTGCTATTTTTGTGCTTAAGGAACCAATAAAATCTTCAGTTGATTCTACTTTTTCCACCAAAGTGCAATGGTCAGTAGAAACTGATTGTTTATATTTAATCATGTCATATTCTATATCATGTACATTTTCAACATTTATTAGGAACTCTGTAACTGCTTGTTCTTTGGGGCACAAGTTACATTTGTGCAGCATGCAGTTTCTATTGCTGATGTCACAGACACTTTTTTCCATCAAAACTTTATAATCAAGCCCTTTGATACTAGGGCTTGGAAATCACCAAAAAATCACTGACGATAATCACTGCCATTTTCCGTGATGATGATTGTGATATTGACAGTATTTCATGATTGAATGAGTCCATCTGTATCTGCTACATTTGTGTGACATAACATGACCATGTAAGGCATACAGTTGGTGCAGCTAGCTGCAGACAATGCTTGCATTCATGATTTGTTCGTCATTGCTTCGTAATGGTTAACAGGCCATGCTATATTACTTGGGTCGGTATGACATGACATGACATGCCATGCCATATCAATACTCACCCTTCTCTTTTATTTTCAGAATTTGGGTTCTTGCTGTAGATTTGTTTGTGAAATGAATGAACAACAATCATGCTGATTCTATGAAATTGATTAAAAAACCAAAAACCAAAAGTGAAGTTTGGACATATTTCAATGTTCACAGCCAAGATGGCAAAACTGTTGACAAAACTAAGGATCTACAGATCTACAGAAGCTAAGGCTAACAAAGACCCTAAGATCCACTCTAAGGCTAGCCCGAGAGAAAGGAAAGAGTAGGGGGTTAAGAGAAGAGAATAAGGGGTTAAGTAAGGAGTAACACCTATCATTCGTGGGTTAACATTCATTCAGAAAAAGAAGAAAAAGGTCTCACCATCATCATCCGCCGGCCACTGCCGACAAGTCAGAAAAATAGTCGGAGAAAATAGGAGAGGGGTGAAAGATGAAAAGAAGTAAAATAAGAACCCTTACAAACCATGCAAACACAGTCTTAACTCACTGTCATACCATGCAAACTACAAACATGCAAGAAAAGAGTTTAAAGTTAAACAAAAAGTGGGTTAGTTTACGCTATGAGCTACATCTACATTCGTGTTAGTCTAATTTTTTTTTTTTTTTTTTTTTTTTTTTTTTTTTAATAATAATTTTATTGCTGGCATCACACGCTGGCATGTCACAAGCTGGCATTCATCGTCAACAGACTCATCCCCGAGCACCACCACCAGAGCTCCTGTTGTTAACTTTCTTTTTTAATTTTAAACAACGTTAATATTTTTAAAATGTCTGTCAAGACGGTTCTTAAACACATTAACGCTGGTAGAATGAACGACTGACGCGGGAAGATTATTCCATTTATCAATTACTTTAAACGTAAAGAAGTTTTTAGCGATATTAGTAATGAAACGTCTGCCACGCAACTTAAATCCGTTATTGCGAGTATTACTATTATCGAAAGTGAACAATTTGTCAAAATTTACGTTATCGATGTTATTAACGATTTTGAAAACTTCAATAAGCTCCCCCCTTAATCTTCTAGTTGCGAGTGAATACAAGTCTAACTCTTTAATCCTATCTTCATAAGGCTTATTGCGCAATGATGGAATAAGTTTCGTGGCACGACGCTGAACCCTTTCTAACCTATCAATATCCTCACACAAGTACGGGCACCAAAACTGAACTGCATATTCTAAATGAGGCCTGACTAGGGACTTGTAAAGGGGCAATATAATATCCTTTGATTTAAATTCGAAGTTACGCGCTATGAAGCCTAACATCCTATTAGCTTTTGCGCAACACTCCAGGCACTGGTTCCTAACCTTTAAATCTTTAGTTACGCGTACGCCTAAATCTACTTCCTCGTCAACGCTCGCTAACTCTCTATCATCCATCGTGTACGCGTAATTATTGTTGCGAGAACCTATATGCAAAACTTTACATTTATCTACGTTAAATTGCATCTGATCCGTCCACTCATTAATCCTATCTACATCGTCTTGGATCCTATTTCTATCGTCCTCGTTAACAACCTTACCCCCTATTTTAGTATCGTCCGCGAACTTTGACACGTTACTAGTCAATCCTACATCTATGTCGTTAATGTAAATTACGAATTTGCTGTCTGCATTGTTGAATCATGCAAGAAGGAAGTTAGCTGCAAAGATGCCAACACTACAATCTTATCAGTCACTTGCGTCAACACCATGAAAAAGAGTACTGTGAAATGCTTGCTAAGCAGAAGAAATCTGTCTCACCATCAGTCTTGAAATATGTCAGTTCATCATTGTTAGCAACAAAGGTGGAGAAATACACAAAGGTAATAACAAAACAACAGACCATTGACTAAATGTCACAGTGGCTTTTTCTCCCTTTTACTTGCATAAACCTTAGAACCACATTCTGTAATAGGTTTGGAAAATGATGATTACAGTATATTGTTTTGATTTTTGACTCGCTACCTACTTTTTTAACACTCACCTTTTTCATGTATTTTTCATCTTTTTCAGGTGGGCCACTTCAGAAGGAATGAGACATGTACCAGAAGGAATGAGACATGGCACCAGAAGGAATGAGACATGCACCAGAAGGAATGAGACATGCTGGTACAGCGTGTGATTGCCAAGGCCAACCTACCGCTGCATTTCCCCGAGATACTTGCTGTAAGGCGACTTCTGAATGTGATTGACCTTCGATATACCATACACTTGACCCAGTACTACAGCAGCTGGATGAAAGATGACTTTGAGTGTGGAAAAGACATTATCAAGACCATCATCAGCCACACAGAATATCACCATGTAACTACTGACACATGGCCTGTGCACAAACAGGCATATCAAGGGTTCATGTGGCACGGAACCATGCAAGACTGGGAGCTAGTGAACTTCCGCATAGTGTGTAAACCTCTGAGTGCAGAGTCCAAGATGGGGAAGGTCATTGCAAGAGTCCTGGTGGACAAAGCGTGTGATGACTTGAAGTGTCTGATCATGAAGATGGCAAAGGCTGACCATCAAGCCAAGTCAACTGCCCCTACCACTTCCTCCGCTGTCACCAGCAGCAGCCCACAAGTGGTGTCCTTTGATGAAGGTGGAGATGGAGAGCTGCCTGCTAAGCGTCCTAAGTCCTGTCACCTAATGGCGATGATGCAGGAGATGCTGGACCAGTCAGTTGAGTCCAACAGCAGTGGTGCTGATGATGATCTACAGATCTACAGATCTACAGATCTACAGATGCTAAGGCTAACAAAGACCCTAAGATCCACTCTAAGGCTAGCCCGAGAGAAAGGAGAGAGTAGGGGGTTAAGAGAAGAGAGGAGAATAAAGGGTTAAGTAAGGAGCAACACCTATCATTCGTGGGTTAACATTCATTCAGAAAAAGAGGGAAAAAGTCTCACCATCATCATCCGCCGGCCACTGCCGACAAGTCAGAAAAATAGTCGGAGAATATAGGAGAGGGGTGAAAGATGAAAAGAAGTAAAATAAGAACGCTTACAAACCATGCAAACACAGTCTTAACTCACTGTCATACCATGCAAACTACAAACATGCAAGAAAAGAGTTAGAGACATGCAAAGTAAGGAGGATAAGAAAAAAAAAAAAAAGTAGGTAAAGTTAAACAAAAAGTGGGTTAGTTTACGCTATGAGCTACATCTACATTCGTGTTAGTCTAATTTTTTTTATTTATTTTTTTTTATTGCTGGCATCACACGCTGGCATGTCACAAGCTGGCATTCATCGTCAACAGACTCATCCTCGAGCACCACCACCAGAGCTCCTGTTGTTAACTTTCTTTTTTAATTTTAAACAACGTTAATATTTTTAAAATGTCTGTCAAGACGGTTCTTAAACACATTAACGCTGGTAGAATGAACGTCTGACGCGGGAAGATTATTCCATTTATCAATTACTTTAAACGTAAAGAAGTTTTTAGCGATATTAGTAATGAAACGTCTGCCACGCAACTTGAATCCGTTATTGCGAGTATTACTATTATCGAAAGTGAACAATTTGTCAAAATTTACGTTATCGATGTTATTAACGATTTTGAAAACTTCAATAAGCTCCCCCCTTAATCTCCTAGTTTCGAGTGAATACAAGTCTAACACTTTAATCCTATCTTCATAAGGCTTATTGCGCAATGCCGGAATAAGTTTCGTGGCACGACGCTGAACCCTTTCTAACCTATCAATATCCTCACGCAAGTACGGGCACCAAAATTGAACGGCATATTCCAAATGAGGCCTGACTAGGGACTTGTAAAGGGGCAATATAATATCCTTCGATTTAAATTCGAAATTACGCGCTATGAAGCCTAACATCCTATTAGCTTTTGCGCAAGACTCCAGGCACTGGTTCCTAACCTTTAAATCTTTAGTTACGCGTACGCCTAAATCTACTTCCTCGTCAACGCTCGCTAAATCCCTATCATCCATCGTGTACACGTAATTATTGTTGCGAGAACCTATATGCAAAACTTTACATTTATCTACGTTAAATTGCATCTGCCACTTATCCGTCCACTCCATAATCCTATCTACATCGTCTTGGATCCTATTTCTATCGTCCTCGTTAACAACCTTACCGCCTATTTTAGTATCGTCCGCGAATTTTGACACGTTACTAATCAATCCTACATCTATGTCGTTAATGTAAATTACGAATAACAATGGGCCTAACACTGAACCCTGTGGGACACCACTACCTACCTCTAACCACCCCGATTCACTACCATTAACTACGACCCTCTGCCTCCTAGCACGAAGCCATTCTTCTAACCAGTTAGCTACCTGACCGCGGATACCGTGCGCTTTAACCTTCGCAATTAGTCTCCTATGCGGAACTGTATCGAACGCCTTTTTAAAATCTAAATAAATAACGTCAGCTGCCCTATGCCTATCGTATTCGCGCACTATGATGATGATGATGCAGAGATGGAGATCATGACCTCTGTCACAGCTGAGATCAGCACCTACAAAAAGGAGGATGAGGAGGTGCTTCTTGGGGCCAGCCCACTCTCCTGGTGGAAGGAGAAGGAGCCCAAGTACCCGCTGCTCAGCAGAGTCGGCGAGAAGCTAATGGCCATCACAGCAACATCAGTGCCACCAGAGAGGATGTTCAGTGAGACGGTGCTGATCACCTCCAACATCAGGAGCTGCCTCAAGGCCACAACAGTGGAGATAGATGTTGATGTTTCTGAATGCTAATTACAAAGTCGTTGCTCAGCAGCAGCAGTAAGCAGTTGAAGCTGGAACTGTGGAATGGAACATTGTGAAATGTAGTTGCATTGCATGTTTATTGTTTGATACAATCCTTTCCTTACTTTTGAAAGTATATAAATTATGAAAATACAATCCTTACCTTTGGAAGTGCCAGTGTCATTTATTTCCCTGCTTCTTTTGTCAATCATTACAAACAATTTAATATACTTGCAGCCCTAATCACATCATTCAATCATAGAATATAGTAGTATACAACAGTCAGCGTTGTTTTTGCTTTGATATTAATAGAAAAATGTTATCACGCAGTTTCACAGCTGAATTTGTCAGGAATTATAAAATTTGACTTCAAAAACTTGTTAAAAACTTATCTGACGATTATCGTTTTCCAAAAAATTGCAGTGATTATTGCAGATTTTTTTCGTAGTGATTGATTATCACAATATTGGTGATTATTGCCAAGCCCTACTTGATACCCATAGCAGAGAACTGGAGCTTAGCATTCTGATAAGTGCAAACACACACTGTGTTCCCCCTGATCCAGCTAAAATGGTATTTGGGTTGAATATAGGTAAACCTCGTTTTACGCTGCTTTAAATTACGTCGCTTCACTTTTACGTTGCTTAAAGTAAAAGCTTAAATGTAAAATTAAAAATGGTAAAAAGCCGTAAACTACACAAAATATGATGATGTAACTGTGCGGGACTACTGGAAGTCATATGACATTTTAAAAGGCATTTCCAACATAGCTGCAGCTTGGAATGATGTTTTGAAATCATGTTTAAATGGTGTCTGGTGTAAGCTGTGGCCTGATTGCATTGTTGATTTTCAGTGCTGGGCACTTGTGCAAACCGCAAATTGCGCAATTGTGCAAGTGTGATTTTGGTTGCGCATTTGCGTTTGCGCCAATTCTTGCGCAAACTTGCGCATTTGCATTTGCGCAAGTACTTACGCAAACTTGTGCACAAACGTAAAACAAAAATTTAAAATAGTGGATTTAGCTCATAAACACGTGACTGCCAGACAGGTGGCACCGCCAGACAGGTGGCACCGCCAGACAGCAGTGAGCACTCAGTATACCAACAACGCTAGTGAAACATTTGTTTCATTAGTTGATTTTAATTTTATTTCAGAGTTCAAACTACTAACTACTCTAGTAACTTCTAGAAACTTCATAAGTCATAACTACTGTCTATAACTAGTGAACCATGGACAGCCTCAGACACCATCCCCAGCTCTGCAGCTGTGGAGAGGGTGTTCTCCCAGGGGTCTGACATCTTGAAGCCCAAGAGGTCCAGCCTGACCTCTGAGAACTTTGAGAGGTTTGTGTTCCTGAAGGGCAACATGGACCTGCTCACGATGGAGTTGGAGGAGGACTCTGAGGAGTTTTGAAGTTTTTTTTTTTGTAATATTGTAATTTTTTTTTTTTTAATTATTTATTTAACATTGTAATTTTGTATCTATTCTTTATTGATATATCTATGGATCGTGTGTGTGTTAATAAAGTCTCTTCATTTGATTTACTATAAATTTAATTTTATACAGGGTGTCCCAAAAAACTGCACCTATTTTTTTTTGGAAAACCCTGTATATATAAATAGTTTGCGTTTGCGCATTTGCGCTTGAACAAGGTATGGGTTTGGGTTTGCGCATTTGCGCAAGTGAATTTTTGTTTGCGCTGCCCAGCACTGCTGATTTTGGTGGATTTGACAGTGTTGAAACTGTGACAAAAGATGTCATTAAGATAGCAAATGAAGTAGGTCTAGATGATGTGGAAGATGATGATGAACTGCTCAATTCTGCAGTTCCTCAGCAAAAAAAAAAGATCTCCCTCCGGGATCTTCTTCCTCTCAATAAATCATCTCCATCTCGCCACTGTCAAACAAGATTAAATAATTTTGTTTTTAATTGCTTTAATTCAATTATTTTATTAATATTAAGCATTCTTTTACTAGTTTTAAGCATATAACCCATTAATAATTTTCATTTTATGGAAAATATGGGGTCACTTTTAGAGAATCCTGGAACCTATCCTATTAGGTAGAAGCCCATTTTTTTTTAGCTTCAATTTATGCCGCTTCACTTTTTGACGGCAATCTGCTGGAACCTAACCCTGGTATAAATCGAGGCATACCTGTACATGCAAAGGTTGAAAATCCTATTGGAGGGGGTTCTCTAGGTTTTCCTTGTAGATGTTATATGCTTCTCTTAAATTCATTAGTACAAGTCTTTTTTGGACACACCTTTTCTCCAGTATTACCTATAGTCTCTCATTCTCAGGCAGTCTTTTTTTTTCCCCCAGACAAACACGGCTGATCTCATCTGATTCATAGAATGATCTAACTAGCTCTTTGGTGGGTTTTGTGACAACTTCCCTTTTGACATAGCTGGAACTTCTGGAATAATCCCATACTTCTTTTTCAAACTTCTGCTCTTTTTGACTAAATATTTTGTTGTTTGAAATGTTTGTGCTGTTTCTGCGATAGTATGTGGAGAAATGCTCAGTATTTGAAGTTTTCAATCATAACTATTGGTAGAATGAAAAGCCTCCACCATTTCTTGCATGAGATGATGGTATCTGAGAAATACATAGAAGTATTTAATGCTACCAGTATGTATTTAATGCTATGTCTACAAAATTGATGAATTGGAGAGAATCCAAATAAAAGCAGAATTCAAAATAAAAACCGAGATACTTGTTAAGAAATGTGCTACAATGAACTTATAATTATGAAATTAATGTGACAAGTGTACATGCAAAGTTCTCCATATATACTTACCTTTTCACTTTGGAATCAAGTTTTGGAGTCTTTGTTGGGCTTTGAATCTGTTGATAAACTCACTTTAAGCTTTCTCTTCAGAGAACTATGTGCCTTTTCCAATGCTTGCAGGTCCTTTAATTGTTTTCTTGAGGTACTCAAACCATCTGAAATATTGAAATACTGTATAATAGCTAACATATATACACATTGTCATTTCTATTGACATTATAGCCATTAAATTAACAGTTAAATAAAAATATTAAAAACTGAGAATTAATGAGTGATTGAAATAACTTTAAAAAATACTTACAGGTTTTAAATGGAGTGACATCAAGATTTGTTAGAACATGTGAAATGTCTGCTGTTGCATCTTCACATGACAAATCTGTTTCCCTTGTTTTTTCACTTGTACTGTCAATATCTGATGATTGGTGTACTTCCGTTGTAAATAATAATTCTGGAGTCTTGGTCAGTAGTTTACGACAGTTAGAACACAATATCGTATTTGGTGATAGTTTGCCTTGACAAGCATTATAAAGTGCTTCACTTATAGTTCTTAAATTACTGGACACTTTCTTTTTGTGTTTTTTAAAGGGTCTTCACAGTATTTCACCATTTTTTTTTATAAATTTATTTCACAGGTAATCTTGTACTCAATGACATGTTCACATTATGAATGCTGCAAACAGAAATATAATTCATAAGTAATAATGATTATAACTCGTGTAATAATATGATGTAATAATGAGATATATTACAAATAGGAATTAGATGTGTTTTAGTTAATTCAAACTCGAAAAAAGTAGTTGCCTGAAAAAGAATATTTTTTTGAGATATTAAATTTTAAAAAATTATATAAATAAAAAAATCTGATTTTAATAAATATCAACTTTGATTGGTGATAAGTTAGGAAAAATTATTAAAAATAAATTTTTTGTTGATTATTTAAACTGATTTATAACATGATACCCACCCTTTTTATTGTTTTTATTTATCAACCATAATATGAAGTTTAATATTCATAAATAAAATTGTGTGGTTTTAATGTCCAGTGGGGGTAGGGGGTCAAGCAAATGGGGGAGATGAGGAGTAAAATTTTGAAAATTGCTTTACAAAGCTAAAATTAGTATCATTGGATAGATCTAGTCTTGCTGATTCCAAAAATGTATAATATGTTCAGTTTATGAGATATTGCCCATCAAAGTGGGCATGGTAAAGGGGGGGCCCTAAACTTTGGGGGCCAATAACTTAAAAACTGTTAGTCATAGAGCTTTTTTGTTTGAACCAGTGGATTTGGAACACAAACTAACCCTATATACTGATTTTCACCCAAATCTGAGTTGGAGTGGTCTTATTTTTTTTTTGGTTGATCTGTCATGGAATGCCCCTCCTTTGAGAAATAGATATAAAGACTAAAGACTAGAAAACCAAAAAACTATCTTGTAGTCATAGCTCACAATATTAACCCAACCAGCTGGTTAAAAACACATTTATTAAGCCCAACATAGGCTCACAGTCAATGTTCCCTCTAATTTTTTTTAGTCTGTGTGCGCAAGAAATTTTCGTTGTGCATACATTTAGATTCATGGTGAAAAATTGTGCAAACTTTTCTGAGTGCTATTAGCTTCAAAATTAAATATATATAAACATTAAATACTTAATAAATATTATTTCCATAAGGTGATAGCTTGATCATTACGGTCCTCTTAAATGGATATTAAAACACTGTTTACAATATTATATATTCTTAAAAAAGAAAACATTTTATCCATTCTAAAAATATGAATAAAATAAAAAATAGTAAAATAAAATTCAACAAAATAAAGAAATAAAATAAAAATAACATTAATTGAAAATTACTATTTTAGTTATCATTTCTCAAAACAATTTTTAGCATTTAGCAATTTAAAATAGACTATCAAGATTAATACACGATTTTATCCATTCACAAAATAGGAATAAAATAAAAAATAATAAAATTCAATAAAATATAATCAAAACATTAAATAACATTAAATGAAAGTGCCTTTCATTTAAGTATGATTATGATTTCTCCCTGCGATCTTTAGCATTTGCCCATTCCAAATAAACTCTATGAAGATTAATACATCCGTCATCATTCAGGTAACTTTTAATTTGCATGAGCATGTCCAAATGATTTTCTTTCAAGCGGTTTCTTAATTTCTTCATTATAGAATTCATTAAACTGAAATTTTTTAAATTACTTCATTTACTGTCGTGACTCATGATACGCCTGAGCCTGTGCGCATTTTATTTTGCTGTGTGCGCGGGTTTCACAATGCGTGTGCGCGCGCACATGCGCACACCTTAGAGGGAACATTGCTCACAGTCCAATTGTATAACAAACAAAACTATGAAATCTAATGCAGTGTTGCCATCTTTAATGAAAATGATTATTGCTTTGTTGCCAAATTTTCAACACAGAAAATAAATTATGAATGTTACAAAAATATGACAAACTAGTAAACCCTAGCTGGATATCGGTATTGGTTATTGGCTAAAAAGTGATATTGGTACATCCCTAATAATACCCTTAGCAAATAAAATACCTTAATAGGCTTTGCAACTGTAATTTATATTGGTATCTTCCAGGAGCAAAAAATGTCCAAGGCAATTACTCTCAAATACTTGATAGTTAAATAACACACTTAATATTTAACTAGACTTCTGTGGGGAGAGAGAAAAACTTGAGAATTCTTAGATTAAACAATATTTGTCTAACAAAATTCCAGAGAACCAGATAGAACTTGGAAAAACTTTGCAATGACTAATCCACTGCTGGATTGGTTAAATGAATGAACAGAAAACTTAAATTACTGGGAGGGACACTGAAAAAAAAAATATGAGGGATTGACTCACAGCAAATACAAGTGGGACCAAAGGATGGATGGGCCATTAATAAAGAAACTGGGAACCTAGTCTGAGCCTATTGCTTGAATGTGGGGTTTTGTGAAAAACTTCACAACCCCTACAGTATGTACTGGTACGTATTGTACACGTAAGTATCGTGTGTATCGTACTGCATATGGTATATGAAAAAGTGTTAATAAGTAATTTTTTAGTATTTACCACAATTTTCAATTTTAAAATAATTTGTGCTGATCTATCTTTGAAGCTTAGCTCGTGCAGATTGAAAAAAGGGTAGTGAAATGTCTTCATCCTATCTCTGAATTTGTGCAGGTTGGACCTCATGCGGGTTGGAGGATCACTGTATATAAACTTGATGATATTATTTGAAGTTGCAATTATTTGCTTTTCTTTTAATTTATGAAGGGACCAATTCAGTACTGGCTTTCATTTTTCATACACATACAGAGAAGACATTTTTCAGTGTTCATTATAAATTTTTCACCTACTCATTATATGTCTAGTTTTAATGGGTGTTGAAAACAAGACATTTTTGAGATGTATTTTCTTTTGGCTAGTGTTAGTTGGGGATTCTAACTCCCAAAATTAAGATGTAGCTCTTTAATATGATGATTGTTCTGCTCTTTAATTATGGTATATAAAAAACTAGTCTCTGTAACTGAATTTTCTTGCAAATTTCAATTTATGCTTGAAAAAATCTAAAACTTCAGATTCATACTTACATTGTTCTTCAAAAATTAAAATAAACAATAGATATGCAAGATATACTGTGTGCATGAATTTCATACCATATATAGAAGAGATGATTGCCCACAGATTGATATAAATTCAGTCTTCCATTGAGTATTTCATATTTTATAGGAATTTTTTTTATTTTTGAATTGAATAACCTTTATTAATAATAAAATAAATACATTGGTTTTACAATTTGCAATGACATAAATAATTGTGAAGCTGAACTATTTATTTCATTTAACTTGGCCCTTAAGCTTTAGGCTTTATTGGGCTAATTCAATTCAAAGTTTCTTTACTTGAAACTTTTAGGCATTATATGAAATGACTAGTTTCACACACTAACTAAAACATATAGCTACATTTAAATGTAAATACACTTGAACCCTGTTAATTTGACACTTTTGGGGCTCTACTCCTGTTGAATAATCTGGAAGGTACGAATTAACCAGACTCTGTGAAATTAGTTGGATATTTCAAACTTTTGTACGAAGTATTAAAGTATTTGTATACAAAATTTGTTGGGTATTTTAATAATTTATATGAATATGTGGTGTATTTCTTAAATCTACTGTCCAGCAACTAAACTGTACCATAAAATGGGGTTATTTTGCACAGTTTTTAACTACGGTATATATTTATTTACTTTTCTCACATACACTATATATTAGTGATTCTAGTATATATTATACATATATGGTTGTACTTTTCTCAGGCATATATATTTTATATCTAGGCCTCATTTTTTTTTTAAATATGAGGCAAAGTAACCCATGCAAAGTAACCCATGCAAAGTAACCCATGCAAAGTAGCCCATGCAAAGTAGCCCATGCAAAGTAGCCCATGCTTTGGGATACTTTGCACACACTTTACCTTATGAACCTTATGTTGTTTCGTATGTTGGTCTCTCTCCACACGGAGGTCAAGCTGGTGGCCCCGCCTCTATATGTTTGTTTTAAAAAAGATATCAGATTACTATCAATGCATTTTAACATCTTTATTATCAATCAGAACAATGAATTAAGGACAAAGGACTTTCAAATCAAATTATGAATCATAGAAAATAGAGAGAATTACAAAAAGTCCAATTGTTCTTGGAATCAGTATTGTCCACTTGCTAAAATGTTTGGAGGTCTGAGTTTGCCGTACACATCTTCCATGGTTACTACTTCCAAATCCTCATTTTCTGGCCAGACAAATGTGTCCCCTATAAGTCTTTTCAGGAAGGTGACTTTGAAATGCACTGCATCCACTTCTTCAGAAACTTGCCCTATAAATCATTTGAATCTTTTTCGGCCTGATGCAGTGCCTGCGAACATGATTGAGGTTGAGCCTTTGCTGTAATTCATTATACATTCAGGATACTTTGTTCCTTGTTTGAAAATGCACTTTTTCTTTCCCAGATCATCTGACAGATTGGTTTCATCATAGTTGACTCTATAGCTTCTGCATGACCACTTTCAATACTTTTCTCCAAATTATCAAAGTGTGTTTTCACAATTTCAACCGATACTTCTGCCCTTGATCATTTGATATTCTGAACCTGTCTGGCAGTAATTTCTCTCTGGTGTCGCATCAAGAATAATTGTAGCCAATCAGTTCCAGGAATATTGTTTCAAAAACTTCTGATCTTTTTCCCTTGTTTTACAAGGATGGCATTGGCGATCATTCTGATGTCTAGACCATCAAGAGGCTGTCCCCATTCACCACATTTTATGATGATTTTCACCAGGGTCGTGGAGTCGTGGAGTCGTGGAGTCGTCGTGGAGTCGGAGGTTTCAGGTTGGAGTCAAATTTTTACAATGTGTGGAGTCGGAGTTGGAAAATTTTGGACCGACTCCACAACCCTGGTTATAGCCACTAGGTTAAGAAGGGTTATTCAATTTTAAGTAGGACTACTACTGGTTAGACCTTAATTATGTTTAAGAGAATCTTTTTCATATATATATATTTTTTTTTTTTTTTTTAGTTCAGGAAGAACCGATTCGCCTCTATTTAAAGGGCATATCTCAGCGGAAAAACAAAGAAAAAGTGAGAGGAAAGACAGAGGAAAAAGAAAGGGTGGAGGGGACAGTCGAAGTGGAAAAAGACCAAGGACTGCAGGGTCGAGCCCCATCATCCTTGGGTGCTAGGGCCGGGAGGGCGCATGTGAAACCTCCAGGAACAAGCACGTACAAACGAGCACAAAGAGCACTCAAGAGCACGAGCTTAGAACCCCCTTGCGGGGATATATATATATATATATATATATATATATATATTATATTATTGGAAAAAATAAAAATCCCTTAATATGATATCTACAAGTCAATATCCTTCTTAATATTTGAATGTTCCCTTATCCTAGAAAGTAACCTGATGATTCATGTGGTAGTGATGAAATGTCTTATTATTATGATAATTATAGAGTGAAACACTAGAGGAGTCGGAGTCGTATATTTAAAATGTGAGGAGTCGGAGTCGGATTTTTAGATTTTTTACAATGTGTGGAGTCGGAGTCGAATTTTTACAATGTGTGGAGTCGGAGTTGGAAAATTTTGGACCGACTCCACAACCCTGATTTTCACCAAAGTAGTCTTCAATCTCTGAGAAAATTATAGGCTTTCCAACATGTGAAGTATGTACCGTACTTCATCAACCTTGTTCTTAATAGTTCAGAATGGAACTTGAAACTCTTCTTCAGCCTCTCTGAGTGAAGTAACATACTTCACAGCCCCCACTGCAGCATTTAGAGTTTCTTGGGTATAGTCTTTATATCTTGCTCCTCGGGTACCGTACATTTGTAAGTTCTTGGCATGTTTAATCTAAAATAAAATAAAATTTTGAGTGTTTAAAGTAACCCCAAAACAGCTAACAAATTTATAAAAATATTAAACTATATTATAATTCTATATGGATATATATATCTTCCAAATCAACTGAATACATCTCATAACATATCATATTATGTAGCAAGATGAGGGTATCTACATCTTTCTTTCTAATGGTTCTACATAAAAGTTTTCAACAGTAATTTTTTACAAAAAAAAATGTATTTTTAAATTTTTAGAATATTTAAGGCAGATGAGCAAAAAAAATTTATATCTAGATGCTGGAGTAATGCCAATTAACACAGGATTAAAAAAAAACCATTGACCCCTACTCTGGTGATCATGGAGCAGATATACAAAAATCCCAAAATTGTACAAAGTAACCGTTTTATGGTACTGTATAAATTAATTTCAAAAATTTTAAACTATTTCTTCATAATATTAATAGTAATACAGTACAGTTTTATTACTGTAATTTATTGTACAGTATGTGCATTATTAATGTTTAGTTTAGTTATTGATCTTACAATGCATTGTAGTGGTGGTAACTATCTTATTCTGAAGAGCCACAAATTAATTTGATTCCAGGCATGAACACTAAACATCACATGTATTTTTTTTATATTGTACATGTTAGGAACTGTTAGAGATAAATACAATATGAAGGCCACCATGGGCCATGTGAGTACAGTTTGTACAACTATCAAACTATTTGTACATTGGTACCAAAAAGTTTGAAATTCAACAGATATTTTGAAGGGTCGAAGAAATGTATGAATTAACCCGAAGTACAAAATAATGGAGTGGGAATTAATGGGGTTTGAGTGGAACTCTGAAACTATAAAGAGCTCATATAAAAAATTAATAACATTCTAAAGAGAAGAAATTTTTCTATAACTTTTGTTCTATACATACATTTTTTGGCGAGTTTAATATTTCAAATTTTTATTGGTTTTATTTTTTCTCTGCAGAATACTTCATGAAAATGTATAATTGAAGCTGATGGGTTTATAACCAAATATTTTTAATTTTAAAAATTTAATTTTTAAAAATTTTGAAAATGAAAGTAGAGGAGTATACCTAAAATCTGTTTGGAAAACATTTCAAGATTTATTTTTTTGTACTTTGATAGCATTTTCCAAGTTCAAAATTTATGAAAATTGTCTAAAATGATATTCATTCAAAACCACACAGTTTTTTGAACATTCCTACCAAGTTACTTTATGATCAGTTGAAAAGTGATGATTTTAGAAATTATCAATATTAATAATAATACAAGCAATATTTTGAAATAAAATTATTAGTTTGTTTCATGGGAAATTTTTCACTTCTCTCACTTTTGCTCATACATGCAATATCTTTGAAGTTGATATAAATACCTATAGCCAAAAATGGTGGGAATCAGCCAGGTTGGGGAAATTCCAGGAGTCATAGTTTCAACATTTCCACCAAGTTTCATAAAGGTTTCATAAAAGTAAAGGCTGTAGCCTTCACCATGGAATAATAATAATAACTAATGATTTCAATAAGAATTTCTGCTCCACAGCAATTCTTAATTATAAATAGGGATGCTCCAGATACCGGATCATGATCCAGTATCTGGCCAATCTGCCCACTTCTTCAGTATCTGGCCAGATACTGGATAATTAATTAGGTAACGTTTTTATCACATTTTGTTGATAAAAACTTCATATTTCAAGTTTGTGTGGTACTTTATTTTATTATGGCTAATGCCAAATGAAAAATATGAAATTATTGAAAACATAAAGAAAAATATAACTACAGGGGGTCCTCATTATTCGAGGATAATGAGGACCAAGAAATCACCACTTTAAGTGAGCACTTAAAGCGGGGAGCTAAAACCCATAAGAAATAATGAGAATAAAGTTTAATTGGGACCTTAACACAATAAATGACACTCAAAATTATGGTAAAACATTTGTAAAATACTTTTTAAACCCTTTTATGTACCTTACCTTATAAAATGTTAAATAGCAAATTTTTATTGTCTTACCATTTTTCTTGTGCTTAATGACATTTAATTTCACATCCAGCCCATAACTGGTACGCTTTCTTTTAGGGCTGGTAGCTGCTTTACAACTAGTAGTATGCTTTGAAGTCATGGCTGCAACAATAGCACAAAAAATCAACAAAATCAGAATGAAAATACCAGAAAACTGCGGATGGGTTTAGCACTAGCAATGGTTAGCGAGAGACTGAGAATGTATGACATCAGGGTTGGGGGATGGAGTGTGGTGGTAGTGGTGGAGTGTTGAAGGTAGGGGAAAGTGAGTGAGACAGCGAGTCTAAGGAAAATTTAATGGTTGTCCATTGTGCTTCTGCATTCCACATACATTATCTGCAGAAACCTCTTAAGTGTGGGGAATTTATCCATATGGTTCCGATTATTTTGCTGCATGAATGCCGGGACTTGGATAATGAATACTCTGATAATGAGGACCCCCTGTATATATTTTCATTTATATTTCTCAGCCATTTATCATTTACAATTAATATTTATATATTAAGAAAGAATATACAGTATATATATATATATATATATATATATATATATATATATATATATATATATACAGGGTGGGCCGAAAGTCTGGATCCATAGGAAAATATTTATTTTAATACATAAATTACAACAAATGGTAAATACTTAAAATGAATATCAACTTTAACTCGTAAATGCGTATCCGTGATACTGTACAGTGGTTCGTACTCCAGTATAAACAACAAATTATAACAAATGCTCAAATTGGCGGCCTCTGACATCGAGACACTTAGGGATGGAATTTATGATTTTTAATAATTCTTCAAATTGACGTTCTCGAGATGCGTGTTTCATTTGATAATCTTCTTGTTGACTTTACTGGACTATTCGTTAAAGTTTCACATACCATTGCAGAGGTATTTTCATCAGTTGCAGTTTTTGGACGACCAGAACGCCGTCGATCATGTACACTTCCTGTTTCTTTGAAACGTTTAAACAACTTGCCAACAGTCGCATGTGTTACTGGATGCTTATCAGGATGATTTCTATTGAATTTGGTAGCAACTTCTCTGTGTGTAGCGCCCTGTCTTGCGTACATGAGCACAAGTTCTACCCAGTCTTCTGTTGTTAGATTCGAAGCCATTTCTGGGCTGAAATAAAAAAAAGTATTTGAGTATTTATACTGAAGTACGAACTACTGTACAGTATCACGGATACGCATTTACGAGTTAAAGTTGATATTCATTTTAAGTATTTACCATTTGTTGTAATTTATGTATTAAAATAAATATTTTCCTATGGATCCAGACTTTCGGCCCACCCTGTATATAAGGAAAGTTCATATATATATATATATATATATATAATTATATTATATATATATATATATATATATATATATATATAAGGAAAGTTCTTATTTTTGGTTTATGGATTTTTTTTTATTGAATAAACAAAATTTCTAATTGCATTTTTTTAGGAGAATAATGATTTTGTAAAATTAGTAGGAACCATAAATTGCAAGTTTAAATATTTTAGGCCCTTAAGAATACATGATCTGGCCAAATATCTGGCAGTTATCCAGTATCTGGCCATTTCTTGATCCAGGCGGATTATCTGGTATCTGGCAAAAATAAAAAGCCAGATATCTGGTATCCATTTATCTGGCTATATTGTGATCCAGTACATCCCTAATTATAAACAATAATATTCAAGAACTTTTGGAAAATTTTAATCTTATTTCAAGTTCCCAACATGGATTTAGATCAGGAAAGTCTTGTTTGTCTAATCTCTCAGACTTTTTAGTTTGTAACTGAACAGGTAGATATAATGGAAATGATGTAGATGTTATTTATTTGGATTTTAGTAAGGCATTTGACAAGGTTCCACATAGGAGACTTCTGTATAAATTAAAAGTTTCAGGGATATTGACAGGGCTGGATTAAGTTTGTGAGGGGCCAAATGCTAATAAGAGGGAAGGGCCAATATATGTCCTTATATATTGTATATAATTCGTAAAATCTTCAAACAAATAGAAATGTAAGTTTAGCCAAATTTAACAACTAACAAAAATCAAAGCTATGTATATTAAAAAAAAAAAAATGACAAAAACATCATACAATTCAAATAGTGTGTGATTTCTTCCTTCCTGGCTTTAAGCTGTGATATCAAACAAAATATACCTCTTTCTTCAACATGCTGAATGATCATTACACTAGGCCCAAATTCCCAATGTCTGAAAAACAATTTTGGAAACAGGTTAACCCTTAGAAGCCAATCATACAAAAATGGATGAAAATCATGATGCATACATATCAACAATAATATGGCATCAGATATAATGACATAAAAAACTCTTAACTAAAAATAAAACCTTATATTTTTCACCTCTGAAGATATAATTATGCAGTTGTATATGATATTACTTAACCAACCTTGTGACAGAGATTTAGCGTTTGATATAAAAATTAGGGCCTAAACTTGAGGGCCTAAGGCTACAGCTTTATTAGCCTAATGGTTAATCCAGTCCTGGATATTGGGGTCAGTTATAAAAATGGTTAGAAGACAGAGAGCAGAGAGTAATTCTCAGGGCTGGCACCAGCCTATTTGGCGCCCTTAGCAGGACTGCAGCTGGCACCCCCACCCACCTCCCACTTCACGATTGGGTTTGCCCACAAAGTAATCAAGGTACCATATTGAAGAAACTACTTGCCTTACACTGATCTATTTTAATTTGCTAATACATACATTTATTATAAAATTATAAAATCATTTCACAGTTCAAGAAAGTGTCATGACCAATCAAAACAGCGAGTAAAGCGAGGCATATGTAGTAACAAATCAGAACGCTCAAAAGTGCTAAAATATGTGTGCAAAAAGGACATATCTACTGTTTTTTCCAAGCAAGAAGGGCATATGTCACATAAAAAACAGTTATTCGCTTATTGACAACTCCTGGAACTCATATTAAGCCGAGTCGCTTATTGACGACTCCTGTCTGTGCGCGGAACATTTTTAAATTGCTTATTTACGACTCCCGTCCCTAAAGGGTTAAAGGTCATGATAGTGAAAGTTCTATAATGACCCAATAAGATGAATAAGTTAATTATGTAAATATCAGTCAAGCTAAACTGGTGTACATACGTCGTACAACCTTTCATCATTTGTCTATGCTTCTCATTCCTTCATTATTTTTTTCAGGTTGTTCTTACATAATACTATCAGATGTGCACAGGGTGGGAGGCGCTGGTGCCCCCCAGATCTTTGGCGCCCTTAGCATTTACTAACCTTGCCTAATGGAAGTGGCGGCCCTGGTAATTCTAAATGGTCATGAATCTGGGTGTCAGAAAATGAAAAGTGGGGTACCACAGGGATTAGTGTTAGATCCAGTACTCTTTATTTTATATCTAAATGATTTAGAGAAGGGAGTGGGTAATAAAGTTTCTAAATTTGCAAATGATACAGAAGTAGTTGCCCCCCCTTCCAAATATAGAAAATTTTTATAAATTACCTACAAAAAGATCTTGATAGATTAGTTACCTGGGCTAATAAATGCCAGATGGCATTCAATGTTTAAAAATGCAAAGTCATCCATTTTGGTAGAAATAATGAAAACTTTAGTTATGAGATGCAAGGGAACTGGTTAGAGGATGTTAGATAGGAAAGGGATCCTGCTGTTGTAGTTGGTACAGATGTAAAATTTTCTAAGCAGTGCTTAGAGGCTAGAAATAAAGCAAATAAAATGTTAGATATTATTAAGAGGAATGTTAGTTCATTGATGGAAATGGGTTTTAGGAACTAGGTGCACACTTGGGAAAAGCGCGCATGCGCGCACACACACACGCACACACACACACACACACACACCCACACCCACACACACACACAGTCATGTACCTCATTCAATTCATTGTTTTATTCATTATTTACTTTACTTGATTACTTTCCTTTTATAATTTCTTTTACTTCTCTTTATACTCGCTTCACTGTACTTTATAACCATGGGCAGATGGGTAGACATGGCCACCATTAAACTTTTGAACAAAGCAAAGGTACTGGGGATAATTACACACTTTTATTTACTGTTTACTGACTTTATTTATGCTGAAACAATTCAACCAATCGGGTAAAGCAAGTGTGGAATTAGCGTTAACACTTAATCATGGAGAGACATAATTAATATTTTAAATAGGCAATAACATTCTAATACGAAGAACCACCTAACCAAGTCACATCCCACCCAAAGACTGAATTGCTAAAATTGGGCATTTTACTCAGCCTCCAGCTTCAGCATATCTCAAATGTTGCCAATTTGTATTTTTATATTTCTAATTTCAAACAAAACATTATCAATTTCTTATTTACATACAAACTATAATTAAATTTCTTATTAAACATTATTTTTTCTTTATTAAACAAAACATTATTAAATTCTTATAAACAAAATGTTAAATTCTTATTAGACATGATTATCTTTATTAAAAAACCCACTACACACACCACACCCACACACACACCACACACCACACACACACACCACACACCACACACACACACCACACACACACACCACACACACACACCACACACACCACACACACCACACACACACACACACACACACAACACAACACACAACACACCACACACAACACACACACACACACAACAACACACACACACACACACACAACACACACACACACACACAACACACACACCACACACACACTACACTACACCTACACACCCACACCCACACTACACACCACACACACACTACACACCACACACACTACACACCACACACACACTACACACCACACACACCTACACACTACACCACACACCCACACTACACACTACACACACCTACACACTACACCATGCACACTATAAACACACTACACACTATACACACATTCCATCACTGTGTTAGTTACAAGAGTAAGGAAGTCATCTGTAAATTATATAATTCTTATGTTAGGTTTAGCTTAGAATATGGCATTCAAGCCTGGTCCCCTCAACATAGACATGATATTGATATGCTTGAAGGTCTGCACATATGGCAACTAAGCTTATCCCTAGTTCAAGAAGATTGGAATACAGGGAAACATTAAAGGAACTGGGTACAGTATATTTAGTTTTGAGACATTGTTTTGAGGGGAGATATGATACAGGTGTCCAAAATGTTTTCAGGTTTGGGTAGATTAGATCAGGGGTCAGCAACCATAGGCACGCGTGCCAGAGTTGGCATGCGAGGTGGTTGTCCAAGCCATGCCGAGTGATTCCCCCAAAACTGCAATTTAAAAAAAAATTTGAAATTAAAAAATTATATTAAATTATTATATTGAATATTATTATATAATTAAAAAATTATAAAGGACAGTAGCAAATTGTCCTTATGTCCTTTTTATATACTTCCTTTTAATTAAAAAAAAAATACTGATAACCATATCATTTTATTTGATTTATTTGAGCATCGAGATGGCGAAGTAAAAGAGTGTGTATTTTTGGTTAAAATACAAATCAAAATCACTTTGGTTCACTCTATTTCAATCCCAACAAACAAACCATTCTACAAAATATGCATATGAAAATTGTAGTTGGCATGCAGGTCTGTAAAAATGTTGTCATTAAATGTAAACTGCCACACTGCATTCAAAAGGTTGCCAACCCCTGGGTTGATGTAAGTAACCTTTTTTTTATTAGTCTGATGGAAAAACTCAAGGTCATTATAAGAAAATTAGAAAACAGACTCGTAGATTGTATCTACAAAAATACTTTTTCAGTCATAGAGTAGGTAGTAGATTTTTGGAATGACTTGACATATGCTATGGTAAATAGTAGCTCCTTAGTTAATTTTAAGAAAACTTTGGATACTTTCATGAATGAAAGAGAGAGTTTGTAGATTGTAATAGTGTACATTCTTAGCTTAATTTAGATAGTCTACTTTGGTTGTTCTATAAATAGTTTTGTTAATTAGTGTCGACTGGGGTGAGTTGACCACCAGGGCTGTGGAGTTGGCACATAAAAAACCAACTCTGACTCATCAATTTTTTGTCTATCCGACTCCGAAGGTATATTAATTCTAAATCTGCTATGATGATAATTACACAAGAGGCATTTCATCACCACCATGTGAAGCATCATCATCTGTGGTCATTGTTACGGTAACTTTGTCTGTAGTAAAGAATCTTGTAAGTGGTGCTTGTCCATTCAGTAATTTCTGATCTTTGTTAACTTTGAAGTAGTTGGAAGGTTTTTATTACTATCTTTCTCAATGACAACTTCTAAAATTTTGGGATGGAAACACTGCAAATGTCTCTTCAAATTTGATGCTCTGATTGGTGCATTTTTATCAGAGCCAGTAAAACCACTGATTTTTGCTTCACATAATTTTTCATCATCATCTATCATACACTGACACACGAAATGTTTCCCATCTGTGGTTATTGTAAAATATTAAAAAAATGCAGACTTTGTTGGAAGTGTCTTTGCCATTGTGAAAGGGGTTTTAGACTTGAAAGTTAAAAATGTATGAAATTTAGAAAGAACTCGAAATTAAATAAGCATTAAAAATAAAAAATATTATCTGAAAAGAAAAAATGAATTAATGGCATTAGTGTCTGAAATGGAAAACATTGTGTTTATTATTTAAGTGGTTTAACCACCATAGCTGCCAGTGATATCACACACAAAAACATATTTTATTAAAATTTATATTGAGATCCGACTCCGACTCCAGCACCACCAAAATTGCTTCCAACTCCGACTCCGACTCCACGACTCGACTCCACGACTCCGACTCCACGACTCCGACTCCACGACTCCGCTCCACGACTCCGACTCACGACTCCGACTCCACGACTCCGACTCCACGACTCTCCGACTCCACGACTCTCCGACTCCACGACTCTCCGACTCCACGACTCTCCGACTCCACGACTCTCCGACTCCACGACTCTCCGACTCCACGACTCTCCGACTCCACGACTCTCCGACTCCACGACTCTCCGACTCCACGACTCTCGCTCCACGACTCTCCGACTCCACGACTCTCCGACTCCACGACTCTCCGACTCCACGACTCTCCGACTCCACGACTCTCCGACTCCACGACTCTTCCGACTCCACGACTCTCCGACTCACGACTCTCCGACTCTCCGACCTCCGACTCCACGACTCTCCGACTCTCCGACTCTCCGACTCCCCGACTCTCCGACTCCCCGACTCTCCGACTCCATGACTCTCCGACTCCATGACTCTCCGACTCTCCGACTCTCCGACTCCACGACTCTCCGACTCTCCGACTCTCCGACTCTCCGACTCTCCGACTCTCCGACTCTCCGACTCTCCGACTCCTCGACTCCACAGCCCTGTTGACCACCCTGGATGTTCAGAATGAATTGCTCCATAGGCCTAAAATCCTCAAAAAAAATGATTAAGTTCAAACTATCTATATACAGTATTTGTAGAAAGTGCAAGTTTTATACCATAAAAAAAATATGCTTGCCTATAAGTTTTGAATAATAAGTTTAGTAGAGGAGCAGTTGAATGAGACCACCATTTTTGCACTTGCAGGAATTTTTGATATGAAAAAAAACATGGGTGGTCCCCTCAAGTTAACATTTTTCCTATTAAATATGATCAGAATTTTTTCATTTTTGGTGGAAGTACTTTAAAAGACTCCTACTTTGCACTGCAGAATTCTTACTTTTGTGTTTTTCTTTTTTGTGTTTCTTTCTTTTTTGTGTTTCTTTCTTTTTTCAAGTTAGACCTGGTTGGTCAACTCAACCTATGATTAACACTACTTTGGGATAAGTTGACCCACCTGTTTCTCAAAGTCAATTGGGATACTGCAATTGCATCATGGTAGGCAGCTAACCATGCAAGATGAATTAACCAATCTGAGTTTGTTGACTTGGTAGGAAATATTTGGAATATTTCTTTCACTGAAGAGAATATCACCTGTGCCTTCAAGAACATGGGTCTCTTCCCTCCAGATCCATCTGTGTATCCAACAGCAAAATTCAACCCAGACACCTCCTTAAGATCTATAAGTCAATCCACACTACAGAACCACCTACACCACATCCTGCCATACCTTGGAAAAACCAGCACTCCATGAAACTCTACTCGGGAAGAACCTTTAACCAGTGGTCAACAGGAAGTCTTTTAGTCTATCATTCACGCAGATCCTCGCTAATCAGTTTGTGAGGCCAGCACCTTCAACAGCAGGGGATCATGGCAGGCCAGTTGGAAGGAGGCTGGATCCTTACAGTAGAGTGCTCACTGACAGTGACTTCCTAGCCCTCAACTGGAAGACTCCTCAAGTCATGATGATATTGCTAGTAACACTGACTGTGAAACTGAAACAGTACTTAGTTACTTTTAGTGCAGGAAAATACAAAGAAATTCAAAAGAAAAATGGACTTGTGAAAGACAAATATTATGTGGTTGACTACAGTAAAAGATGCTATGTGGGCCAAGTGATTTGCAGTGCTGAAAATAATAAGGGGATGTTATAGGCCGGGCTAAAACTATAATTTTTGTTTGATTTTAATTTATCAGAGTGATTAACAGTTGGCTTTTGATATAAAAATAAGATTCCTGAAAAAAATAATTGGTGGCCACCGACGTGTGTCTGGCCACCCCCATTTTTGTAAAAACATCTAATGCCACACTAGCAAAATCAGGAAAATGGCAATATCTCCTCTTCTGAACATGCTAAAGAGATGGTTTGCATACCAAAAGATGCAGAATGTGATTTAGAACAAATTATTAAGAGTGGTATTTTTTCATAAAACCTTTAGTTTTTGAGTTATTTTAGAAAAACTAATGTTTTGGGCCCATAGACCCCCTTTCAACTGAATGTCAACACAATAAAACATTCTCAAGCTGCAAATTGACATGTATTAGTGGTTTTCAATCAGCAATCAAAATCAATCAAAATCAGCCATTTTAAATTCATTGAAAATGCTTTTTGACATTCCAAAATGCCAAACATTAAATTATACAATTAACAAATTGTCATTTTGTCATATTTTAGCATGATAAATAATAATCTAGAACTTAAAATATTTTTTAGACACAAAATCTTTCATTAATTTACGTGATCTAATTTTGTTTCTAATAAGACCATCTCTACGCTCATGACCTACAACAGCCAAGGATGCTTCAGTGACAAGCTTGATGTGCCTTTCAACATTCTGACTGTGGCACTCGTGATCCAGTTTCAATGCGGTATTAATGATATCACGCAGTTCATCATTACTGAATTCTTTTAATACAGGTGGAACAGTTTCCCATTGGGACATAGCAGACAGCTTGTGGTATGCAGAAGCTTTGAAATTGATGATTGGCTTTCTAAAGACCCTAACATTCTCATCTATAGCAGGATATTCATCAGTACCACCTTCATGATCCTCTTCATTCTCATCATCACTTTCAATTATTCCACCTGCAAAATCATTGCTACTACCAGATTCATCATCAAAATCCTCTATAACTCCCCTCAGACACAGAACTTTATTGACAGCACACCTCCTCACCTCTTCATCTTCATCAGCCAGCATTCCAACTAAAATATTTTCACCATGAGCAAAATAGCTGTTATTGTTTAATACGTCATAACAAATTTCTCTAATTTTCCTGTCAGGGAATTTATTTACTCTTTGGATCATATTGAATAGGTTTCTTGACCCATCACTTAGCCTCTTATTAGCCTTGATATTGAACCAACTGTGAAAGTATACTTTGATGATGAATTCTACTATGATTTTGAGGTTCTTACTGGGTCTTTTTTGTGAAACATAAAAGCGAAGAATTCTACAGGCTAAGGTGAGCCATCGAGAGTGATTTAGCAGGCCAACTTCTAAGAGTGCAAGGTCTTCATCCACTTCACCAGTAATAATTGCCCAGCAGATGCAGTATCCATAGTATTGGTCTGTTGATAAATTATTGACCACCTCATTTGGTAGAAGCACAAATGCAGGATAAGGTATAGATTTGAAGTCCACAACATTCCATTCTGACACATCCCCATTGAGCTGAGAACCAATAGGGCCAGAAAATTTGTCTGGACTTTTTGTTGTCCCATCTAAAGTTATGAAGATGTGTCTAAGTGGCAATTCATTTAGATGCAGAAGACAAATATCCCACTGAAGAGGTTGCCCTAAAAACATTTCCAAATATCTGATTGACCCATGCATATGTCCTGTGTTAGTATTTGTCCCATCTGCTTTAACTAAGTTTAATTTGGCCTCAAGTTCTGTCCCTTTAATGATCTTATAAATGCCATGAGCAATGTCAATGCCTTTGCCACTCTCCGGGGTAAAATGGTCGAGGTAGAAATCATCTGAAAATAAATGTAATTAATTTTACAATTAAATAAAAATGAAAAAGGAAGGAATAAAGTTAACTGGACAGTTGTCACTTAAAAAGAAAATTTTTTAAGTAATTGAAATATTACTTTATAGTACAGTAATATAACAGCATAACGCCTATAACTGTATGACAATCATTTCCATTTACCTGGCTCTCCAGTAATGACATAATGTTCCTCTAGGATTGTGGATGTATAATACTTTTCATTTACTTTGTTAACAGCAAGTGTAGCATCCTTTCTACCGTCAAAGCCAATGCCAGTCACTTTTTCAAATATCACTTCTTCTTCTTCTTTCAGCTCTCAATTTAGCTCTCTCCCTTCTCAACTTGTTTCTGAAAAGTATTTCAAAAATATTGGCCATGCATTACTGCATTAGCATTATACAAATATACAAATGTCAGTGTCCTGTTTGAAACTAATTAATATAAATACAAAATAGAAATTTTGACGCTAATTAAAAATAATAGTAAATCTGGTGATTTAGAACTTATAGCAGAAGCTAAGAAATGTAATATCTAGAGTGATTAAAAACATACTTATCAATAACATTTTGTATGTTATCTGGGGTGATTACTCCAAAGTCCACCAATGTAGCAGAACCAATAGCCGCTCCTGCTCTATCACTTACTTGATATCTGTTAGGATATTTAAAGTAGATTTACATATCTATTGTCAATGAATAATTTATTGGTAATCTTAATCTCTTAGTCACAATGATTTCACTTTAAGCTGTATTAAAAGATTTATCTTTCAGTACTATACCTGTCACATGCTTCAGCTAATGAGCGTAATCTAGTTCTGTTCTGTAATGTTGAGACTTCTGGAACATAGTCTGCATCAAATGAATCATTACAACTGTCGCTATCTGTCAACTCAGGAATGTCCATAGGTTCAGGAGGATGAGGAGGAGGAACTGATTCTTTTGCTTTTTGAGATTGAATAACCCGTGATTTGAATTTTAAGTCAGTGGCTGTTTCTGGGACTTCTTTCAGGGTACAGTAACCATGCCTAGTTGTTTTCTGGTCCTACAAAGTGATTATATTTCATTACACTATAATGTATCTTTTATCTATGGGTCTCTATATGTAAATTGAAATTCTTACAAAAATGAGAAAATACTAAAATATTACTTATCAACATCATTAATAGTGTATTATTGATATTACTAACTTATTAAATGCACTTTAAAAATTGTAGCAAATTATTAATAATTGATAATATTAATAATTGATAATTAATTAATATTAATTAATAATTTACAACTTGAAATTCAATCAACAGACCTACCTCATAAAACTGGTAATCAGATTCAGTCATTTTTAGTAAGTGCTTTTTCTCTGTATCTGCCAACAGTTTGTGATCATGTTGATATATGTCAAATAAAACGTTTACAGTTTTCAGAAAATCATCCAGATCTTGATGATATTTAGGTCCCCTTTTCTTTTTGTCATACTTCAGAAGGCGGTTGAATTCCTTTATTTGGGTTTTCAGTCGGCTCTGTATGGCATTTACTGATATTGGATAAACATTATATGTGACCCACAATTTATGCAATTCCTCAGAAGTAGCTCTCAGTACAGCATCTGTTTTATAGTCTCCGAAACACAAACACCTTTCAATAACTTGCTTCAACGTAGGCAATTTCCCTAAAGGAAACTGTTCTGCTGGCATAAAACGTACATCACCAAGTACTTTAGCAACTGTTTTCCTTGTAGAAGTCATACTTTATATTGCAAATGTTGAATTCAATGACAAATTGCAGTTGGAAACTTATAACAAAGGCACCTGAAAAAAAAACAAGTTTTCAATTTATTACGTTTAAAAAAAGTTCATGAAGCAGCCCCACCCTCTATTCTTTAATCAAGCATAATGGATGCAAGATAACAAGGAAAAGTCATATCATGTGATCACTATGTCCATGTCAACATCCTTTTAGGGCAATGTTAGTAATCAAAAAGCCAAATCATGCTTATTTTAGAATTTCTTTTGTCACTAAGGTCCGTCGAAAGGGGGTCTATGGGCCCCCAAAATTAGTTTTTCTAAAATAACTCAAAAACTAAAGGTTTTATGAAAAAATACCACTCTTAATAATTTGTTCTAAATCAAATTCTGCATCTTTTGGTATGCAAACCATCTCTCTAGCGTGTTCAAAAGAAGAGATATTGCCATTTTCCTGATTTTGCTAGTGCGGCATTAGATGTTTTTACAAAAACGGGGGTGGCCAGACACACGTTGGTGGTCACCAATTATTTTTTTCAGGAATCTTATTTTTATATCAAAAGCCAACTGTTAATGACTCTGATTAATTCTATCTTGAGTTTCAGCCTGGCCTAAAATTTTGTATGAACTAACATTCCTGGAAAGAAGGCTGCACAACATTGACTAGTCTGTCAGAGCTGATAAAGACAAGGTGAACATAGTTTGTTATAAGTGGTCCGCTTGATCTAAAGGCAACAGTCCCTTACAAAATAATAGGCCTGGACTCAGCCTTCAAGGCCTACAAGCGCTTCAAAACCCAATTAAACTGTGTGTAAATAAACCTCTATATAAATGAAATAAATAGCAAACAATAATATTAAGTGTTAACCCTCAGCTACTATCATTGGGTCAATTCTGACCCAGAGTACATTTGTTTATTTATCATGGGAAATAATGATAGTAGTTAAGGGTTAATAATATATTATTACAATATTATTAGTAATGTATCATGGAGACATAGTAATACACTGAATGAAAACAAAACAAAAAAAACAAAACAAAAAATAAATTAATGACAATGAGGTGGGCCAGAGGGGCAACCCACGTGGCTGCAGTTACTTAGGATGACTGATGGCTCCATCCCCCTCCCAATCCCTTATATACACTCTGGATGTTGAACAGTGCACTCGTATTGTTCATCCACACTGTTATAGGTCACTATAATAGCTATCTTATGCTGGTCAGCCGCCTGACCAATGTTCTCCTGTCAACTTGGCCATGGTCAACTCACCCCGAACAGGTAAGATGGGCTGACACACATTTTTTAATATCATCTTGAAAACTAAGGTAGGAGGTGTATGATTTTTTGTCACTATGATTACTTTGGTGTACCATTTATGGTTAAAGTTTGAAGGAATTTGGGTGTATATTAAATGAGCAGCATTAAAAGATGTATTTTGGTGGGTCAACTCACCCCAGTCAATGCTAGCTGACTCAAGATTGACATTTTGCAAGATTTGATTATAAAATATAACTTACGACTTGTGATAGGTCCAAGTGGTTTCATGTTTTCCAAATGAAATGTAATGCAATGTAATTAGCATGATGTGGGACCAGTTATTTCTTAATAATCTTAATTTTTATCTTTTTAACTAAAAATTCATCTTTATTCTAGGTCTACAATTTACTAACATAATCTATAAAATTATTAGCTGTAGTAGTAGTTTTTAAAAATTTGCTTTAAATTAAAGAATTTAGTATATGCCTACCTAGTAATTTATTATAACTATTCAAATTAGGCCTAAGTCATTAAGTTGGAAAGGATGGCTGAAGAGACAGGAAATTTTAGCGACAACAGTACTAACTCAGGTCTTATTGTCAGTGATAATGAAGCAACCAATGAAGTGGATGGAACTTTAAATTATGTTATTCACAAATATTCCAGTTACTCAACTAATTATTACCCCTGGTAAGTGTAACTCTTATTAATGAAACTTTCAGTGTATTCAATGACCTTTGATCCAGCATAGTAAGTGCAGGTTTAAACTGAGTCTAAGGTGAGCCAAACTTAACTACAGCAAGGTTGGCTTTACTTTTTGTTTTTTAAGTTAGTAGCATTTAAATATTAAAAACTAGCTTGAGAAGCTGTCATTTTATATTTTTTAATCTAATTCCTGTTGTTCACTACAGGTAAGATATAGATATATTAGAGGTGTTCAGTGTAGAGCAACTAAACTTGTCCCTGGCTTGAGGGGAAAGGATTATAGAGATAGACTAAAGGAACTAGGAACGTTCTTTTTTGAAAGAAGTATTATGGGTGACATGATCCAACTAGCTATACAGAATGTTTGCAAGCATAGATTGGGTACATACTGTACAAAGAAAATTCTTTTCACTAGAATCTAACATTAGAACTAGAGGTTACAATAGAAATATCAATTGCAAAGAAGACTTGCAGATCAGATTTATGTAAGTATTTCTTCAGTTTTAGGGTGGTGGATTTTTTGAATGATTTGCCAACTGCAGTGATCAATAGAACTATGGTATGGTACCATAGATAGCTTCAAGAAAGGACTTCATGAGTTTTTTAATAAAAAAGAAATCTTGTACAGGTATCCCTTGTTTAACAATCATTCACTCAACAATCGCTTGCTTTAGTGATCTATTTTTTTAACCTTTTCTTGTACAATGATTGGCCAAAATTCAGTTTAGTGATCACTATGATGGGCAAAGCTTGGTTTCTGGTACTCCATGGGTGCATCTCTAACTTCACTTATCTAATCAAAATGGCCACCATTTGCAGAGATGGACTTATCCTCATCTGTGCAGCTTGCCCAACCTGTGTGCCCCTAAGTGGCCACCACCTGTACTTCCTTCTCACCTTGCCAGTGTTTTGAGTTGCTCATGCTTCTGCATCATTGTGTAAGATTGCGCACAGTTGTGATCAGTGTGTTATTCGCTGCCTTTGTGGAGTGCAGAGCAACATTGTGCAGATACTTTGCTGCTAATTTGGACCATTAAGTGACTGAACAATGAAAATGATGGGTAAGCATGTGGCTGCTTTCCCTGCATCATCGGGTGCCATGATAGTGGTGAAAGGGTGAACTCCATCGTGAGAGCACTTGGGCTAGCCCAGTTGACCATCTTGACCATCATCAAGAAGGCTTCTGAAAAGTATTGGTGGAAAATGTGACTTCTAGCAGTGCCATGAGGATAACCAGGGCACATGATCCATTGATGGAGAACATGGAGAAGCTACTCCAGATCTGGATCAAGGGTCAAACTCACTGCCATGTGCCTCTCTCTACCACCATCATCATGGCCAAGGCTGTGAGTCTGTGGGAGGACCTGCTGAAAGACTTGGGCCCTGAGAGGACTGCTAGGACTGTCAAGAACTTCAAGATCAGTGTGGGATGGTTCAAGTGCTTTAAGGGGTGAGCTAATCTCCACAGCCTCCACCTCACAGGTGAGGTGGTGAGTGCAGATGAGGCAAGTGCTCATGCTTTCCATGAATGCCAGGCAACCATCACAAGCTTCTTCAAACCCAAGATGGAGTCAATGTTACCAGAACCACATAAGAACATATCCCCTATTAACCCATGTTAATAACATCCTTGTTTAGCAATTATTCACTCAGTGATCAGTTTTTCAGGAATGTAACCCAATCATTAAACAAGGGATACCTGTATAACATTTGGTTTTGCTTCTGCCCAAATTGTTCATTCTGATGAAGGTCAAGCTTTTCACTCCACCTTAGTGGTAGAAAGGTTAAATTTAGTTGGTAGTAATGCAGTCTAATGAATGGAGATATAATCAAGACCAATTAATGATGAAGGGAGAAAAAGGGAAATCTCGTAAGTAGCTAGAGTTCTTGTGTGTAATTGAATGACACAGTCATAGATACAAGAGTGATTTGAGGCATATTGTAGTGGTTGTAAAGACTGATCACTCATTAAGGTAGCTTTATTGCTAAAAAATCTTGCTGAATTCTCTAAAAAGTATTTGCTCGGGTATCTTGCTTAGAAGTTGACAGTATGAATGGATTTAAAGACTTTACTCATTTATAAACTATAAGTAGGATTTAAAAATCAGCAAATAAAGTAAACTTAAGTTAAAACCTCATTAACATGAAGAGAAAGTGATTAAGTTAGAAGCAACTAACAACCAAATTGATAAGAAGCCAACCAGTAGCAAATAAGGTTATTTTCAGCCTTAGGTTATTCTCTGCTTTTAAACCATCTGGAATGATGTCACCCCAGATTGGCCATGTGTGAAAAGACATCAGATTTCTAACATGAATTAAGGAATACAGAAGTGGGAAAGATTACACTGGTCAACACTCATTTTATTGCCAATCATATTAGAGTGATTTTGGGGTAACTTTGTGGTGCTGATTCCGAATATGACATCGGTTTTGCTAGATTGGCTCTAATTCATGAGATAATTGGTACCCCATTGAAACACGTAAAAATGCAAAAAATTTAATGTTCAGGCGGAGCCTACTTACAAATCGCATTGAAATTGTCTCAAATCATACAAAAGTAAACACATGAAATACATAATGGCATTTTATTCGGTCTCACCATCTAGAATGTTCCGGTAGTTTCCCATATGCACGCGTTATGGTTACGTTTCCTATTAATTGAAGGTATTCATTATCTCAAGAACTAGAGCCAAATCGGAAAAACTACTTTCATTTTGGAATTCAGCAACCCCAAAATACCCTAAATTCGTACGAATTTCCTTGGCAACGAAAAAAAAAGTTTTTTTGTTGACCTGTGTTATCCAACTTGAATAATAAATAGGTATACCATAATTAAGATGTACCCTATGTAATAGAATATGAATTGTATAATAATATAAATAATTATATTTAGTAAGATAATTAAGATAAAGTACTTTAATTTTAATAAGAACTATATCAAGTAATTAAAGAAGTAAATGCAAATAAATTTTATAACTGATAACCAAATAAAATAATTATAAAACAAAATAAACTGATAACTCTATAGGAAAAGCAGATAGTTAAGAAAAGTGATTGTATATACACTATATGATCAAAAGTATTCAGACACCCCGGAAAATCCGCATTTCTGCAAATATCACCTTCGCCGAAAGGTATGCTGGGAAAAAGCGTGGTGAAACTATAATGCTGAGGTGTTCTGTTAAGTTATCAGTAACTGTTGTGAAGCCATGCCATGCGGACGTGAACTCTCCGAGTTCCAATGTGGACTCGTCATCGGATGTTATTTAAGTAACGTTTCTATACGAAACATTGCAGCCAAACAGGATATACCAAAGTCGACTGTAGTGGATGTTGTCATGAGATGGAAGCACAACAGTGCAACTAACGCGAAAAAATGTTCCGGACGACCACGCAAACTGATGGAACGTGATAGAAGTAGTCTGGTATGACATGTCAAGAAGTCCCGCACGTCCTCTGCCGCTTCCATCACTGAGGAGGTGGGAAGAGCATCCAGTACCTCCGTTAGTACTGTAACTATCCGCAGAGAGATGCACAGACTCGGTTATTATGGTAGAGCAGCTGTACACAAGCCACTGATTACAAAAGTTAATGCCACGCGTCATTTGGCCTGGTGTGTCTCCCGTCGTTCCTGGACTGTGGAGGACTGGAAAACTGTTCTTTGGAGCGACGAGTCGCGGTATTCACTCTTCCAGTCTGATGGGCATGTTTGGGTGTGGCGACAGCCTGGAGAACGGCTTCTTCCTGACTGTGTACGTCCAACAGTGAAGTTCGGTGGAGAGTCCATCATGGTATGGGGTTGTTTTTCCTGGCTAGGGCTCGGCCCGTTGGTTGTTATACCCACTACCATGAACGCTGACGTTTATCTCGACGTTCTGGACAATTCGGCCCTCCCTACACTGTGGCAATACTACGGAGATGGCCATTGTTTGTTTCAACAGGATCGAGCTCCCTGCCATACTGCAAGGCGTGTGCAGGACTGGTTTCGTGAAAATAAGGTGGATTTGTTAGACTGGCCTGCTCAGAGCCCCGATCTCAACCCAATCGAGCACATGTGGGACGAACTGGAGCGATGGATACGAAACCGCACACCACGCCCGGCTTCACTTGCATCTCTTGCATCAGCTCTGCAAGAGGAATGGCGAGCCATTCCTGCACAGACTTACCGAAAACTGGTGGAAAGTATGCCTCGACGTGTTGACGCTGTAATAAAAGCAAAGGGTGGACCTACTGGTTACTAAATGCCATAATAAAACCATTTTTCCCAAAACCATGCGGTGTCCGAATACTTTTGATCATATAGTGTGTATATATATATATATATATATATATATATCCCCGCAAGGGGGTTCTAAGCTCGTGCTCTTGAGTGCTCTTTGTGCTCATTTGTACGTGCTTGTTCCTGGAGGTTTCACGTGCGCCCTCCCGGCCTAGCACCCAAGGATGATGGGGCTCGACCCTGCAGTCCTTGTCATCCTTGGTCTTTTTCCACTTCGACTGTCCCCTCCACCCTTTCTTTTTCCTCTGTCTTTCCTCTCACTTTTTCTTTGTTTTTTCGCTGAGATATGCCCTTTAAATAGAGGCGAATCGGTTCTTCCTGAACTAAAAAAAAAAAAAAAAAAAAAAATATATATATATATATATACTGTATATATATATATATATATATATATATATATATATATATATATATACACAGGGTGTTTCTAAAGTTGTGGAACACTTGAATGTGGTATGGCTTTTTCTTTAAATCATAACGTAGAATTCTGTAAACTGTTGTTTGTGGAATTTCTAATCTGTGGGATGCTCTCCGAATCGATAATTGTGGATCCTCTTCGAATGCTTCTTGAACAGATTCGATTCTTTCGTGAGATCATCTTGGCCATCTAGATCTACGCTCGTCATGCACAGATCCAGTCCTCATAAATTTGTTTACTAATTCGCGAATAGCCTGGTCTCTAGGGCCTGTTTTACGAAACCTTCTCTCAAACTTTTCTCTAATTTCATTGCACTTCATGCCTTTTATCCTGCATGTTACTACATAAACCCGTTCTTGCACATTCATCATCAATGATATGGGTCTGAAAATAAAATAAAATAATTAACAAAAAATCGTGTAAAGCAATTGAAATATTATAAATACATGAATTTTGTATAACAATGCACATACCATTATGCCAATATAACAGTTGTTTAAAATCCCCCGATTTCACCAAAATAGATGGTTACTTTAGAAACACCCTGTGTATATATATATATATATATACAGTATATATATATATATATATATATATATATATATATATTATATATATGATGAATAAAACCACGAAGGAAAGGAAACACAAAATGGTGCTCAAGCGCTTTCGTCTAATGACATCCTCAGGAACACTGAGGATGGCGCTTGAGCACCATTTTGTGTTTCCTTTCCTTCGTGGTTTTATTCATCATAAATATTTTTCACGTGTTACCTTCGTGAAATAATTTTCATATATATATATATATGAATAGAAACGACATAAGTATTAAGGAACGTTTCTGCACACGCGGTCATTGTAGTTATTTGCATATATATATATATATATATATATATATCCCCGCAAGGGGGTTCTAAGCTCATGCTCTTGAGTGCTCTTTGTGCTTGTTTGTACGTGCTTGTTCCTGGAGGTTTCACGTGCGCCCTCCCGGCCCTAGCACCCAAGGATGATGGGGCTCGACCCTGCAGTCCTTGTCATCCTTGGTCTTTTTCCACTTCAACTGTCCCCTCCACCCTTTCTTTTTCCTCTGTCTTTCCTCTCACTTTTTCTTTGTTTTTCCGCTGAGATATGCCCTTTAAATAGAGGCGAATCGGTTCTTCCCGAACCAAAAAAATAAATAAAAAAATAAATATATATATATACACATACATACACCAACTCAGAATGGTCCCCTGAGAAACTTATATGTTAAACACAGACTGTGCATGGAACAAGGAACTCTTCTGGGAAAATTAAATCCACTATAGTCAGAATAAGTAATGGTAAATGACAAATACCATAGTTTTTCTTTTTCATGATGCTAGCCCGACATATAAGTTTCTCAGGGGACCATTCTGAGTTTGTGTATATTAAACGGACGTGTTACGTGCCTTGAAAAGTGGACGCTCAATGTCCCGGTTGAGGTTTAAGTTTTGGTTTTTTTGGCTAAAAATACAATAGTTACCCCTTTTTCTTTGATTTATTCAATCTGACATGAATGCAACAAGTCTTTTGCTTATATAGAGGTTCTAAATGTAGTGGGACTAGGCTTGCTTTAAACCCTAGATCCATGTCCCAAAGCTGGATCCTGTCTGCTTTGCAGATAGCTGGTGAGGGAAGCTATATTTATGGGACCTCTTTGCGAGAGACCCGTTGCCCATGTCGGGCTAGCATCATGAAAAAGAAAAACTATGGTATTTGTCATTTACCATTACTTATTCAGACTATAGTGGATTTAATTTTCCCAGAAGAGTTCCTTGTTCCATGCACGGTCTGTGTTTAACATATATATATATATATATATATATTTTTTTTTTAGTTCGGGAAGAACCGATTCGCCTCTATTTAAAGGGCATATCTCAGCGGAAAAACAAAGAAAAAGTGAGAGGAAAGACAGAGGAAAAAGAAAGGGTGGAGGGGACAGTCGAAGTGGAAAAAGACCAAGGATGACAAGGACTGCAGGGTTGAGCCCCATCATCCTTGGGTGCTAGGGCCGGGAGGGCGCATGTGAAACCTCCAGGAACAAGCACGTACAAACGAGCACAAAGAGCACTCAAGAGCACGAGCTTAGAACCCCCTTGTGGGGATATATATATATATATATATACCGGGTGTCCCACAAAAAAGTCAACTGTACTTTGAATTAATATAACTCAAAAACTATTAGAGATTTTTGGGTCCTGCAAAAATGTTTTATTTAACAACTATTTATCTGTCGATTCTGGAAATTTCATTAAATTTCCTTTTACGAAGTTGATACATTAATGGTTTTAGTGGAGGCTATCAAAAATATGTTTGCGCAAGGAAGTAAAATAATGAAACTTCGAAGTTTAAAATTAACAAATTATTTAAATCCATTAATAACAAAAACACCTCTTCATATGGGTAATACAAATTTATTTTTTAATTTTCTAAGCACCGTTTCCTTCCACATGTCCTCCATTTCTTTCCAAGCACAGTTGCGCCTTTGATCGCATTGATTGCACAACTTTTTTGATCAACTGGTGATTTTCCTTAAGTAAATTGACTTCACGTGTGATACTATCTCTTAACTGGTTTATGTTTTCCGGTGGAATAGAATACACTTTACTCTTTAGATATCCCCATAAGAAATAATCGCACGGTGTTAAATCAGGGGATCTTGGGGGCCATTCAATTGCATGATTTAGCGCGACAATGCGGTTGCCAAAATTTTCTCTCAGTTTTGTTCTTACAGCAAGCTGTCTATGAGCTGGTGCGCCGTCCTGAATCCACCAAAGTCTATTGAATTGATTGCCGTAAATCTGGAGGAGTTCTGGGATGATCCGTTCGTTGATCATGTTCAGGTAGGCAGCACCATTCAAGTTATTGTCGTAAAACAATGGGCTGACAAGATAGCCATTCCCGCATATTCCGATCCACAGAGACACTTTCTGCTGACAAATACGTGTGTCAAAGTTGAATGCTGGGGGGTTGTTCAGCGGCGCATATTGTCGAATATTATGGCTATTTACCTTTCCATTCATGAAAAAGGCTGCCTCGTCACCAATCACAATGTTTTCCAAGAAACGAGCAGGTTTATGGAGAAGCCATTCGACAAATTGTCTACGACGAGGAAAATCAGTTTCAAGAAGCTGGTGTCTTACATGCATCTTATAGGGATGCCATTTTAAGTCATGTTTAACAATGCGGTTAAATGTTGACTTTGACAATTGTAACCCATTCTTTCTGACTGATACATTTGGATTTTGAAGAAGTGTCATCTGAACATTTTCGATATTTTCTGTTGTTCTTATGGTTTTCCTACGACCCGAACGACCTTTATTTAGATTTAAGCATGTTCCTTCATGTTGGTATTTCCGAACATTTTTCCAAATAGCGGGCTTGCTTGGTGGGTGCCTACCTGGAAAACGTTGTTCAAATAAATCTTGTACTTGTTTAATACTGCCAGTCTTAATAAAGTTTGTGATTACAAATACGCGTTGCTCTTTTGTTAACTGCATGATAAAAAGGGTTCTTTTGAAGTAAACTTTTACATAGAAACGCTTTGATTTGCTTAATAAGCAATAATGACGAGACCATACCACAGCGTGTCCGAAAAACCACTGTGCAATGGCCTAGGCTTCGCTTGAAGAATCGCACAGTGACCTAGGCTCCCTACGCTTCGCTTCATTATTTTACTTCCTTGCGCAAACATATTTTTGATAGCCTCCACTAAAACCATTAATGTATCAACTTCGTAAAAGGAAATTTAATGAAATTTCCAGAATCGACAAATAAATAGTTGTTAAATAAAACATTGTTGCAGGACCCAAAAATCTCTAATAGTTTTTGAGTTATATTAATTCAAAGTACGGTTAACTTTTTTGTGGGACACCCGGTATATATATATATATATATATATATATATATATATAAAATATATTAGGGTGTTTCACAGCAGTGTGGTTGATGGATGAAGTGGAAGGAAGTTCAATCCACATTGATGCCCCTGTTCCTTTTGCCAAGGAAACTTGTCTGAACAGGTTTCAACCAAATCAGAACACGTTTAGGGGTCCTGAGATTTGATGCTTCAGATTGCTTAGGTATTTCTAATTTCAGCTGTTCTAGTGTTAGTCGACTGCCTTGCTTCCTGATGGAAAGGTGCACTGCTCTCTGACCTTCGTGTCAGTTGTCGAGTTTTGTCCTCGTCGTGTCTACTGTTGCGTATTTGTACTCTTTTCTAATTCGTATATTTCCTCATTGCAGATAAACATGGCAACTCGAAGCAAGAAAGAGGTTTGGCTCATCGGACACCCGAATAAGGAGATCCTGGGTAGCCACCTGCTGATGAAGTTGCAAGTCTTGCAAAAGTGCTTCTTCCATCAAAAACAGGAAAACCTAGGATGGAGAAAATGTCTGAACCTCTGTTTGGATGCTGTGACGGTGTTCTGGAAAAGAGCAAGGATCCCTACTGTGAGGCGGGACAGCGCCCTTCGGGAAATGGAAGCTCTGCTCCAGTGTTACGACAAGTTGGTGAAAAGCAGGAACAGATCTGAGGAGAGCTGTCATGTTGCGGAGGACATGTTCAAGGCGGAACTCAAGAACGAAATCCTCGATATTGGTCATTCCAATGCCCTTTCTATGATGACAAACGAGGAAGACAAGCTCTTCTACAAGAGTCAGCAGGAGGACCCAACAGAGAGCAGTATGGGATCGGCAGACATAAAGCTGGCCCAAATGGAGAGTAGGAAAAGGCGTCAAGAGGAACAGCAGGAGGAGAGATGACACCGGGAATTTGAGCGGGCCAAGACAGTTACGGAAGCTGCTACTCTTGAAGGCAGCTCCTCGTCCTTGGCGTCGCCATCTGTGGAAGATGATCCCTCCTTGGCAGCCTCCATGTCTGCTTCATGTCCTCTGAGGAAGCGGTCGAGGAACCTCATCACTCAGGATGTGGCTGTCGCATATGACTGGATGAACATTTCTTATCGTGATGCAGCGATGTCCTACGCCGTCATCGCGCAATCCTTGGGGCACGATTTGAACGAGGTATCCATCTCCTCTTCCACAATGTATCGTGCTCGCCAGTCAATTCGGAAGCAAGCAGCAGAGGCGTATCAAGAGGGAGTTATCATTCGACACAACGGCATCGAACACTGGGATTCACATGGGAGCCTGCGTCAAGATTGAGGAGAGTCTCGGGAAGCAACTTCTTTACCTAGCATGCAGGCACCATATGTACAAAATCGTCCTGGCCCAAGTCTTCCGGTCTTCGATGGGCCCCACCTCTGGGCCCGAGACTGGGATCTTCAAAAGATTCCAAGAGCAGTGGGGTTTCATCGACTGATCTCTTATCACCACTGCTATTGATTCAGATAGCTGCAGCATCGCTGGACCTCTTCAGGGTCTCAAGGACCGAACTGTCCTTGTCGTGAGGGAAGCTCTGGCTTCTGGTCAGCCGCCGGATGACTACCAAGAACTTCAACTGGTTATCCTCTTTCTCGGGGAAGAGACTGTCACCAATGTGCCACTGTGGAAGCCAGGAGCATACCACCATGCGCGGTGGATGGCGAAAGCCATTTACGGATTGAAGCTGTACCTCCTTCAGGACCAGTTCAGGATGACCAGGCGGGAGCTGAAAGGAGTCACAGAAATCTGCCTGTTCGTCGCCCTGGCCTAGGCAAAGGCTTGGAGTCATGCGACGAGAGCAGAGCAGGCACCACGTGTGGAACTGGAGTTCTTGCTGGACCTAGGAAGATGCCGTGATCGTCGACGTCGCCAAGCAAGCGCAAGCGGCCATGAAACGACACCTCTGGTACTTCTCTCTCTGAGACGCTGGTCGGCTTGGCATTCTTCGATCAAGGTGTTCCTCAGGAAGAGAAACAAAGGATGCAAGAGAACCTCGCCAAGCTGGCATCGAGGAAAGCATTGAAGCTTCTGGAGGGGAAGACCATCCTCGGCTCCTTCAAAGGAAAGATGATTTCGGATTTCGTTACCTCGAAGACAAAGGATCTCTTCACTGCACTCGGGATCAACGGCGCCTTTGTCGAAGATCCCGCTTCATCTTGGGAAAGCAACCCACACTACCAAGCAGGCCTAGCTAGGGTCCGTGTCCTGGCTGTGGTGAACGACTTGGCTGAATGGGGGATCGCTCTCATCGAGAAATTCAATACTGCCCTAACAACGAAGGAAGAAGACAAACAGTACCTACTGAAAGCAATTTTCAAGAACAGGAAGGATTTTCCGAAGAAGCAGAAGGGGGAAATGATGAAGTGATGAGTCTGTGCTCTCTGACATAAGGCGTGATTTCTCAGGACCCCTTATTGTTGTCGAAGGAGTCTCATTTTTGGCCAGGAGTGATAAATATGTAAAACGAACATGGGTATCTATGTGGATTAAAAAGCTTTTATTTACAGAACGTGCTCAATAAGTCCACCATTGTTTTCAATACACAAATTCAGACGTGATACCCAGTCAGCAAGCACACAGTGAATGATGTCAGGAGTAATGGTGTTACATGCCCCAATAATGTGCTGCTGCAAATGTTCAACACACCTAATTTTCTCTGCGTATACCAGCGCTTTCAAGTGGCCCCAGAGATAAAAATCTAGTGGCGTGAGATCCGGGCTTCTAGCTGGCCATTCCCCAGGCCCTCGACATCCTATCCAATGACCAGGGAATTGTTGGTACAGGTATTCTCTTACTTGGGTGCTGTAATGTGCAGGAGCGCTTTCTTGCTGGAACCATGTTGGGAAATTTCCTTCTTTGTTCAAGACACTGGGAAATGCTTCTTCCTTGAGTCATTCCAGCTCAAATGGTACAGATTTCAGAAAGTTGGTTAGGTGACCATCTCTGATTTTCTTCAAATTTTCAGGGTTAATTCATACACCATTCAATAGCTTAAATCTAAAATTTTAGCTTCCTCAGTCAAAAATGTTTAATTTTATGGTCGCTTAAATGGCCCCCACCTTCGACAAAAAATGCCCATGTTGGGCTTGATCAGCCAACGCCTTCATTTTGAGAGACCTTGAAAAGTGTCTTCTAATAGGAGTAGAAGCTTCAAATTTGTCATGCCAATACAACTTCTGGTGGGCTTTTGCAAGCTAAAAAGCTGTGGAACAAATAGTTTCTGAGTTACAAGGGCTTAAACATGGCTCTATTTTGAAGCTTGCATCAATTCCTCCCACTTTTACGACTCTACCATTTTCAAAAGTTTTAGTTCTACATCAATCACAGCTGTTTTAATACTCCTAATAATCTCTATGGGTTGTAAATTTATGAGTGAAATAAAAAAATAACCAAAAAAGGATTTATTTCTATTTTTTAAAATTTCCAAAAGTTGATATTTTCACAAAATTTGCAAAATTAACATCAACTTTGGGGCTTAATATAAAGGTGTCTGAAATTAGTCAGGGAGTTGATACTTCTAGTAAAGAAAGATACATATGTGTACAAAAACATATATTAAGGAATAGATCTCAACTCAACTCCTTCATATAGTTTTGGCTATTCAAAGAAAAGTACTTTTTGTGAAAAATTCTAAATTTTTTTCAAAATTTTGAAATGTTTAAATTTCTTTTTACAATAATGAATTGTAATTTTACTTCCATTTTATTACTTGGTAAGTTAATTCACAAATGTTAAATTATCTAAATAAGTTTTACTCATAAAAAAGACATAATATATACCTAGATTATTACTACATTTGCAGTTAATACAACAGATGGACCAGCTTGTAGGCTCAATACTTGAATCTACCTAAGTAAATCATGTAGAACCGTGTTCTACTGCTCTTTAAGCACTTCCTAGTAATTTAAATTATGCAGTTAGTACAGATAAACTAACAGTAACCACCATTTTCAGTACAAAACCTTAAATTTAAGTAGCTTTGTTGTATTACTTCCCTTAATACAAGTGTACAGTACTTAGCTATATACAATAATGAATTCCTGAGTTTTTAAGCATGTGAATTATTGGCTATAAGTTCATATTCTTTTTTTAATGTGTTGTTTTATGTAAATTCGTATGTAAACTTATATATAGCTAATAACTTTTATGTTTAGACACTGACTCAGGAATTTATTATTGTACTCAGGCTTGAAGTCTGATTGTCTTCAACACTCCATGGCCTCACAGCCATAAATTGGCAATTTATTATTCAGCTTGATACAGGTCTGTAGTTACTTAGGCTTTTTTTAAAATACTCCTCAATTTTAGATAAACAATCATTTGATAACTTGTACTGTCTCCCCATTTTCCCAGCAACTGTAGGTGGTTCAATTGAACACAAAACATGTTGGAATGGAATCCAGCAAACGTCCTCTTGTTCAGGCCATTTAAAAGGATTCTTTTTCATGAAATTTACTAATACAGTGCCCGCGAAAAGTATCCGATCACTCAAGAAAATACAATATTTTCCCTTGATATTCAGAGACACACAATTCACTTTCTATTTGTTCTAGTGACATCTGGTAACTTTGAGGTTGCTCGCTGATATGAGAGCTATCCAACGCATTCTCAAATTAGTGTTCTGGTAGCCTTCGTTGCGGGTGGCTGTGTCTCAAAGTTGTCAGATTTCACTGTTTGTGTAAATTTATTGATATTTTGTTATTTTTTACAGAAAGTGGTGTAAATAAAATTTATATATAATGTGTGCTAAAAAACAACTTAAGAGTGATTGTCGAGGTGCTATTGTTGCTTTGCATACATGTGGGAAATCACAGAGACAGATAGCTAAGGAATTAAACATATCCCAAAGTACTGTTAATTTATGGGTTTCACGGGCTAAGAACAATGCCGGCCTAACCACGCCAGTCCCTAAAAAACGATCTGGCAGACCGAGAAAAACAAATTCACGAACAGACAAACTTATGAAACGTTTAGTATTGAAAAACCCAACAATAACTGCGAAAGAAATAAAATTTAATATGAATAATTTGTTATCTGGTGTTTCTGAACGAACTATCCAGGAGCGGCTCCAAAAAGAACTCGGATTACCATCTCGCCATGCTGCTAAGAAACCGTTCATTAATGAAAAAATGCGTAAAAAACGTGTCGCATTTTGTAAAAAATATATTCATTGGACTGTTGATGACTGGAAGAAGGTTTTATTTAGTGATGAGTCGACATTTTTGACATTCAGAAGTTGTCCAAAAAAGGTTCGCTGGCCCATTGGCTCAAATAGGATGGACCCTAAATACACCCTAAAGACAATGAAACACCCTCCAAGTGTGATGGTTTGGGGTTGTTTCGGTTACTATGGGCGTGGAAACCTATATTTTCTTCCGAAGAACACAACTATGAATGGTGCACAGTATTTAGCAATGCTACAGGATAAACTTCCAATGGCAATGGCAATCCAAAGGACAAAAACATACATGCATGATGGTGCACCATGTCACAGGGCCAAAATAGTGACAAAATGGATTACTGACAATAAATTTGATATTTTGGATTGGCCTGGTAATAGTCCAGATCTCAATCCGATAGAAAATATGTGGCTAATAATAAAAAATAAGGTTGAATGCCACGACACTGGCTCAGTCGAAAAATTACAAGAAGCCATCAAAAACGTATGGTGCAAGGAAATATCAGTGGAAGTTTGTCAAAACTTGATTAAATCCATGCCAAAACGTCTAGAACAAGTCATCCAAACCAAAGGACAGATGACAAAATACTAATATAAGGTTAGTATACATTTAAACATTGTTTTTTATGTAAAAAATACAAATTTCCAGGGTGATCGGATACTTTTCGCGGGCACTGTAGATCCTTCTCAGTATCACACACTTCAACTATGTTTCCAACAAACCAGTCACCTTCATAGAAACAGGCCACATATGTACCAGGTTTATATTGGTAAGCCACATTTTCTTGTGTAGCATTGAGGAAGGTAAGTTGTACGTTAAAGAAATTTTCATCACTAGAAATTTTGTACAGTTTAATGCCTGTTGATGAAGGTCTAAAGCAGTGATATGAATGGGTTCCTGAGATTGTCTTAATTAAGGAATACCTTTTTTCTAACTCAAATAAATTAGCATTTTCCTCAATTTTAGCTGAATCAATGTACAGAAATTGTATACCATTAATATTAGATTTGCACCAATCGAACATCTCTTTTGGATTGGTGATGTGACCTTTACTTGTTGCTTGTAGACTTGCCCGGGCAACTAACCTTTTGACGGTGCCACCAACACCATCACAGGGGCTCTTTCCGTGAGAGGTGGCAAAAAAGTCCCATTCACATGTTAGTTGGAAATTTTTTTCATGTAACACTGAATTAATGATGTTTTTATAGTTTTTATATTGACTTGCTGCGCCATCGCTAAAGTAACAAATATGTTTTAGTTTAGGATTCTGACTTTTAAGTAATTTCAAGGCTTCACATAAAAAGAATGAACTGCAGTTGTGTTGTGTGTAAGTGAATCTGATATTACACAAAAATTTGTAACTTTTAGTTCACCATCAACTTTTTGATAGCAGACTACCGGATGCAAGGTAGCCTGGGTATTGTCCCAGTGATGCCCTTGTACGGCATCCTGAATTATAAAACTATAGTTTTCAGAGAAGTCAACAAGCACTAATGCTGTAGAATCATTGAGGTTTTCTTTACAGTCGGACAAATATTTTGATTGGGCTTTTGCTATGAAATGGTGTACTTTCAACTTTTTTGCACTTTTACATATGTCTTCTACTACATTCGAAACACTTTTTGTCATTGTGACCAGTTGGGTATGGTCTGTATGAAGCCACTGCTTAAAGGAAACCTCATCATCCATGTCATAATCATTGTTTTCAAAAATGGTAAGAAGCCAATCCCATAATTCATTTAAACCAGGACATGTTTTGCAGTTATTAATCATGCAGTTTCTGGTTTCAGTGTTGCAGACTATTTTCCCTAGTAACTCTCTTAATTCTACTTTGATGGGGAATGATTCACATAAAAGTTTAAAGTTCTGGTGTATTTCACAAATGCATACATTGTGTGATCCTTTACTCCCCACACCCATACACCATTTTGGTCTCAGTTCAAAAAACTTTGATTTGGAGATTTTGTCGTTTGGATATTTATTTTTGTAAAGCGTACCTATATAATTCTCTGATATTTGTCAACAACAGTATTTTCTGCTTGTGAACCTTCCCTTGTGGTGTTTTTATTGATCTGTAGTCTTTTTTACCAGGGCATTCTCTAGTATATTCATTGTTTTGGAAAAATTCTATCACACTTTCCTTTATTTCATCGCTTATACCCTTGCTACTCTTTTTATTTCTCATTATAGGAAGGATACCTTCTTTTCTCTTTAAGGCCCTCACAGCATTAACCATTCTGGCTGATACTTCAAATTCTTTCATAATTCTTTCTCTGGACCAGGTTTTACCAATTGGAAGGAGTGTTAGAATTTGTATCTTTTCTTGTCTGGTACTAGTTTTACACTTTTCTTTCAGTTCCTCTATCATATGCTGATAACACTTTTCTTCCTCACTCTCTATAGGTTTCTCCGCTTCCTCATCCAAAATGCTAGGATTCATATGAAGTACTTTTGACAGCTTTGATTTTGTTGATGTTTCAATTTGCTTTAGTTTCCTTTTCACGTAAAACTTTCGATCTCTTGCTCTTACATACTTAATGGGTGAGCATTCTAGTGAACCTAACGTTTCATCAAATGTCTCCTTAACTATTTCTTCTGGAACATATTCATCACTACCTGAGTCTTTTTCATCTTCAATCGTCTTGGCTCTAGAGAAGCATGTTGAGCAAAGTTTCTGTCCTGGTATCAGATTCAGTCTAGTTGCTATGTCTTTGTCAATAATTTGTAGTGATTCTGCAAATAAAGTAGGGTAATGTAAACTAAACACATTGAAAAATAATTTTAAAACCTCAACATTTGGTTATAGGCTATTCGTATAAAATATTAAAAACATATGCATTCAGTAGCACAGTATATAGCCTACCCTATTAAAATTAAATAGCTAATTTAGGTTACAATTTACAATATAAACTTCTTTATGAAATATAAATATATTAGTACCTATATTTACTTACTTGTTATCTTCTTTCGATGATTTCTCCATGGATCTTGGCAGCTACGTTGCATTTGTTGGTAATGCATTCCAAACATTTTTTCATGGTGGTAGCATACAGTAGCACTATTTGGGTTGATTACAGTTGCTTTTGTTCTCCACAATAGCAGTTTCCTTGTTTCATCTGTCAGCTCATGCAAGGTATACATATCCACCTTCCTGGTGAGTCTGTGTTCATGACATGGATCATCCAAGTACATACCAAAGCTGCACTTTGATTCTTGATTAGAATAAGCCATTATTACAGGCAGTAAAATTAAGTTAATTGCTCTAGTTAAATTTTCTGAAAATAAAAGATCATGACCTATAAAATAGGCCTGGACATTAATGATTAACCATCATGTTTTACATTTCTAAGAATATACAAAGGGAAATGAGCTACCCAGAGCCCTTCGAGTCGCTGGTTGTTTTGACAGACATATTAAATTTCTTGTATGTTTTAGACTTATTTACATATTACAATTGTAAATCAACTTAACCCTTTGCCTGTCCCGTGCATCACATGTGATACATGCATCACATATGATACACAGAGCGCATCATCAATAATATTTAGTGTGATACATTCTATGATCACATATTACCCACCAACTAAACCAAATAAACCTCCTATAACCAAGTCTGAAAACAAGCATGGACGTTTGGACCAAACTTATGAAAATGCTATGGACAGGCAAAGGGTTAATAAGTAATAAAATGGAAGTAAAATTACAATTCAATGTCAAATAGAAATTTACAAGAGATTTTTCACAAAAAGCACTTTTCTTTGAATCACCAAAACTATATGAAGGAGTTGAGTTGAGATCTATTCCTTAATATATGTTTTTGTACACATATGTATCTTTCTTTACTAGAAGTATCAACTCCTGACTAATTTTGGACACCTTTATATTAAGCCCCAAAGTTGATGTTAATTTTGCAAATTTTGTGAAAATATCAACTTTTGGAAATTTTTAAAAATAGAAATAAATCCTTTTTTGGTTATTTTTTTATTTCACTCATAAATTTACAACCCATAGATACTATTAGGAGTATTAAAACAGCTGTGATTGATGTAGAACTAAAACTTTTGAAAATGGTAGTCGTAAAAGTGGGAGGAATTGATGCAAGCTTCAAAATGGAGCCATATTTAAGCCCTTGTAACTTAGAAACTATTTGTTCCACAGCCTTTTTGCTTGCAAAATTGAAAAGCCCACCAGAAGTTGTATTGGCATGACAAATTTGAAGCTGCTTCTACTATTAGAAGACACTTTTCAAGGCCTCTCAAAATGAAGGCATTGGCCAATCAAGCCCAACATGGGCATTTTTTGTCGAAGGTGGGGGCCATTTAAGCGACCATAACATTAAAAGTTTTTGACTGAGGAAGCTAAAATTTTAGATTTAAGCTATTGAATGGTGTATGAATCAACCCTGAAAATTTGAAGAAAATCGGAGATGGTCACCCGACCACCCCTGTACCAATTGAGCTGGAATGACCCTTGAGCATATGTAGGTAGGTGCCTCCAGTGACATGTTCATTGAAAAAGAGGGGGCCTATGATGCGATCCTTCCAAATGCCACACCACACCAAACCACCACCTGAGATGCACCTTGTTCCTTTGAAAAGGTACTGGGTGATCCAGATAAATGGGACCCATAAAAAAAAGCCAAATATTCTTAATATTTAATTGCTTTCATAAAAACTATATATCATTCGAAAGAGTAGAGTTACAAGTTTATTATGAAATATTTATTTTTTTAAAATGACTCCTTTCAAATGTGCTCCATTAGTTGCCAAGCATTCCAGTGATCTCGCTTGTAAGTTCTGCATCACTTTTGCAAGTGTGTGCGGTGGTATGGCCTGTATCTCATTTGTGATGGCGGCCTTCAATTCTTGCAAGGTCGTTGGGTTATTTCTGTAGACCCTACTCTTTAAATATCCCCAGAGATAATAATCTAAGGGAGAAAAATCCGGAGACCTTGCAGGCCATTCAACGTCTCCAAATCTTGAGATTAACTCGCCTGGAAACGTTTGACGCAAAACTGCCATGCAGTTCCTCGTGGTATGGCAGGTAGCTCCATCTTGTTGGAACCAGTGGTTTTCTAGACAAAGATCTCTTAATTTAGGAATAAGGAAATTGGTCAACATTTTTTCGTAGTGATCACCATTTACAGTGACTGTGTTTCTGGTGGAATCCTTGAAAAAGTACGGCCCTATGATCTGAGATGCAGTAAGACCACACCAAACAGTTACACACTGACTATGCAACGGGACTTCGGTAATATTCAATGGATTTTCTGTTGCCCAGAAATGACAATTTTGTTTTACAGTTCCATTCAAGTGAAAATGGGCTTCGTCTGACATAATCAAAGTTGCTAGAAAATTGGTGGTGTCATTTACCTTCTGTTGGATCCATTGACAGAATTGTCGTCTTCGTGCGAAATCTCCATCGTTTAGTTGTTGCACTGTTTGAATTTTATATGGAAAGAGCATTAAATTTTGCTTGAATATACGGTGTCTTGTTCCATATCGAACTCCTAACAGCTGCGAAGCACGTCTGATGCTTATGTTAGGATTATCCTGTACAATTTCATGAGTTCTGTTAATGATCTCGTCTATCCTTGCTGTGTGCACTCTTCCAGTTGGTTTTTTTTTCCAATGCTGCCAGTTAGGGAAAAATTTCTGACACACCGACGGATTACTTTCTTAGAAGGTGATTTTGACATCTGAAAATTTGTCTTGAAAGATCTTTGAGCTGAAACTACACTTCGCTCGTGCTCATAATATTGCTCAGTTATGAAACGCAGCTGTTCCACAGTCCATGCAGTCATCTTGAAGGGTTAGTTTTAACTAACACTTTTATTTTGTTTTGTATCTTATCTTGTCTTGTATTGTCAAAACCTGTACGATCCTGTACAAACTTGTAACTATCCTCTTTCGAATGATGCGTATGATTTTAAAAAAGGACTTATACTTTAAGAGTTACAGGGGTTTCTTTTGGGTCCCATTTCTCTGGATCACCCTTTATATCAGTGAGGGTTGTTTTGAGACCAGTAGCGGGTGTTCTGTCGATTTACCTCACCATTTCCATAAAAAACAGCCTCGTCACTGAACAGAATGGTGGATGGGAAATTGGCATCCCGAGCATATTGTTCCGTAGCCCATTCACAAAATTTCATCCACTGGTCGGAATCATCTTTGCTTAATTTCTGTAGGATCTGAAGTTTATATGGATGCCATTTGTGAGCCTGAAGAATGCGATGGATGCTACTTTTCGACACTCCTGTCTCAGTCGACAATCGCCGAAGAGACTTATTGGGACTTCTGTTAAAATGAGCCAGGATAGCAGTTGCTGTATCATCGTCAGTGGACCTCCTTGATTAGACCTTGAAGGTCCACTGCGTGGTTTATCTTCTATGGATCCTGTTTCCTTAAACTTTGCAACTAGTCTGCTAACACAACTATGTTATTGGCTCGCGGTCTGGATGCAGTCTTAAATTCAGCAGCGGCCTCTCTCTGACTCCGATTTCCTATGAGTAGAATTATTTGGATTTGTTCTTCCTTGCTCACAGACATTATGGCCTGTAGAAAGAGAAAAATATGAATTATGGTTTGTAGAAATAGAAAAATATGAATTTCTCCTATGATGCCGAACTTATGGGACACTATATATATATATATATATATATATATATATATATATATATATATTAGGGTGTGACAGTTGCCCCAACTTTGTCCTACAATGCTGTTCAAAATTTTGGTGTTGCATATTGACATAAAAAATACCCACGTGCAATTTTTTGAAGATTCATGCATATTCGAGTGAGCACCAGCAATTTGAAAATAGCGATTTTGCTTATACGCATACGCGCCTATATATGAGATTACACAACCATCATAAGGGATATTAACACAATCATTTGCCTGTCTTAATTAAAAGCTGTTATCACTAACACAAAAAAGTTAATCATTCTTATTCTCTCATGGTACATTAAGGGGTTTTATCATATATTCACAAGGTATTATTTCTCTAGAGCAAGAAACCATGATTTCTGTTCGGAAACAGATGATCGTTTGCGCTGATTAGGAACGCGGAGTCTGTCATTTTCAACTACTTGAAGGACTTCTTGAAAGCGCTCCTCATCCTGGCAACATTAAGAAAGTCATGGCAAAGTTTTACACCACGCTCTGCAGCCTCATTGACGACCTGAAGCTTGTCCACAACCCGTTTCATGTTCAGGTAGTCGTCATGATCCGCCCATTCACTGGCTGGACTGTGGAGAAACTGATAGGGCATGCCTAAAATGGTGAAGAACCGGCTTGAGTCAGGCCCAATTAGGTCCACCAGGGCAGTGCCACTTTCTGGGACAGGGGGAAGATATGGCTTTCCATAGCCCCCATGATTGAGCCCCACTCTTAGTAACTTCAGTGCCTTCATGGCAAAGAAGGGCCTTCCTCATCTCCTCTTTTGTCCTTTCTTGTACTTGGGACGAGAACAAATCCAGTGGGGCCAACTCCTCAGTTAGGTACCAAGTGTGTCTACGAGTGCCACACGTGCTTTGTCAACTATTGTGGCATCATATGGGGCAAATTCAGCCAAGGTTTCGACCAAATTCAAGTCATTCAGTGGCGCACTTGCTGGAACGGGGCAAACAATCCACCATGGGACATAAACAGCGACTGTGAACACAGCAAACCGTTCTAACTTGCTGATTTGACTTTGTCACAACCTCGGCTTTGGGAAACTGCTCTTTGATCTGGCCTGACAAAAGAACAATCTTGAGGGTATAGAGCAGTTTAGCCATCCACCTTGCTTTGTGAAGTGCGCTGGGGTAGACCATTGTGAAGTTCACTGGCTCGGATCCTTTAGTTACAAGCAGCAGACAAAGCTCTACCAGCTCCTTGTAGTCGCCACGTAAATGGTTGGGCTAGAGATTCACGGAAGAAGTCAGCCATCTCCTGCTGGCGCTCCTCAAACACTCCAGGCATTGTGGGGTAGTAGTATTTCTTTTTTCATTGTACGCCAGTTGAGAGAAACGGTTCTTGAACCTAGAAATGCAATTATTGGGATTATTGTATTTCGTACTAATCTATAATATTGTTTTAGGGGTATTAAGATTGATATGATCGATCATTTGCTTGGTGTTAGTATATCTTATAAGTCTAATAAAAGAAATTCCACTAAATTTGTTCATTAGATAATAATATTCCTTGTTATTTTGTAAAGCTTATGACTCACCTCTGGAAAACCATTATGTTTGGACTTGAAGAGCCCTCCACTTTCAAGCAATCCCAGCAAACACCTAGGATGACTTCGCCCACATGCCTGCGACAGGCGCACCAGAATACGGCACGCTCTAATTCCTTTTGGAGGGAGATGCAAGCAGCTGTTTTTTGTCCTGAAAAAAAAATGTAATTGTAGTTTAAGGCCACCATTTCAGGCACGTGCTTTTTGCAGATTTCTGTTAAATCATTCACTGTATTTTGGTATTAATGTCGTGATAAATTCACGCTGATGTTTGAAATAGGTTTACCTGTATTGGATGAAGTTGTGTCGAAAACCATACCAACGACATTCTGTTCACACTCCCAATCGACCAGAAGTTGTTTGGTTGCTGTTGATATCAAGTCTCCTTGAACCAGGCCAGCTTTTTGAGTCAAATGCGGAAGAGGTGGGACTCCAAGAAGCTTTGTGCCATTGACACCAGACACAAGAATGGGCAGGCGGTCATCAGTGCCTTTGGAATCCAGTGTCCATAAGTTTACCATCCCAGTGCACCAGTACTTTGTCTGATGGTTGCCATTCATCCATGATTTTTAAACTTATTTCTGACACGATGGAAGCTCGGTATCGGTGGGCCATCCTTGCATTTAGACTCAGCTTTGATGTATCTCCACCACATGCAGATACAAGGGAGTACACAATTGCACTCAGCTGGGAGCTGGGTCGGCGAGATGTTGTTTCGAACACTGCATGAAACAAGTTCTGCTGACTTCAGAATATCATGGGGCACAAAAATTGAAACTCCCTCTTTCACTGTTCTCCGATGTTTTCTCTTTGGTTCAGCAGTGCTGGCCTCATCAATGTCATCGTCCTCATCAGAGCTAATAGGTGAATCAATATCAGCCTGTACATTCTCAGCATGATCACATTGCTCTCTCTCTTGTCGCTTCTCTTCTCGCATCTGCCTTTTCTGTTGCTTCTGAACCTTTTCTGTGAGTACTTTGTTTACCCCAGAGTAGGTAGCTACTCTGTCACTTAGCATGCTTTTCATAAAGAGTATGTCAGTATTGATGGCATCTTGTTCGGCCTGAGTTTTCCCCTTTTTCGCAGCTGCCATGTCTTTCAACACTGTGTTCTTATAAAATTTCTTCGTCAGGCTCAATTCTGATTTAAACTTCATAATTCCAGGATCATCAGCCCGTCTTCTATCCTCATTCTTTTTCATAAGCATCATGTAGTCTTTGTCATAGTAAGTTTTAATCACTTGGCCAATATTGTTCCTGCCTGTAATGGTCGGGACATTCGCCTTCTGGTAATGCAAAAGCACATTGTCAATGGTGGCAGATAAAGCCTGGTCCCAATGCATATCCCGAAGGTTTGCTAACAGACATAGTAAGACCTGCCTATTAGTTGGCAGTTTGCAGCCCTTTATTTTCTTTTCTTCTTCTCGGGGTATGGTGCCCAATAACATTCTGACATACTCATCATCTTGCCGTGTATCCATGATTAAATTCTCTATTCACAACATCAAATCACTGTCAGGGAAAAGAAAAGAGCATCATTAAAATTAAATGAATAAAATAATACGTGGAAAATTTGTGGGCCAGCGTTTCCAGACCCGGAAATGAAAATCTGATAAAATGTGCTATTTTCACACTTATTTATGAAGTTCATAAGCTGAAATAGCAATACTTGCTGTACGACGTGCTAGCTCAAACATGCACCGATCTCCAAGAAAATTTACAGGGTGTTTCCTAGATAAATACACACCAGAACTTTGAACAGCATTGTAGGACCATTTTTTGATTTTTGGAGGGCAATGGTCACACCCTAATATATATATATATATATATTATTATATATATATATATATATAGAGAGAGAGAGAAAACCATACCGAGGAGATACCAATGGCAATGGGTGCCAGGGAAAATTTTCTACACCCTCAAATAGTGTGCAAGATTTGGTCTAACCTTTTCTTGAACTGATCCACAGAGGAACTGTTCACAACTTCTGAAGGTAACCTGTTCCACGTGTCACAGATCTTATACGTAAAGTAATTCCCACACACACTAGTCCTAAACCATTTCAAATCCAACTTCCAACCATTGTTGCGAGTTGGGTTATCATTTAAACTAAAAATGCTTCTAAAATCAACATTGTTGAACCCGCATAAGAGCTTGAAAACCTCGATCAGTTGACTGCACAGCCTCCAAGTTTCCAGTGAAAACAAGTTCAGGGCGCGTAAGCGTCGATTGTAGCCCATATGCCTAACGGAAGGGATTAACTTTGTGGTCCTCGCCTGCACTCGCTCCAGCCTTTCAATATCTTTCCTGAGTGCTGAGTGTGGATGACCAGAACTGCACAGCATACGCCATGTGTGGCTGAACCAGGGAATTGTACAATCTCCTTGTTCCAAAACTGAAATTGCCTCCTGATATAACCCAACAGCTTCTGGGCCTTCTTTTCCACCACTAAGCACTGTTTGGTAAACTTAAGGTCGCTGCTAATTAGCAACCCAAGTCGTTTTCCAAATCAGTCGCCTCTACATTACTCCCCAACATCGAGTAGTCCGACTTGGGATTGGCATAGCCAATGTGCATCACCTTGCATTTACCCAAGTTAAACAGCATTTGCCATTTTTTGGACCACACACCTATCCTACCTAGGTCTGCACGCAGTTGCTCGATCGCCTCCGGCGTCCCAACATTGGCCCCAAGCTTGGTGTTCAAACGAATTTGGTGATCCGACTGACGATGCCACTCTCTATATCATTTATGTAAATGGTAAACAACAGCGGCCCCAAAATGGAACCCTGAAGAACCCCGATAGTGACTGAGGCCCAACCCGAACTAGCCCCTTTAATTACAACCCTCTGCCGCCTATTCTTCAGCCAGTTTTCAATCCACCTACCAACTTCCCCACTGATACCCAGCGCGTGGACTTTCGCCATTAGCCGGCAGTGAGGTACCTTATCAAAGGCTTTCTGAAAGTTGAGATAAAGTATATCAATCGCCCTACTCTTATCATACTCACTCAACATGACATGGAAAAACTTGAGGAAGTTGGTGAGACACAACCTATGCCATCTAAACCCATGTTGGGAGTCCCCAAGCAGCTTGTACGAATCCAAATGGTCAACGATCCTATCCGCTATTATCCCCTCTAATAATTTACCTACAACTGAAGTGAGACTAATGGATGATAGTTCCCTGGACTTTCGTGATCCTCTTTCTTAAAGATAGGGGTCACATTGGCTTTCCTCCAGTCACCAGGCACCTGGCCCATCTCCAACAATTTGTTGAAGACTGTAGCCAGGTGGGGAGCCACCTGGTCACACACCTCCCACAACAGTCTGGGGAGAAACTGGTCTGGCCCAGGAGCCTTAAACATGCTCAGTTTGTCTATTCTATTGGCAATGACTGTCGCGGTACATCGAACACTATCCAGGCCAGCACCTTCGTGCCTGACGCCTTGCTTGGGGATGATGTGGGTGTCCTCCCTGGTGAACACATTGTAAAGTACTCATTAAGCACATTGGTGATGTCCGTGTTGGAGGTCCGCAGAATGCCGCTTCAGTCCTTTAATGGACCTATCATGTTTTTAATGGGCTTTCTACTATTAACATAACTGAAGAACTCCTTAGGGTTCCCCTTGTAGAGGCTTGCCACCCGTAGTTTTTTGTTAAATTTCGCTAGCCTGACCTTCGCCTTCACTTCCCTACACAGGCCGACATACGCTTCAGTGTTCTCATGGGAACGATTGGCCTTCACCCTCCTATATGCTACTTTCCTATTTCGGATAGCCGAAGCGATGTCACAATTGAACCACTTAGGCTGCGTTGAAGCAGGGGTGATCGGTTTTGAGGGTATGGCAGCAGACTGTAGCACCATAAACTCGTCCCGGAATGCACTCCACACTCCCTCAACATCGCCACTGACCTCTAACCCCATCTCACCTACGCTATCCCGGAGGCTAACAAAGTCCGCCTGCCGGAGATTGAGCTTACTGCCTCTTGAGTTACTACGCTTCACCCGAGGGATGCGCACACGGAACCTAATCAGACCGTGATCACTCCTGCCCAATGATTCATCAACGTTGAGGCCAGTGACGAGGCTGTCTTCGGTCGTGAATACTAAGTCTAGAATGCTTTCACCTCGTGTAGGCTCATTGACCCACTGAGTGAGGAAGTACTCATCAGCAAAGTCAACTAGCCTCCTCCCTTCAGCATCAGCAGTCCTGTCTTCCCACTTTATGCCACGACAGTTGAAGTCTCATAAAACTACACACACCCTATCCCCTAGCAGGCTAGGGAGTTCAGTGTACAGGGCTGTATCCTCCTCGAGGAGTAGATGCGGAGGTCTGTACACACCAAGATTAACCTATCGTTCGTCCCTCCCACGTTCAGATTGATGCCAAGCAGCTCCTGTTCCGACCGGAACTGGCAGTCAACCAGACTCAATGTGTCCCTCACGTATATTAGTACCCCTCCCTCCTCCCCATGGGTGCAGTCTTTGCGAAACATTCTATACCTGGGAATTTTGAACTCCCGAATGTAGTCCCTACGATCAGTATGAATCCAGGACTTGGTGATAGCAATGATATCCTGGTATTCTGATGCTAAGAGCACCTGTAGCTCACAAAACTTATTCCTAATCAACTTAGCATTAAAAAGCATTGCACAGAGGGAGCCTTCCCTATTCTGACTGCCCCCTAGCATGACCCGTTTCCCGAACAGCCAGGGTTGTCGGGAGTTGAAGAACCCCTCACCAATGAGGGGGCAACTTCTGCAGGAGCCTGAGCCCCCTCCAATGTGGAAGGAGGGTCACCCAACTGTACATGGATGCACCCTTCAGTTGAAGGTACATCCGCCACTGGCTCAACATCATCTCTCCCCGGTGGGGGCCCATCATCTCTCCCCGGGCTCGACCTCACCATTCTGTATAGGTGCCGGTAGAGCAGCGTGCCTAGCACACCTTTACCCTTGTCATTGAGGTGGACACCATCCCTCTGGTAAAGGTCCCACCTACCCAAAAATGTGTCGAATGGGTCAATAAACCTGATGCACAAGTCTTGCACCCTCTTGTTGATGCCAATGACCTTACTGAGTGTGTGGTCACTGGCATGAGAGAGAGAGAGAGAGAGAGAGACAAGGAAAAGAAGTACCTCAAAAGGCCTTGCGGCCCATACCGAGGAGGTACCAATGGCAACGGGTGCCAGGGAAAATTTTCTACACACTTATATAGTGTGCAGGATTTGGTCTAACCTTTTCTTGAAATGATCCACATAGGAACTGTTCACAACTTCTGAAGGTAATATGTTCCACGTGTCACAGATCTTATACGTAAAGTAATTCCCACACACACTAGTCCTAAACCGTTTCAAATCCAACTTCCAACCATTGTTGTGAGTTGGGTTATCATTTAAACTAAACATGCTTCTAAAATCGACATCTTTGAACCCACATCACGTAAGTGTCGATTGTAGCCCATATGCCTAATGGAAGGGATTAACTTTGTGGCATTCTTCAGCCAGTTTTCAATCCACCTACCTACTTCCCCACTGATACCCAGCGTGCACACTTTGGCCATTAGCCGGCAGTGAGGTACCTTATCAAAGGCTTTCTCATCAATTGCCCTACTCTTATCATACTCACTCAACATGATGTTGAAAAACTCGAGCAAGTTGGTGAGACATGACCTGTGCCGTCTAAACCCATGTTGGAGTCCAAATGGTCAACAATCCTACCCGCGATTATCCCCTCTAGTTATTTACCTACAATTGAAGTGAAATGGTGTTATTTATAGAGGTTCCAAAGCCTCTCTTCCCACGCATAAGGTAGCAGTGGGGTCCTAATCGTAAGAGTAGAGAAAAAGACAATACTAAAAGTTTTTTTTTTTTTGCAGTCAGAGGAGAGCATCCTTAACCTAAGCTAAAAGGACAGAGTAGGGATGGGAAGGGGTCCTAGTAACCCACGGGACAGGTTTGTACAACAGACTTCACCTGCCCTCCCGAAAGAGAGAGAACCTAAAGGAATTCGCAGCCAATTTCTCTAGAATCCCACGACTCGGGACCGGAGGGCTGTCACACCCCAAGTATAAAGTTTAAAACACCCAGAAGGAACGTGCATAACCTTTATACCCCCTTATACCCCCTGTGAGAGAGAGAGAGAGAGTTACAAGTTACAAGTTACAAGGAAAAGAAGTACCTCAAAAGGCCTTGCGGCCCATACCGAGGAGGTACCAATGGCAACGGGTGCCAGGGAAAATTTTGTACACACAAATAGTGTGCAAGATTTGGTCTAACCTTTTCTTGAACTGATCCACAGAGGAACTGTTCACAACTTCCGAAGGTAACCTGTTCCATGTGTCACAGATCTTATACGTAAAGTAATTCCCACACACACTAGTCCTAAACCATTTCAAATCCAACTTCCAACCATTGTTGCGAGTTGGGTTATCATTTAAACTAAACATACTTCTAAAATCGACATCGTTCAACCCGCGTAAGAGCTTGAAAACCTCAATCAGTTGGCCGTGCAGCCTCCGAGTTTCAAGCAAAAACAAGTTCAGGGCGTGTAACTGTCGATTGTAGCCCATATGCCTAACGGAAGGGATTAACTTTGTGGCCCTCGCCTGCACTCGCTCCAGCCTCTCAATATCTTTCCTGAGGGTGGGCGACCAGAACTGCACAGCATACTCCAGGTGCGGCCGAACAAGGGAATTGTACAGTGAGAGCACAATCTCCTTGTTCCGAAACTGAAATTGCCTCCTGATATAACCCAATAGTTTCTGGGCTTTCTTTTCCACCTCTACACACTGTTTCGTAAACTTAAGGTCGCTGCTAATTAGCACACCCAAGTCCTTTTCTAAATCAGTCACCTCAGTATTACTAGGCCTACCCAACATCGAGTAGTCCGACTTGTGATTGGCGTAGCCAATGTGAATCACTTTTCCATTTACCCAAGTTAAACGGCATTTGCCATTTTTTGGACCACTCTCCTGTCCTACCTAGGTCCGCATGCAGTTCCTCGATCGCTTCGGGCGTCCCAACATTGGCCCCAAGCTTGGTGTCATCAGCGAATTTGGCGATCCGACTGACGATGCCACTGTTGATATCATTTATGTAAATGATAAAAGAGAGAGAGAGAGAGCTTTAAATGAGGTTTGTCATTTTTAAAAGTTTTAGGAAAATGTGTAAATTATGAAAAGATATATAGTGAACTTGTGAATTTTAGCTTAGGTATTGTAATTGTTTTAAAATGTTCGATCATGTGTATTGAAATCCTGTCTGTATATGATTATTTTTGAATGAGGAATTGAAATTCTCAAAAAATAAGATATTTTGATTTAATTGATGAAGTAATTGTTTTAAAATTTATTCTTTTTTTATTTATTTAAATATGCTTTATATTAAAGTTATAAATATTAAGATTTATTCTTTTGTACATATTTGAACAACCTCTGTGGGTGCTTATTCTTCAGCACTTGGGGTGCTACCAAGTACTTTTAGAGGAAGAAAGTAGGCCCTACACTACCTTCAGTACTCCCAAGTTGCATGTTCATTGGACAAGTCCATTTGGGCTATCTAGCTGTCCATCTACATTCCAGAATTTAGTTTTAAGTAATGGGTCTTCTAAAAATATTTTGTTTTGTGAATGATATATCGATAATATCTCTCTCATTTGATGAATAATGAATACATAATGAATTAGTATTAAATGGGCCAAGGCAATATAAATTGAAGGTAAAACCCAGTAAATGTTTTTTATTTAGAAAGGAAGTTAAGTAGGTTATATTGTTCATAAACTTTATGAATGGAAAAATATAAGGTTGAGAATTGTCTTTGCGTTGTAGTTTGATATAAAATAAAAAAGTCTGCATTTAGAAATAGTTGAGACTCAACTATCCACGTGTTAACTCTCTCCGCAACTATGATGACATATGACATAGCACATCATCTATTCATATAACTATGATGTCACACATCAACTATCCGCGCAAAATTGGACATATGACATCTATTATGTAGGTACTGGTAATTTTTCTATAATTGTTTTCCATTTTCTATAATTATTTTACTTTTTTATGTACTAATGGATATTGTACTTTATACTGTAGATTTCTTTATATTTAGACTTTTTCTCTAAATGAACATCAAGTATCCATATTTTTCAACTATCTGCATGCCTCAAGGAATGGACGTGTGTGGATAGTAGAGAGTATACTGTAGTAAGAGCAGTTTTGGACACGCTACTTTTTTAAAGTAATGGTGTTACCATTACTCACAATCACAATAGAAAGTAACATCATTACCACTACAGTTATGTCTATGGAAAAGTAATGCATTACAGTTACCAGTACCATTACTTTTATAATAAACTAGAAAATATAGTATTTCTCAATATAAGAACACAGGGTTGGCAAAAACCCAACTGGTTTTTTGCTGCATTTTTGGGTTTTTGCTGGGTTTTTGCCAACCCTGTAAGAACATATATCTACATCGCAAATATAAAAGAATTTCTGAATATTGAGCAAATATTTAATTAAGGTCAGATACATAATACAATGAAACAATACCTGATTTTAGACTTGTACTTAAATAATAAGCAATACAATGTAACAATTTTACCATTTGAAATAATAATAATAGCAATCAATAGACCTTGAGTAAAAACTAAAAATGTAAAATAAAATTGCTCTTTGCACTTAATATTACAAAAATGAAAATTATTGAACAGAATACACTAAAATAAATCGTGAATGAAAAATTATAAAATGCCAAGGTGGGAGGGCTGGGCAGGGTTGCCAGGTCTGTCCACATGTCAAATCACTCAGTGTCACGAGTGTTGTGTTCAAACATGTTTGCGCACATTTAGTGTGAAGCCATTTTCATTCATATACGTTGCCAAGTTGAGCATATAAGAAAGTAATGAATAATGACTGAAAGTGGAATGAAAAGTAACTGGATTACCAATTTCATTACAATATAAATAAAATAATGGTGTTACCATTACAAAATAAGTAATGGCATATGTAACAGCATTACTCCCAAGAGTATGAAGGTTCTGATATTTCCAAGCTTCCCCAGAAGTGAAAATAGAAGAAAATGTTAGACTATACCACCATTAAGTTTAGAGATAAGGTGAATGGGCTACCTTGTCTTTCCTGTCAAGCTTGGTGTATTTTTTGGGTGGAAAAAATTAGTGATAAAAAATAGTGTAAAATAATTTGCCAAAAAAATGAGTGTGTGCAGGACTTGATCAACCCATAACAATATTTTATGGAAAACCTGTAAATAGCTGATATTATGTATGGTTATATCAAGTAAAACATAAGTGTGTATTTGGGGTAGTTTGGCTTTATTTTGAAGATGGATAACTTAGAGAGGACCTATTGGCTTGGAGTTATCCTTATGTTTCTTATGTTATATATTTTTCCTCATGTTTCTGTTAAAGGAAAATTTTTTTAACAGAAAAGATAGAGAGGTTCTACCTTAGAAATATTCCATTGGTTTTTAGAAATAAAATTGTCATATTTTAAGTTTAAGGAAATGTGGTACTGTAGAAGATCACGTCTAAATTCCTTGGGACAAGTGTTGAAATTATTGTTTTTTTTAATTACAGTAGGCCTTCATTATTCATTGGATAAGTTCCTGAAAACTACTATGAATCATGAAACTGTGAAGAGTGAAACCTTGGGCCTATGGGAAAAAGGGAGGGGGGATAAGTGTATTGAGTTCAGAAGTTCTATGCTATATTATTACATTAAATATTAATATACCATTAAATAAAATTAAATAACAAATGTGCCTGTAAAGAAAATTAATAAGTAAAAACAGTATATACACACACAATATGTAATGTAAATAAATGCCTCTCATTAACTTGCCTTAATAATGATCTACAGATCTATGGAAGCTAAGGCTAACAAAGACCCTAAGGTCCACTCTAAGGTTAGCCTGAGAGAAAGAAGAGAGTAGGGGGTTAAAAGAGGAGAATAGGGGTTTAAGTAAGTAGCAAAACCTATCATTCATGGGTAGGGTGCATTAAATGCCCCATGATTTTCAAAAGGTTGTTGGATTTTAATGTCTATTCCCTCAAATGTTACACTTGTTGGTAGAAGTATGTATGCAAAAAATAAATCAAATCGGAGGTGGTCCTGGGTGGCCACCGGCCACTTTTATATATTTAGTAGTGATGCACCGAATATTCAGCAAATATTCAGTATTACTTATAATACTAATATACAAATATTCAGTATTACTATACTTACATTGATTGAAAGTTGAAAATGTATAAAACACAACGCCAATGTCACTACTCCAACTTTGCTCGTTTCCGCAAATTTGGCCTCGCTTTGCGGTCACATTCAACCACTTGAAGAAGATTTTGGAAGTGGTCTTCTCCTCTTGCAGCTGAGACAAAATCAGTTGTGAGCTTTACTGCTCTCTCCGCAGGGTCATTCACAACATTTAACCCATCCACAATGGACTTGGCTGCCTTGAAGTGGTCATTGTTCTGCCAATTGTCAACATCCTCTGTTAGGAAGGTCATATCCAGGTGAAGAAGGTTCACTGTAAACCACGAGTCCTCGTTCACAAGATCAGCCAGGGTTGTCGCTTCTTTAATTTTTGGAAATGACGGTTTGCCATATCCAGAACCGTAGTGGTGTTTTGGAGTGCTTGGCATTTCATCTGGTTGTATGGCCAGTAACACATCTGCAAGGGCACGACGCTCCTTTTGAGGTACTGCATTGCTGAACAGTGCCAAAACAACCAGTTCTGCGGTTAAATACCACAAATGTCTATCAAAGGCTTTCACAGCGCTGACTGAAATGATTGAGTTGACAGCTTTATAGTTGAGCAGAGTCTTGTATAAGCACAAATCAAACCATGGGGCATTTGAAGCAGACTGAAATATGAGCCACCAATCACAATAAATATAAACAACAAAAACAACAAACTCCTTCAGTTTTTCCTGTTGATGTTGTGTTGTTACAGTTCCTCAAGGTAGTACAGAAATTTGCTCTTCAAGTAGGCATATTTTGATAGAATAAAGAATCTTTGACATCCACCTTGCTTTATGCATGGCCCCAGGTCTGTGGAGTGTTCCTTGTTTTGTGACATCATCATCGAGGACTACCTGGCAGAGTTGTGCCATTTCCTTGTAGTCTTCCCTACAGTATGAAGCGCTTGTGTGGATTGTGCTTAAAACCTTGTTTTTGCAGGATAAAAGCAGTTGTTGTGCATCGTCATTGTACATTGAAATGTCAATTTTGGTTAAACTTTCATCCTTTGCATGCGATATGCGTTCCCAATTCTTCTGGAATCTTTGGAACAAAGATGCTTCTGGAGACTTTGATGTCTCAATTTTGAGAGCATCAAACACATGATCCAGGATTACCTCTCCAACATGATGGCGACATGCACACCACAGAAGAGCACGGTCCAGTTTTGATTGAATGGTAACACAGGCAGCTGTAACGTGTCCAGTGTTTGATGCTGTTGTGTCAAAACATAAGTTGACAACTGACTGTTTGCACTTCCATGAATGTAGAAACGTGTAAGTGTGCTCGGCAATGATGTCACCTGATGACATATCACTTCCACGAGGATATCTAGCCACTCCCAGTAGCTTTACATCAGTGGCATTCCCAACCAACACTGGCAATCTTTCTTCCTTGCCATTCTTGTTTGTGAGCGTATGCATCTGCTTGCCATCCCAGTGAAGTGTTGCAGCTGTTGGGGCGATCCAATTTTCTCGAATATCTTTGGCGATAGCACTTGTTATTGATCGTCGAGCCTTATCAGCAGTTGAATACGACTTGGCCACACGACGTGGATCACCTCCTGCCTCTTGAATTACAGCTTCGGTGAGCACAGCCTGTTGAACAGGAGTTATGTTTAGTCGAGTAGCAACAGACACGACTGAAGGCCTTTTCAGAATATCATGAGGAATAAAGGCAGACGTACCTGCATATGTTGATCTGTGGTGACTACGCTTCCTTTGAAGCTCTGGAATCGCCTCTTCTTCAGTTTCTTCCAAGCTATCTGCAGAGGCACTATCATCAGAGCATACAGAACTTTTCATCTCTTGTACACTGGATGATTCATGACGTTCTCGTCTTGAAGCTTCCGCTAAGATGCATTTTTCTTTTCTACGATCTTTATCAGCTTTCTTCTTGTCAACACTACCAAATGAGGCTACTCTGTCAGATTTCATTGACTCTAAAAATGCTCTATCTTCCTCATTCTTAATGTTTGTCATTGCATCTTTTGTCCATACACCAAAGGTCTTATCAAGACGTTCATTCATGGATTGCAACTTAGCCAAAGTGTTTGGAGATTCTCTGCGAGAAACAGGTATTTGACGCAATTTGTTATTGTCATTAAGAAGGTCAAGTATTAGTTTGCAGCATTGATGGTCTGAAAGCATAGGAATATTTGCTTTAGTGTAGAATGTTTTCAGCTGGATAAGGACTATGCTGGCAGATTTCCATTTGAGTGGCTGTGTTTGTTTGCCTTCACATATTTCTTTCTGGATGTGCCACATCACGCATCGAAGAACCTGCTGGCAAGTTGGGAGGTGGACTCCTGTCAATGTACCATCTCCTTCTGTAAGAGCATTGCCAAGACCAAAAATGGCACTTGCTAATCTGGTCTTCTTAGCTTCCATTGTTACAGCTTCCATTGTTTCTGAAAGACAATAAAGGATATTATTAGACTATAAGTGAAGTTTCGTTTATGGTACATGTTTTATGTAAATCACCCCTTTAGGGTGCATCAAACGCCCTTAGGTTCTTGGATTTTAATGTCTATTCTCTCAAATGTTATGTAAATCACCCCTTAGCAACTCTATATTAAAAGAAACAATGTAAGTAGTCAACTGGTTGGTAAATAAAAAAAATAGATATTTTTACATAGCGCGGCCCCTGAAAATTGCCGCGAAAATATAAAAGTGACCGGTGGCCACCCAGGACCACCTCCGATTTAATTAATTTTTGGCATACACACTTCTAGCAACAAGTGTAACATTTGAGAGAATAGACATTAAAATCCAAGAACCTAAGGGCGTTTGATGCACCCTAGCTCCGAGCTATATCTAAGTTCGTATTAGTCATCATCCCCAGATCTCCTGTTGCAAATTTTTTTATTATTTTAAACAACATTAGTGTTTTTGAAATGCCTATCCAAACAGTTTTTAAAGATATTAATGCTGATAGAGTTCACGATTGATGCTGGAAGATTATTCCATTTATCACTTACAGTCCTCCCCTGATTTACAAATGAGTTATGTTCCTGAAAACCTGTTTGTAAATAAAAACTTCGTAAATCAAACACTATTTTCCCATTAACTCCCATTATAAAAGTTGAGATAAGTTCCTACGAACAAAAATCACTTCCCCAGAATGTCTTAAAATGCTACAAAAACATGTTTTTGCCCACAGTGTTTGTTGTAAACAATGTTTTTAGATCTCTACAATAATAAATATATATGAAATATGAATAATAAATGCAGTTAAGTAAAATTGTAATGAGTAATGTTGCTTCCAACCATTAATGACAGAGACTATTCACAACAGTAATGACAAAATATTTTGTCTTTACTGTAGTGAATATGGTTCAGTAATGAAGGTCTTAAATACATTTAAAACATTTTATATGGTTTAATTTTATTTTTTAATAATACTTAACTACTACGAAAATATTGATCACCTTCAAACATCTGCTGATGCTACAAAAAAATTCTGAATTTAATGAACAATTTTGTTTGTAACTTGTAATTTTTAATTTGTAAAATCAAGCCTTTGGACAAACTTTTTTTGTTCGCAACTTCAAAAATTCATAGTGTGTGTTCGTAAATTGGGGGTGTGTACTTTAAAGGTAAAAAAGTTTTTAGTAATGTTAGTAATAAAATGTCTACCATGTAATTTAAATCTATTATTATGAGTATTGCTATTATCGAAAATGAAAAAGTCAAAATTTACATTATCAATTTTATTAACAAGTTGAAAACTTTAATAAGCTCCCCCTTAATCTCCTAGTCTCAAGTGAATGCAAGTCTAACTCTTTAATCCTGTCTCTGTAAGACTTGTTGCGTAGTAACGGAATTAGTTTTGTGGTGTGTTGCTGAACCCTTTCCAACCTATCAATATCCTCATGCAAATATGGGCACCAAAACTGAATGGTATATTGTAAGTGAGGCCTGACTAGGGACTTGCAAAGGGGCAATATAATATTCTTTGATTTAAATTTGAAATTACATGCTATGAAGCCTAACATCCCATTAGCTTTTGCACAAGACTCCAGGCACTGGTTCCTAACTTTTAAATCCTCAGATATGCGTATGCCTAAATCTACTTCCTTGTCAATGCTCACTAACTGTCTGTTCTCCATCGTGTATATGTAATTATCATTACAAGAACCTATATGCAAAACTTTACATTTGTCTATGTTAAATTGCATCTGCCACTTATCCATCCACTCCACAACTCCTATTTACATTGTCTTGGAGCCTATTTCTATCATTTACATTAAGAACCTTACTGCCTAGAAATGATTATTATGATGGTTTTGGAGGAGGGATTAGAATAATTCCTTTGGAGAATCTACAGATCTACAGAAGCTAAGGCTAACGAAGACCCTAAGATCCACTCTAAATTTAGCCCGAGAGAAAGGAAAGAGTAGGGGGTTAAGAGAAGAGAATAAGGGGTTAAGTAAGGAGCAACACCTATCACTCGTGGGTTAACATTCATTCAGAAAAAAGAGGAAAAAAGTCTCACCATCAACATCCGCTGGCCACTGCTGACAAGTCAGAAAAATAGTCAGAGAAAATAGGAGAGGGGTGAAAGATGAAAAGAAGTAAAATAAGAATGCTTACAAACCATGCAAACACAGTCTTAACTCACTGTCATAGTACCATGCAAACTACAAACATGCAAGTAAAGAGAGTTACAGACATGCAAAGTAAGGAGATAAGAAAAAAAAAAAAAGTGGGTTAGTTTACGCTACGAGCTACATCTACGTTCGTGTTAGTCTAATTTTTATTTATTTATTTTTTTTTATTTTTATTTTTTTATTGCTGGCATCACACGCTGGCATGTCACAAGCTGGCATTCATCATCAACAGACTCATCCTCGAGCACCACCACCAGAGCTCCTGTTGTTAACTTTTTTAAAATTTTAAACAACGTTAATATTTTTAAAATGTCTGTCAAGATGGTTCTTAAACATATTAACGCTGGTAGAATGAATGACTGACACGGGAAGATTATTCCATTTATCAATTACTTTAAATGTAAAGAATTTTTTAGCGATATTAGTAATGAAACGTCTGCCATGCAACTTAAATCCGTTATTGCGAGTATTACTATTATCGAAAGTGAACAATTTGTCAAAATTTACGTTATCGATGTTATTAACGATTTTGAAAACTTCAATAAGCTCCCCCCTTAATCTTCTAGTTTCGAGTGAATACAGGTCTAACTCATTAATCCTATCTTCATAAGGCTTATTGCGCAATGATGGAATAAGTTTCGTGGCACGACGCTGAACCCTTTCTAACCTATCAATATCCTCACGCAAGTACGGGCACCAAAACTGAACTGCATATTCTAAATGAGGCCTGACTATGGACTTGTAAAGGGGCAATATAATATCCTTCGATTTAAATTTGAAATTACGCGCTATGAAGCCTAACATCCTATTAGCTTTTGCGCAAGACTCCAGGCACTGGTTCCTAACCTTTAAATCCTTAGATACGTGTATGCCTAAATCTACTTCCTCGTCAACGCTCGCTAACTCCCTGTCATCCATCGTGTACGTATAATTATTGTTGCGAGAACCTAGATGCAAAACTTTACATTTGTCTACGTTAAATTGCATCTGCCACTTATCTGTCCACTTCATAACCCTATTTACATCGTCTTGGATCCTATTTCTATCATCCTCGTTAACAACCTTACCGCCTATTTTAGTATCATCCGCGAATTTTGACACGTTACTAGTCAATCCTACATCTATGTCATTAATGTAAATTACGAATAGCAATGGGCCTAACACTGAACCCTGTGGGACACCACTACCTACATCTAACCACCCGGATTCACTACCATTAACTACGACCCTCTGCCTCCTAGCAAGAAGCCATTCTTCTAATGAGTTAGCTACCTAACCGCGTATACCGTGCGCTTTAACCTTCGCAATTAGTTTCCTATGCGGAACTGTATCGAACGCTTTTTTAAAATCTAAATAAATAACGTCAGCTGCTCTATGCCTATCGTATTCACACACTATTTCGTTATAAAATTCTAACAAATTAGTTAAACAAGACCTATGGCGTTGAAACCCGTGCTGATTACTATTAATCAAATCTCTACTTTCTAAGTGATTGATGATACGATCCCTAACTACAGATTCCAAAAGTTTACCGACAATTGACGTTAAGCTAATGGGCCTATAATTGCTAGCTACTGCGCGGTCGCCTTTTTTAAAAATAGGCGTGATGTTAGCTAATTTGAAGTCTTCAGAAATAATCCCCATTTCGAGTGACTGATTAAACATCTTCATTAAGGGGACCTACGATAATGTCTTTCAAATCTTTCAAATGTCTTTCAAATCTTTCAAATGTCTTTCAAATCTTTCAAATGTCTTTCAAATCTTTCAAATGTCTTTCAAATCTTTCAAATGTCTTTCAAATCTTTCAAATGTCTGGGATAAAAAGCGTCAGGGCCTGGAGCCTTGCTAACTTTTAGCCTATCGATATAATGCGCAATCTCAGCCTCGTAAATAGTTATTTCATCCAAAATAGTCTCACTACTAAATGGAACGATATCGTCCACGTCGGGGACATTATTTACGTCTTCTACAGTAAAAACTGTCGCAAAAAAGTTATTGAAAATACCCACCATTGCCTGAGGGGCTTTTGCCCATATCACTGAGCCATTCAATGGGCATTTTTTTTTTTTTTTTCAGTCCTTTATCCAGATAGTATTTACATAATGACTTTCCCATTTTTATTCTGTTCAAGTCACAAGTAACAAAAAGATGCTTTTGCACTTTGAGGGATACTAGATATGACATTTTCCTTAATTTCTTTTCATTTTTCTTAATGGAATGTACTATTGCCTTGTTTATGCCATATTAACCCAATGATGCTGCAGTTTCACCCTTACCCATTTGGTCTAATAATTCAATTTTCTGGCTCAGCAATATCACTTTCTTGGATCTTTTTGCACTTGATCCACTTTCAATACTTTCTTTTTGCTTTGGAGCCATTTTAAAGGGCAAGCAAAACTGCAAAAAGAACTAAAATAAAAAATAATGATTACATTATGACAGACAACAATAGATGATTATGATAATGGTGGGGTATGGGCCGTATGGCCATTCTCACAATACACTGCTACAGCAAACAGCTGTTATAGATGTGGTTGGCATGAACCATGAATAGGTGAAACTTGATACGCCTCTAGTGAATTGTTATACGTAAATTCATAGTGAATTGGTATACATAAATTTAACCATGAGTACCTAACTGAAACTGTGAATAATGAGGGTTTACTGTATATATTGCAACATTTCCTGTGGGCCCAGATTGAGGTGCAAACATTTTGTAACTTTAGCAGTGGTGTTTTTGTGTACTTGATGTGGTTTTTTAATGTAATTTTGTTTGTAATATATGTAAATATATGCAAATAAATGACTGAGTGATGGTATGGGCTATGGCAGTGCATGGAAAATGGAGTGGGAATGTCAGGAATTTTAAATGTGGGGGAATTTGGACTGGTGATCTCCTAACTGTACAGGGTGTTTATAAAGTCCCTATCTATTTCAGTGAAAACGTAGCAAAAATGGTAAAATTCAATAACAATATAATAGAAAGCATACATTTAATGAATATTTAAGCATATGATTCTAGATGAGCACCATTAGTATCTCTATAGAGTTTAAATCTGCCTCAGCAGCATTGCAGAACACATTTTGGAGCATGACAGGGGTTGTTTTTGCAACTGCTATTACAATATGAGCACGTAAATCTTGCAGATCTGTAACCCTCATTTGATCGACATTTGATTTGATAAAGCCCAATGCAAAGAAATCCAAGGGCATTAGGTCAGGAGATCGAGCCACCCAGCCCAGGGCCTGTTGCCTCCATGTCCGATCCACTGATTTGGAAATAGTTCAGTTAGGTACTCCCAAACAATGTTTGCATAATGACAAGGTGCCCCATCTTGTTGTAAAATGCCATTTATCCAATAACCACTTTATTAGTGAGAGAGATCACTTTTCTTTGCCTCTTCTCACTAGGCTCACAACCACTTGATTTTTTCTTAAATGCTATGATCAAAAAGTTAGTAAGGGCATTGGAAATAGTAAATGAAATCATGAGATACATGGAGCAACCTTGTGGGACACTGGCAGGCACAGACTGATGCTACATGGGAGATAAAATGGTGCCTGTATTCTTCTGCAGGAACAACTTTGTTTGTTGTGACATGTGAATAGTTGAGTTCCAGGGCCATGATCTGCAAGGGGTTGGCACAATAAATTGACCACAAATAAGCAAATCTATGAACAAAAAATCCATGAACAGTGAGGGTCTACTGATATAACATAGACAGAAAAACAAAAAGTTGTCATTTAGTGTCCCTGCAAAATCCCACATCATTGTACCAATGGCAGATGAAATCTTGTCTAAACCTTCCTCTCCTCATCACTGTTAGAATTGAAGCAACAAGCAAATGTCTCCACTACCCATTTTTATCTCCATGAGTCACTCTATAAGCAGCACTAGGCTATGTCAGTCTTGACTGAATTCAAATGTGTTCTCAGCCTTCATAAAAGTGATTTGATTCACCTGAAAGGTACAATATCATCTGTTTGCATAGGCTTATGTTGTATCCATCACCCAAATAAGACAACCTGATTATATTGAAAACTACTATATTCTAATCATCTAATATTTTAATTTTTCAGGTAATAAAATGAACAAGCAATTGTGAAGTGGTTCTTCAGTTTGGTTGATTGGCCATCCTGAACCAATAATAACTGGAGCCAGACTACCTTCAAAGAAGCAGGCTCTTTGGGAGTTTTCACCATCATTCAAATGAGAATATGACAAAAGTAGAGAGTGCAAAAACTGTGGTAGTAGTAGTTCATAAGTTCTCTAAGGCAACAACACAAGTCCTGATGACCACTGATGTGTACGCTAGGAAGAAGCTCCAGGACTTAGGCAGTACAAAGATCTTAAGTAGAGCCATCACAAACCTCAGGAGAATTACTGGATGATGATGTTGAAGGGAGATTTAGAGGAACTCTCTGACATTGGTCACGAGGATGCTCTACAGATTATGAAAAGGACAGATAATTCCTAATCAAACAGAGAGGACATAATGGAGTCAAGCATGGCTGGGATAGATAAAAAGCATGCAGAGAAGCAGATAAGAGAAAGGAAGGCTGATGAGAATATGAAGCAGAAAGGACTGAGAAAGCAGCTCCAGAGCAGAAACACATGGCTAATGTTTTGGATTCAAGTATGATTTTATAGTAGTACTGTACATCCATTTCTTCTGAAAAGAGTGGAGACGAGTTCTTCCCAATGAAGACTACCCCTGGGAGTCATTCAAAGAGGAAAAACTCCTGAGGGTTCCAAGAATTAACTGTGCTACAGGAATGGAGCAAGCCAATGCATGTATTTCAGTGTTGGAAGGGTGGGGGATCTTGAATACTGTCAGATGGTTGGTTTTTGACACTATGGCCTCAAATATTGGCCTACAAGCATGAGCACCTGTGAAGATTGAAGAAGCTTTAGGATGAAATGATTTGGCTGGTCTTTTGAAAAACTATATAGAGCTATGGGTTGATTGCCTGTTACCCTCATCCATTGGAAATGTCCAGCAGATTTCAGTGGAGAGTGAATGACAAAAGCCCTATATATTTTCGTTAGAGAGTTATGAATATGTAGGTCTTTAAAGGACCTCTTTATAGTTAATTGTTTATGGTAATTTTAGCGTCGGGATTTTAGACGCCCTAGAATGAAAATGAAATTGCCTCACCTTAATTTTGATGGATCTTAGTTTGCTTCGATGCAGGGTGTTACGATCTTTTTCGGTGTAGGGCCGCCACGATGGAGTTACGCAGTGAGTTAACGTCTTGTAATAAATATGGGCTGTCACAATATAGACACTGCTGGGGATAGGCCTATCCTATTTTATGTATTAATTTTATTATAAGGAATTCACTCAGAACTTTTGGGGAGACAAAAACACATTCTCCCTGTTTACAGCGTTCGCTGTAACATAAACAGCCCTGAGAGCGGTCCTTTAATATATCTTCATATTTTCGTATAAATTGCTGATTTTGCAAAGGTTGTTGACTCTCTCTCCCTTGTATTTTGCATGGGTTAACAAATGGAAAATTTGGTTCACATGATATAAATGAAGGTTTCTCGTGGTTGTACAGACCCGACACCTACATACGGTTTCTGTGTATGTATGGCAATCATTTCATTCCCATTAGGTTATGTCGCCAATCCCGAGCCAATTTTGTATAGATATTTAATTCAATTAATTAATAATTTATATTTAATTATGAAATAAAGGTACCACATATGATACCATGTTGTGGTTTTTCCATATACTGGGGGGGGCTGGAGAAAAATTTGTATGTTATAGATCAAATTTTTTGATAAACTGTTTTTTTTAAGCCATGTGAAATGGATGTAAATTTTGTCACCAATTTTTAAATGCTGGTTTACTAATGTTGTTTTGGAGTTTCGTCATGTTTTGTTTTGTTAATGATTTATGTTTTAATTAAAATGACTTCTACATTGGTGAGTTAATTGAAATGTACTGTACTTCCATGTTATGTTGTTTGGTTGAAAGAGTTTGTACTGTATTCAAACCTCCTACCACTTCAGACTAGTCAATACCCGTAGTTTTAGTGGAGTAAATGTTACTCCTCCACAGGTAGATCTGGAGGGCTTGGGGCTTTGAATCCTGTACTGTTTTTATGTTGTTTGCTCTCTGGCCATGGGAGGCCATAAAACCCTTGTAATAGTTTGGGCTGTGGCCAAGGGGAGGCCACAAAACCCTTGTAATAGTTTGGGCTGTGGCCAAGGTAGGCCACAAAACCCTTGTAATAGTTTGGGCTGTGGCCAAGGGGAGGCCACAAAACCCTTGTAATAGTTTGGGTTGTGGCCAAGGTAGGCCACAAAACCCTTGTAATAGTTTGGGTTGTGGCCAAGGTAGGCCACAAAACCCTTGTAATAGTTTGGGTTGTGGCCAAGGTAGGCCACAAAACCCTTGTAATAGTTTGGGCTGTGGCCAAGGGGAGGCCACAAAACCCTTGTAATAGTTTGGGTTGTGGCCAAGGTAGGCCACAAAACCCTTGTAATAGTTTGGGCTGTGGCCAAGGGAAGGCCACAAAACCCATCTTAGATTACCTATAATTAATTTACGTTTTATTTGTTATTCCATTTTTGTTTTTCCTCACTTTTTAATATAAAAAGTGTAGCATTTTATAAAGTCCTCTCTTTCCAAAATGAAAGGGTGTTGCAATTTAATTTATTTTCCATAGGAAATATTACAATGTTTTGTATATATTTATATACTATATGTATAATTTTAATTTTGTGATGTTACAGTTCTGCACTTAATTTTTGTAATGTTACAGTTCTGCACTTAATTTTTGTAATGTTACAGTTCTGCACTTAATTTTTGTGATGTTACAGTTCTGCACTTAATTTTTGTGATGTTACAGTTCTGCACTTAATTTTTGTGATGTTACAGTTCTGCACTTAATTTTTGTGATGTTACAGTTCTGCACTTAATTTTTGTGATGTTACAGTTCTGCACTTAATTTTTGTGATGTTACAGTTCTGCACTTAATTTTTGTGATGTTACAGTTCTGCACTTAATTTTTTGTGATGTTACAGTTCTGCACTTAATTTTTTGTGATGTTAATGAGTCTTATGAGTAAGTTAAATTGCTGAAATAAATTTTATAACCTACACGACAAGTTGAATTATAAATTTAGTGTTTTTAGTTAGAATAGGCCTTGAGTGTAAAGAGTAGGGTCTACTTTGTGAGGTAGGCTTCGTAATTTATTATTATTTATATGTAATGAAAAAGCCAAACATGGAATAAATTCTGTTCAGATGTCAAAATGTTTGATAAGGCGTAATTTTATTATTATTTGTTTGTTTTAATTCTGTTTTGTTATTTTATTCAAGGTTAAGGTTTTCACAGCAAATAACCCTTCCCCACATACGGGCCACCATGTGGAAAACTATATACAGCTATGGGTTGATTGCCTGTTACCCTCATCCGTTGGAAATGTCCAGCAGATTTCAGTGGAGAGTGAATGACAAAAGCCCTATATTTTTTCGTTAGAGAGTTATGAATATGTAGGTCTTTAAAGGACCTCTTTATATTTAATTGTTTATGGTAATTTTAGCGTCGGGATTTTAGACGCCCTAGAATGAAAATGAAATTGCCTCACCTTAATTTTGATGGATCTTAGTTTGCTTCGATGCAGGGCGTTACGACCTTTTTTGGTGTAGGGCCGCCATGATGGAGTTACGCAATGAGTTAACGTCTTGTAATAAATATGGGCTGTCACAATATAGACACTGCTGGGGATAGGCCTATCCTATTTTATGTATTAATTTTATTATAAGGAATTCACTCAGAACTTTTGGGGAGACAAAAACACATTCTCCCTGTTTAAAGCGTTCGCTGTAACATAAACAGCCCTGAGAGCGGTCCTTTAATATATCTTCATATTTTCGTATAAATTGCTGATTTTGCAAAGGTTGTTGACTCTCTCTCCCTTGTATTTTGCATGGGTTAGCAAATGGAAAATTTGGTTCACGTGATATAAATGAAGGTTTCTCGTGGTTGTACAGACCCGACGCCTACATACGGTTTCTATGTATGTATGGCAATCATTTCATTCCCATTAGGTTATGTCGCCAATCCCGAGCCAATTTTGTATAGATATTTAATTCAATTAATTAATAATTTATATTTAATTATGAAATAAAGGTACCACATATGATACCATGTTGTGGTTTTTCCATAGTCTGTTGCCACTATGTTTACAAAGTGGTTCTGAGTGATGTCTTTTTGCAGGCATTTGGGACACCAAGAGGACCAGACATTGCTATATTTGAATGATTCAAAGTAAGTGGGAGCATCATTGATAAATCAAAGTTTAATCCATGCATGGGAGATGGTCAGATTGCTGAGAGACTGGAAAAAGACCTGAGGTGATTTAAGATTAAGGCACTTGACTTCTTGAAGAAAGCTCTTCAAATTAAGGATCATCCAAGGGATGATTACAAGGAACTCATTTGGTTGTCATGTATCTTCCTGGGAGATATACCAGATTGTGAACCAAGGATTTGAATGCCAAACATCTGCCACCACACTTGGTGGATGGCCAAAGCCATTTACTGCATCAAAATATCTCTCAAGATAAGTTTCTTCTGAAAGATAGTGATCTCAAAAGCAGTCATGGAAATTGGCCTCTTTATTGCCCTGATTTATTCCAAATTCTGGAATGATGCATCTGTGGTTGCTAAAGCTCCACTGAATGATTGCCAGTTCATGAGAATTCTTCAGGTGAATATATACCCAAAGCTGCAATTGCTCAACTGCTTTGGCTGCATTCAAGTGGCACTTGTGGTATGTTGGAAAATTTGATTTGCTTGGCACTATTTGATGCCTGTGTGCCAATGAACACAAAATGAGCCCCACATGTGGTGAAAAATTTGATTTCAAATCTCGCTCAAAAGGCCTGAAGCATCTAGATGGGAAATACTTCTCTGCTGATACTCCAATTGAGGCCTTTGTCACAGGAAAAATAAGGAACATCTTCAACCTGCTACTCTTTCATGGAGAAAGATGGGTAGAACAGACTTTTCTAAAGGAGGACCCAGAGACTTGGGAGACAAATCCCATCTACAGATAATGCCTGGATGCAGTGAAAACTCTGAAAGCCATAAATGATGCTCTGGAATAAGGAATTGTCTTAATCTCCAGCTTCAACTCCACTATCACAAAAAATGACACATACTGTCACCTCTTCATCAAAAGGGCAAGCCAATACCTACTAAATCAAACTTGATGAAGTGAGGAATGTATAGCGTTGTCCCCACTAATAAATGCATGTTAAAAATAGTATCATAATGATACTAATAATAAACAGCATTCTAGTACTTTAGTTGGAGCTGTTATTTTCCTTGTCATAATTTGAAAGTTATCAGTTAGTGCATTAGGAGTTTCCTTTCATATTTTATGTTGTCTCAGGTTTGAGTTCAACTTGCATGACCCCTAAAACTAATGTGATTTGTATGAAATTTGCTGTACTGGTGTCTCATGTTTTGAAACTTGGTAATAATGCAAATGAAATAAATTTCCAAATTTAATTTTTTTTGGACTACCCTTGTGTCCCATGGGCTAGTAGAAAATTAGTGTGAAATTGCGCCTATAGCTTATTTACAATTAAAGTATTGATCAAAGGTATTGTAACTTGTAGAAAATGTAAACTCCACTGTAATTTGTATAGGCTAAAGAATGTGAAAAATTAAATTTTTTTAAATGAATAATTGTGTCTTTACCTGAATTCAAATGCAAAATTTTTAAGACATTGTCAGTATACAGCTTGATACCCAGGGTTGCTCCTTTGAAATGTTTCTTCATGATAAAACTTTGAGAAACCCTGCTGCAGCTTTTTTTTTTTTTAAGCAGGAAGGAGGGGCCCAGGTGAATGCCCACAAAAACACACCACCCAGAGAGGAAGAAGAGAGAGAAAATCAAGGTCTGAGGTTTTTTGAGATGCCTGAACACTTTGTGTTTGAATGCCGTTGTTTCATTTGCCAGAGGTTTGGATATGTCAGTAAGACATGCCGAAGTTCCCCTGGTATTTGTGTCAACTCTGTATCCCCGACACATGGTTCCTCCTGTTCGAATCCTCCCTGCTGTGCCACATGTGGAGAAGACCATGCTGTCTCCTCCTCCTTCCTACCCAACTTACTTATTCAAACATGAGATCCTGTCAGTCCGGGAATTATATCTGACAAGGTCAGCTTTCAGGAAGCGAGGGCCTGTGTTAGGTCCTGATTCACTCCTCCAACCTTTGCTGAAACACTGCGCTCCTCCAGGCCTTACCTTTGCCCAAACACTGCGCTCCTCCAGGCTTTACCTTTGCCCAAACACTGCGCTCCTCCAGGCCTTACCTTTGCCCAAACACTGCGCTCCTCCAGGCCTTACCTTTGCCCAAAGACTGCGCTCCTCCAGGCCTTACCTTTGCCCAAACACTGCGCTCCTCCAGGCCTTACCTTTGCCCAAACACTGCGCTCCTCCAGGCCTTACCTTTGCCCAAACACTGCGCTCCTCCAGCCTTACCTTTGCCCAAACACTGCGCTCTCCAGGCCTTACCTTTGCCCAAACACTGCGCTCCTCCAGGCCTTACCTTTGCCAAACACTGCGCTCCTCCACGCCTTACCTTTGCTCAAACACTGCGCTCCTCCACGCCTTACCTTTGCTCAAACACTGCGCTCCTCCATGCCTTACCTTTGCCCAAACACTGCGCTCCTCCACGCCTTACCTTTGCCCAAACACTGCGCTCCTCCACGCCTTACCTTTGCCCAAACACTGCGCTCCTCCACGCCTTACCTTTGCCCAAACACTGCGCTCCTCCACGCCTTACCTTTGCCCAAACACTGCGCTCCTCCACGCCTTACCTTTGCCCAAACACTGCGCTCCTCCATGCCTTACCTTTGCCCAAACACTGCGCTCCTCCACGCCTTACCTTTGCCCAAACACTGCGCTCCTCCACGCCTTACCTTTGCCCAAACACTGCGCTCCTCCACGCCTTACCTTTGCCCAAACACTGTGCTCATCCCACCTGGCTACCTCCCTCCTGCCCTGGACTTTGACCACCTCCATACCATCCTCATCCATGCCCTATCATTCTCAGCCTGATCAGGCCTCATCTACCCATCCCCCTATCCCATCCTAGCTACCTTCTCATTGTGTCCAACCCCATGTTCACTACTTCTCCAGCCCATCCCCCCAAACCTTCCAATTCTACTGTCCCTGTCTGCTCCACCTCAGTAGCAACTAACCTGCTTACTCACCCTCCTGAAACCATTGCTGACATTTCAGCATATATATTGAAAACTGCTCCCTCTTCTGGTCTCCCCCCCCCCCCCATGCTCTTCCGTTAAATGACCCATTGCCAGCCCCTGGCATTTAGGTCTCTGCTAAGTTTGCTCAGCTATTTTCATCCATTCTGACATGCCATCTACTCTCCTTCCCCTCAATACCCATCTCCAGGCAGTAGCAGCCCAGGTTTTCCAAGACTGTTTATATTCAGTTTGCTCTTTATATCTCCCCCCCATCACAGGAACTTTGTTGATGATCTTTCTGCTGTCCTCCTGCAGCTTGCTTCCCCCCTCCCTCCTTCTGGGAGACTTCAATGTGCACCATCTTCTGTCAGGTGATAGTCACCAATCAGCAGGGTGGCATTCTGGTCTCCCTTCTTTCAACTGCTTTGGTTTGTCTTCTCAACACCAGCTAGCCCACAACTTTTCACCTCCAGACCTGTACATTTTAATACATCTTTCGGTTACTTCTCCTTCCACCTTCCTTGACTTCTCTTGGTCTGTCACTCTAAACCTTTATGGTAGTGATCATTAGCCCTCCCCCCTCCTCTGTACATCCCAGTCTCCTACCTTCTCCACTCTTCCTACCCAATGGTCCCTTGCTAAAGCTGACTGGCCTCTTTTCTACTCTGAAAGTTGAACCTCTGCAGCTTTGAGTAACTTCCTGACTGTTAATGCTGCCTCCACCTACCTCACCGATCACATCACTTGTGCCACTGTCCTCCATTCCCAAATCTACATTTCTTTGCACCTCTGCCCCTTTGGTTCCATGGTGAACCCTGACATGCACTCTGGCTGTTCAGGCTAAGTCAGCCTTTCGCCATCTTCAACACAATCCATCCCGAGCAAATTCAGTAGCTTTTAAACATGCGCAAGCTCAGGTCTGTCACACAGCCTGTGAATCTTGCCACTTTTTTTGGTAAGCTTACGTCTCCTCTCTCATTTCCTGCACCCCTTCCTCCCGAATCTGGAACAAGATTCAGAAAATCCTCCTCCTGTCCTCACAATAGATGGATGCCTGACATCTCCCATCAATTACCATCCAATAGCCCTCACTAACTGCCTCTCAAAACTTTTAGAGAAGATGGTTTTTTCGCAACTGGTGTGGCACCTAGAATGCCACAATTTACTTTCCCCTACACAGTCTGGTTTTCGCAGGGGGCCGTAGCACCACTGACATCTTAGTTCAGTTGGAAACTGTGGTCTGTGTGTTATTTGCAGTGATGTCATCTTTATGCAGTCTTTTTTGATTTGGAGAAAGCATATAACACCACCTGGTGATGGTGGATTTGCTGAAAACTTTACCTTTTGGGCTTCTGAGGTTTTCTCCCTTCCTTTATCTCCAACTTTGTCTTCCCATTCCTTTCGTGTTCAGGTGGGTACCTCCCTCTCTTCTGTGCATTCGCAGGAGGAGGGAGTTCCCCAGGCCAGTGTCCTGAGCATCATTTGCTTCACTTTGGTAATCAGCAACATAGTGATGGCTCTGCCCCCAGGGATTACAGCCACCCTCTATGTCAGGGGTTCTTAATCTCTGGGTTGCTACCCAAACTTGGATCATTAAATTGTCCTTTATAATTTATTTATGTTATCCCTAATCATTTTACCATTATTATTTTATTTTATTATCTATTAAGAGTGAACTGTTTGAAGGCATTGGTCACTGAGCTATCCCTGAGACCAGAATTTGGATCGCAACCTAAAAGGGTTAAGATCCCCTGCTCTATGTCGACAACTTTACCATATACAGTATTGCTCTGGCTCCCAACCTGCCTGCCTTGAAACTGGATTTGGTTTCCAAATTTGTCACAGACCACAGATTTTGATTTTCCCCTTTGAAAATGGGAGCATTGCACTTTTGCCAATGCTGCTACTGCACTGCCATTACTCTTCTCTCTTTATGGATCACCAGTCCCCATTGTATCCAAAACTAGATTTCTGGGTTTCCTTGATTCCTGCCTCTCCTGGATTCCCCACTTGAAGTCTCTGAAGACTTCAGGCCTTCAGACTAGTACCCTTCTCAAGTTCCTCTCTCATACTGACTAGGGTGCTGACCACCATCTCTTTGGTGGCTCTACCACTCCCTGGTCCAAATAAGTTGGATTATGGCTGTCAGGCCTATTCCTCCACTCCTGCCTCTGCTCTGTGCATGCTGGACCCAATTTGCTCCTTGGGTGTGCGCATTAGCCCTGGTGCATTCTGATCTTATCCAATCATTAGCCTGTATGCAGAGAGTGGCCATCTCCCATTGGATGTCCATCATACTTTGGATGGTCTAAAATACCTTTTTCATGTTTGGCAGTTTTCTCTCACCCTGGTCTTCCAATCCCTCTTTGGCCCTTCCACTGTGGCATGCTTTGACCATCATCCCCATTTGATCCGACTGTTTGGTCTCTGAATTCCCCCATCCTGTCTTCTCTGCGGGTGGAAGGGTGAGTGCTCTCCTCTCCCCTGTCCAACTACTCCCATGGACCATTTCTCCCCTCTGTATCTGCTCCCTCCTTTCTATTGTAACAAAGTCCCTGTCCCACCCATCCTCTCTTTGACAACTATTCCTATCCCATTCCTCTTCCCATGCTGACTCTATCCCAGTGTTCACTGATGGCTCTCTCTCCACTGGGAGTGTGCTTCCTGGCTCTCTTTCCATCAGAAATTAAATCATTATCCCTCACCCCAGTGGCTTCCATCTTTACAGTGTAACTACTGGCTATTCTTTTGGCCCTTCAGTTTCTTTCTCAGCTCCCCTCAACATCATTTATTTTTTATTCTGATTCCTGAAGTGCTCTTGAGGCCCTGTCCTCTCTTGTCTCTCCACACCCACTGGTGTGACAGATCCAAGACTGGCTGGTCCTTCTTTCATCATGCCATAAGGTAGTTGCCTTTTGTTGGGTACCTTCCCATGTTGGTGTTTTGGGCAATGAATGTGCGGATGCTACAGTGAGGGAGGTGTCCTCCCTGCCTTTTGAACCTACTATGCCTCTCCTGGTGTCGGACTTTATGAGTGGTTTCTGAGAAGCACTCCTTCAACAGTAGTAACACCAGTGGGAGGATGTGTCTGGCAATTCCTTGAGGGTGTTGAAGCCCAAGATCTGATGGTGGCCTTCCTCCTGTCAGTGTGACTGACAGTTAGAGACTGCTCTGATGTGCCTATGCATCAGTCATACTCTTTTCACGCATGGGCATCTCATGATGGTAGATGTTGCCCCCTCCTGCCCATGTGGCATCCCTCTCTCTGTTTCAAATTTGCTTTTGGTTTGTTATACCTTTGCCATTGCTTGCTTGTAGTTCCTCCCTTTTTGCCCTTCAGGTTCCACTCTTACTCTGTTGTTGGGTGACTGAATGCCTGTACCAAAGGACACACTTTTCTCTATCAAACTGGCCTTCTACTCTCTATTTAATACAACTTGGGTATAATTTCTTCGTCCCTTTGCTGTTCATAATGTCTACTTTTCTCTCTCATGACTTCTTTAACCCTTTTGCTGCACATGAATGACATCGTCATTCATCAAAAGTTGATGATAGGAACGCAGGTATGACTGCGTCATTCATAAACACACTTGCCTACAAACAAGCTCTCATTCTGTATATTCACTTTTTATCATTCCTATGGTAACTAATTTTTATCTAGTGATTGATGACAACTTTTTGCTACTTGAATTGCCTGACAGCTTAATTAATATAAGATAAAAACAGTACCCATCAGGATGTCACATTGTAGCGTTAGTGTGGCTTCTCTCTCTCAGAAGGATATAGATAATCATTTATTTTGTGAGTGTGATTCAATTAGTGCTGAAGTTGTAATTAATATTACCGAATTAGATAATCCTGCCTTAGGTAATTTTGGAAATTTGCCTGAAGGGGGGTAAAGTGACTCAGGTGCCTCAGGTGATGAAAATAACATTCATAACATTCCTGTACCTATATTGAAACTTGTTAAAGATAAGATATCTGTAACTTTGGCTAAAATTATCAATCAAAATATTTCCAAGGAATATTCCCATCAATGCTAAAAACTGGTTGTATAACCCCTTTTTAAATGGGGTGATCCTACACTAGCAACAAATTACAGGCTGGTGTGTTCAGCAAAGTTTTTGAAAAAATTGTAAAAAGTAGAATGCAGTGATATTTAGAATCTTGCAATTTATCATCTCCAAATCAATATGGCTTCCATAATAATAAAACAATGAAAATGGCTATTTTAAATCTTATGGAAAATGTAAATATAGCTAAGGAGAACAAAGAAATAATATAAGTATTTATGGATTTGAGTAAGGCATTTGATGTAATAGACCATAATACTCTACTTAATAAATTATATTGTCACGGCTTTAGAGGAGCAATCAGTGATTGGTTTAAAAGTTATTTGTCCAATAGATATCATTTTGTATCAGTAAATAAGGTTTGCTCAACTAAAGTGCTTGTCAAACATGGTGTGCCACAGGGCTCAGTTCTGGGTCCACTGTTATTTTTATTATATAAAGGGTGATCCAGAGAAATGGGACCCAAAAGAAACCCCTGTAACTCTTAAAGTATAAGTCCTTTTATAAAATCATACGCATCATTCGAAAGAGGATAGTTACAAGTTTGTACAGGATTGTATAGGTTTTGACAAGACAAGATAAGATACAAAACAAAATAAAAGTGTTAGTTAAAACTAACCCTTCAAGATGACTGCATGGACTGTGGAACAGCTGCGTTTCATAACTGAGCAATATTATGAGCATGGAAGAAGTGTAGTTTCAGCTCAAAGATCTTTCAAGACAAATTTTCAGATGTCAAAATCACCTTCTAAGAAAGTAATCCATCGGTGTGTCAGAAATTTTTCCCTAACTGGCAGCATTGGAAAAAGAAAACCAACTGGAAGAGTGCGCACAGCAAGGATCATTAACAGAACTCATGAAATTGTACAGGATAATCCTAACATAAGCATCAGACATGCTTCTCAGCTGTTAGGAGTTGGATATGGAACAACACACTGTATATTCAAGCAAAATTTAATGATCTTTCCATATAAAATTCAAACAGTGCAACAACTAAACGATGGCGATTTCGCACGAAGACGACAATTCTGTCAATGGATCCAACAGAAGGTAAATGACACCACCAATTTTCTAGCAACTTTGATTATGTCAGACGAAGCCCATTTTCACTTGAATGGAACTGTAAACAAACAAAATTGTCATTTCTGGGCAACAGAAAATCCATTGAATGTTACCGAAGTCCCGTTGCATAGTCAGCGTGTAACTGTTTGGTGTGGTCTTACTGCATCTCAGATCATAGGGCCGTACTTTTTCGAGGATTCCACCGGAAACACAGTCACTGTAAATGGTGATCGCTACAAAAAAATGTTGACCGATTTCCTTATTCCTAAATTAAGAGATCTTTGTCTAGAAAACCACTGGTTCCAACAAGACGGAGCTACCTGCCATACCACGAGGAACTGCATGGCAGTTTTGCGTCAAACATTTCCAGGCGAGTTAATCTCAAGATTTGGAGACGTTGAATGGCCTGCAAGGTCTCCGGATTTTTCTCCCTTAGATTATTATCTCTGGGGATATTTAAAGAGTAGGGTCTACAGAAATAACCCAACGACCTTGCAAGAATTGAAGGCCGCCATCACAAATGAGATACAGGCCATACCACCGCACACTCTTGCAAAAGTGATGCAGAACTTACAAGCGAGAACACTGGAATGCTTGGCAACTAATGGAGCACATTTGAAAGGAGTCATTTTAAAAAAATAAATATTTCATAATAAACTTGTAACTCTACTCTTTCAAATGATATATAGTTTTTATGAAAGGAATTAAATATTAAGAATATTTGGCTTTTTTTTATGGGTCCCATTTATCTGGATCACCCAATATAAATGACCTTCCACATTCATCTGAAATATTGAACTTCATAATGTTTGCAGATGATACAACTCTCTTTTTCTTGCAAAGATGTTAATACAGCTAAGAATATATTTCATTCAGAATTCATCAGTGTAATGAAATGGTTGACCACCAATAAACTCTTCCTAAATACCAGTAAAACAAATTTCATGATTTTTACTAATAAAAGAAATGTATATCTTGATGAACTTAACATTAATGAAATCGCCATAAAGGAGTGTACTGTAACAAAATTTCTTGGTGTAATGCTAGATAAGAATTTGCAATGGAGTGATCATGTAAATTATATCACGAAAAAGATTTCAAGGAGCATTGCTATAATGTTTAAACTTAGAAATGTAGTCCCTAAACAAGTTTTATTGACTCTTTATCATACTCTCGTTCTTCCTTATATAACATACTGCACCCTTGTTTGGGGAAACTCCGCTAACAATGCATTAAATGGTATCTTTGTCACCCAAAAATGAGCAATAAGGTTATCTGATGCTGATTTCCTTGATCACTCTAGTGCATTATTTAAAGCGCTAAACCTACTAAAGCTCAATGATATAACCAAACTGGCACATTTTATTTTTATATACAAGTGTAAGAACAAAAAATCATTAATTTGCAATGGGTAAATAGATATTTTGTAACTCAAGAAATTCACTCGTATCAGACCAGAAATAGATCAAAGCTTGTTATACCTCAATTTAGATTGTCTTCATCTCAAAAACTACCCATTTTCATTGGACTGAAACTATGGAATGACTTGCATGCCAATATAAAAAATATTGTGAATGTAAATTTGTTTAAAACCAAGTTGAAATCCCGATTAATAATGGCATACTAACAAAAATCTAGGATTAATGTCCGCTAATATTGTTTAATATTGTCCATTAATATTGTTTAATATTGTAATACTTGTTTTAACTATTAATAATACTTATTTACTTATTTATTTATTTATTATTAATTTATAACAACTAGCTGCTTATTTTTAATAAGAGCCCAGTAAAGCCTAAAGCTTGAGGGCCAAATTAAATAAAATAAATAGTCGAGCTTCACAATTATTCATGTCATTGTAAATTGAAAAAATTTATTTATTTTATTATTAATAAAGGTTATTCTATTCTATCTATCCATCTTTGTTCACTTGGATGGATTTAGGGGAAAGCATTGGAACTCTACGCAATATAGAACAATTTACAGGAAAAAATGAAGTCAATTTCTCTGATAATGCACATTCAATGTACGATGTGTTTTGTGAAGTTTTTCCTGGTAAAATTTTTTAACTAATGGTTACAAAAACTAACAGATATGCCAAGCAATATTTGGCTTCTAAGACTAAAACCTTCTTGAAGGTACAAGCAATGGTACCCAACTACCATTGAGGAAATTAAAAAATTCATAGGTTTATATTTGTTCATAAGCCTAAGATAAATATGTATTGGGCAGAGGATGAATTCATTGCGATTACTAGATGCACTTGGAATATACAACTTTGTAAAGAAGAAAAGAGTCACTTTTCTTGAATTCTGTTTGGCAATAGTAAAAGAACTGACAGCTACTTCAAAGCCAGTCCTGGATAAGGTGACTGTTCCTTGGCTAGTTGGGAAGCATTTCATAGAAAAAATTACATCCAAAAAAGAGTCACAATCTCGCAGAAAGATGTTGTGTATGCTACTTTCATGGAATAGTGTCACAAAGTCACTATCAATGCAAAACCTGCTCTGATGAACCTGAATTATGCATTGAATGTTTTGAAATCTTTAATGCTGAACTAAACTTCTAAACTACTATGGTACTTTATTTTTATATTCTAGGATTATCTTAATTTTAAGGTAAGTTAATTTAATTTTTTTATTAAAATTATATACATTAATTAAAATTAAATTAAAATATATATATATATATATATATATATATATATATGTAGCTATATAAAGTAAAGACAAAACTATTAAAATTATATATATATATGTAGCTATATAAAATAAAGACAAAACTGTGCACATAAAGCCAAAAATTGCCATGTGTTCATCCAGAGCGTAACCTGTGTACTCGTAGCAAAAGGGTTAACTAAATTACTCTTTCAAAGTCCCCCTTACCCCATCTTGTGCTCTCTCTTTGGTTTTGACATATGACCTTAGCAGTTGAAGCACGAGTGAAGCACTGCTATTCATTCATTCATTTGTGTTTGAAAGAGTAGAGGTCACAGATGGGGGAAAAGATGGATTGGGAAGATTCCAGAGTTGAAAGATTGAAAATACTGATTAACTCTTGTGTTAGAGAGTTGGACAGAAAAGGAATGAGAATGTGTTGAAAGTCTGGACTGCATGCTCTCATTAGAGGAGGCATGTAGTTGGAGTGTTCAGAAGAGCAGTGTCCATTATATATAATATCAATGGTGAAGAGAGAGGAATTGAAGACCATAAGAGGTGAGAAATTGATGAGACAAAAACCCTTTGATTCCATCCAGTGAAGTGAGCTGTGTTGGTTGAACCACCCCACACCTGAGAAGCATACACCATACAACAGTGGATAAAATCCCTGTACAGAGACAGCAAGTGAGGTGCGATGAAGAAACTGTGGAGCTGGTACAGCACACCTAACCTCTCAAAAGCTATTTTAGAAAGAGTGTACGTGATCTTTCCAGGAAAAATCACAAAAAAAGGAAATGCCAAGAATGTTAAGAGAAGAGGAAGGATTGAATTGTGTATTGTTGAAGGTAAGGGGATAGTTGTGTGAAAAATTGTGACAAATAGAGATATGAAGGAACCAAGTTTTTGAGGCATTGAAAGAGAGAAGGTTTCCTTTGCTCCAAAGACACAAGGTTTCCTTTGCTCCAAATCAGAGATAATAGAAAGATCAGAGGTCAGGTGTGCCATAGGCCTATCTGTCACATGAATTGTGAAGTGAGTGGAGTAGGTTGTGAAGTGAGTGGAGTAGGTAGTGAAGAGTGTAATCATTGGCATAGGAGTGGATAGGACAAGAAGGCTTCTCAGACCCTTTCATTCCTATAGTAGGATGACTTTTTGAAAGTGAAGAAAGTTATGGTATATGGTTGTCAGACATGGGGTAATAATAATAGGTAATAGTAATAGACTATTACAGGATTTTTCAAGTTTTAGTAATAGATCATAATTTTTTGGCTGTAATAGTAATAGAAGGCAAAGTAATAAATAATAGTCTATTACCGGTACTTTTCTATTACAGTGGCAATGGACATATTGTGTGAACAAAGAACTGAAAAATGAACTAAGTCTACTCTAAACTAAAATAAACATGTACATTAGGGTGCATTAAACGCCCCATGATTTTCAAAACGTTGTTGGATTTTAATGTCTATTCCCTCAAATGTTACACTTGTTGGTAGAAGTATGTATGCAAAATATAAATCAAATCGGAGGTGGTCCTGGGTGGCCACCGGCCACTTTTATATATTTAGTAGTGATGCACCAAATATTCGGCAAATATTCGGTATTACTTATAATACTAATATACAAATATTCGGTATTACTATACTTACATTGATTGAAAGTTGAAAATGTATAAAACACAATGCCAATGTCACTACTCCAACTTTGCTCGTTTCCGCAAATTTGGCCTCGCTTTGCAGTCACATTCAACCACTTGAAGAAGATTTTGGAAGTGGTCTTCTCCTCTTGCAGCTGAGACAAAATCAGTTGTGAGCTTTACTGCTCTCTCCGCAGGGTCATTCACAACATTTAACCCATCCACAATGGACTTGGCTGCCTTGAAGTGGTCATTGTTCTGCCAATTGTCAACATCCTCTGTTAGGAAGGTCATATCCAGGTGAAGAAGGTTCACTGTAAACCACGAGTCCTCGTTCACAAGATCAGCCAGGGTTGTCGCTTCTGTAATTTTTGGAAATGACGGTTTGCCATATCCAGAACCGTAGCGGTGTTTTGGAGTGCTTGGCATTTCATCTGGTTGTATGGCCAGTAACACATCTGCAAGGGCACGACGCTCCTTTTGAGGTACTGCATTGCTGAACAGTGCCAAAACAACCAGTTCTGGGGTTAAATACCACAAATGTCTATCAAAGGCTTCACAGCGCTGACTGAAATGATTGAGTTGACAGCTTTATAGTTGAGCAGAGTCTTGTATAAGCACAAATCAAACCATGGGGCATTTGAAGCAGACTGACATATGAGCCACCAATCACAATAAATATAAACAACAAAAACAACAAACTCCTTCAGTTTTTCCTGTTGATGTTGTGTAGTTACAGTTCCTCGAGGTAGTACAGAAATTTGCTCTTCAAGTAGGCATATTTTGATTGAATAAAGAATCTTTGACATCCACCTTGCTTTATGCATGGCCCCAGGTCTGTGGAGTGTTCCTTGTTTTGTGACATCATCATCGAGGACTACCTGGCAGAGTTGTGCCATTTCCTTGTAGTCTTCCTTACAGTATGAAGCGCTTGTGCGGATTGTGCTTAAAACCTTGTTTTTGCAGGATAAAAGCAGTTGTTGTGCATTGTCATTGTACATTGAAATGTCAATTTTGGTTAAACTTTCATCCTTTGCATGCGATATGCATTCCCAATTCTTCTGGAATCTTTGGAACAAAGATGCTTCTGGAGACTGATGTCTCAATTTTGAGAGCGTCAAACACATGATCCAGGATTACCTCTCCAACATGATGGCGACATGCACACCACAGAAGAGCACAGTCCAGTTTTGATTGAATGGTAACACAGGCAGCTGTAACGTGTCCAGTGTTTCATGCTGTTGTGTCAAAACATAAGTTGACAACTGACTGTTTGCACTTCCATGAATGTAGAAACGTGTAAGTGTGCTCGGCAATGATGTCACCTGATGACATATCACTTCCACGAGGATATCTAGCCACTCCCAGTAGCTTTACATCAGTGGCATTCCCAACCAACACTGACAATCTTTCTTCCTTGCCATTCTTGTTTGTGAGCGTATGCATCTGCTTGCCATCCCAGTGAAGTGTTGCAGCTGTTGGGGTGATCCAATTTTCTCGAATATCTTTGGCGATAGCACTTGTTATTGATCGTCGAGCCTTATCAGCAGTTGAATACGACTTGGCCACACGACGTGGATCACCTCCTGCCTCTTGAATTACAGCTTCGGTGAGCACAGCCTGTTGAACAGGAGTTATGTTTAGTCGAGTAGCAACAGACACGACTGAAGGCCTTTTCAGAATATCATGAGGAATAAAGGCAGACGTACCTGCATATGTTGCTCTGTGGTGACTACGCTTCCTTTGAAGCTCTGGAATCGCCTCTTCTTCAGTTTCTTCCAAGCTATCTGCAGAGGCACTATCATCAGAGCATACAGAACTTTTCATCTCTTGTACACTGGATGATTCATGACGTTCTCGTCTTGAAGCTTCCGCTAAGATGTGTTTTTCTTTTCTACGATCTTTATCAGCTTTCTTCTTGTCAACACTACCAAATGAGGCTACTCTGTCAGATTTCATTGACTCTAAAAATGCTCTATCTTCCTCATTCTTAATGTTTGTCATTGCATCTTTTGTCCATACACCAAAGGTCTTATCAAGACGTTCATTCATGGATTGCAACTTAGCCAAAGTGTTTGGAGATTCTCTGCGAGAAACAGGTATTTGACGCAATTTGTTATTGCCATTAAGAAGGTCAAGTATTAGTTTGCAGCATTGATGGTCTGAAAGCATAGGAATATTTGCTTTAGTGTAGAATGTTTTCAGCTGGATAAGGACTATGCTGGCAGATTTCCATTTGAGTGGCTGTGTGTGTTTGCCTTCACATATTTCTTTCTGGATGTGCCACATCACGCATCGAAGAACCTGCCGGCAAGTTGGGAGGCGGACTCCTGTCAATGTACCATCTCCTTCTGTAAGAGCATTGCCAAGACCAAAAATGGCACTTGCTAATCTGGTCTTCTTAGCTTCCATTGTTACAGCTTCCATTGTTTCTGAAAGACAATAAAGGATATTATTAGACTATAAGTGAAGTTTCGTTTATGGTACATGTTTTATGTAAATCACCCCTTTAGGGTGCATCAAACGCCCTTAGGTTCTTGGATTTTAATGTCTATTCTCTCAAATGTTATGTAAATCACCCCTTAGCAACTTTAAAAGAAACAATGTAAGTAGTCAACTGGTTGGTAAATAAAAAAAATAGATATTTTTACATAGCGCAGCCCCCGAAAATTGCCACGAAAATATAAAAGTGACCGGTGGCCACCCAGGACCACCTCTGATTTAATTAAAATTTGGCATACACACTTCTAGCAACAAGTGTAACATTTGAGAGAATAGACATTAAAATCCAAGAACCTAAGGGCGTTTGATGCACCCTAATGTACATGTGAACTAATATTGTGGCAAATTTTTCCTTCAATAAAGTAAAATTTATCAAGACCTACAGTCTCTGGAATTGTAATGCTTTAGTTGAAACAAACATTTGTTATTTGGCTGCCACTCAGCCTCATTCTGGATCCATGTGTGCAGAGCCCTCTGCTTCTGTGTCTTATCCTGGATCCCTGAATCCAGACACTACTACATTGTCAGCTCAATACCATCTCTCACAGGGTACCCCCAAAGGGGCCTTGGTGAATCAGGATGCTGGGAATGCAGTTGGGGGGTCATGATGAGGAGGCATCTTGGACAATGGTGGTAAGGAGGGGCCAGAAGTGAGTGACCCCTCCAAGAACTGCAACCACTGCAGTAGCTAATGGTGGTGGTCCCTCAAGGGGGTCTGGTCCCACTCATGCACTGGCTAGAGGCAGTCAGCCTGTGGCAAAGGCTGGCAGAGAATGGCAGGGTATCATAGGGGGTGCCAAAACAGGTCATATGATGGCTATACCAATGAAGACTGCAAACATTTTCATCTTGAGATGTCAACATGATCTTATGGCTGATTAGCTGCAATAGGCATTTGTGGAAGATAAAGTGAACCTTCAGGTTACATGTAGGAAAATTGACTCCAGATGTACTATGTACAGTTCCTTTCAAGTTACAACAGTCTGTGATGATCCAGGGGTATTTATGGATCCAGCAGTATGGCTGGAACAGGTACCATATATGTATGGTGGTTCTATGAAAAGAAGGGAAGAAAAACAGCTGCAACCCCTCTTGCAAGTGCTGGAGAGGGTAATTATTGGGACATCATGCGTCATACTGTGGAGGAAAATCCAGCTGGGTCTAATGCTGTAACTGCTGTGCCTGGTGTAAGTGGAATTCAACATGTTGAGATGGCTGGCAGAACTCCTGCAACATTCAAGGTAATCTCTTATAACTGTAGAGGCCTAAGCTTAGGCAATAACAGCAAACACAGGCTGATCATAATTGATAAAATATTAGAGGATGCTGATAATCTGTTTGCAGGAAACATGGCTATGGAAACAGGACTTAAAAGACCTGAATAGCCTGTCCAGTAACTTTCATGGGATAGGGGAGGCCACCAGAGATAAACAAGATAGTCTCCTTGCAGGCCACCAACCTGGTGGGGTAGCTATTCTATGGAGGTTTGGGTATGGGAAATATATTAGTTAATTAAAACTTGGTTTGAATTGGCTAACTGGAATAGAAATTTGTGTAGACAATAAAAAATTTGTAATTCTGTGTATCTATATGCCTTTTCAGGCAGTTGATAATGAAGATTATTACCTCATTAAATTGTGTCAGGTCAGCAGTATTATTGATGAGTTGGATACAACATGTGTAACTATTATTGGTGACTTTAACCTTTTCACTGCGAGTATACAGGTTACACTCAGGATGAACGTGTGGCAATTTTTGTCTCATGTGCACAGTTTTGTCTTTATATATACAGGTGACCCTCTGTATACACAGTTTCAGCTATACACTGTTTTGGTATTGCTCCCCACCCCCCGTATACACGGGAGGGGATCTTGTCCATACACGGTTTCCCGAGCTGACACAACTGTGTGTGGTGGCCTGTCGCTTTATCCCTCCCCTCCCTACCCTAATTGTGGCAAGGATTCTATTACCAATTTTGTAAATTTACAAATTATACATCACATAAAGGATGTTATCCAATATTTTAATTAATCGTTATGTTAAATATATGCTTCTCTAATGATTTTAACTTCTTTACAATGTATTTTTATACTTTATTAGTACTACAATTAAAAAAATAAATCGCAATAAATAATCACAATAAATAACAACACACTCACCAGTAAACATCATCCGCAGCAACTCTACCCAATCTGCCTACCTTTATTTGTAAGTTAAACCATTTTTTTCTTGTTACTGCAGTAATAATATTATGTGCAGTTAATATATAAATATACATGTATGTATAGTATGTGTTTTGGTGTTTCTGTACGTGTTTTAGTGATGTATGAAGAAATATAGTTGGTCATAGGGAGGGGGTCAGTTGGTCTAGGGATTGATTGTATTTTTTCCCATAAAGTATTAGTCCCCGTATGCATGGTTTCCATTTACACTGGCATTTTCAGGAACCTAACCCCTGTGTATACCGAGGGTCACCTGTATCTATTACAGTATTTTAATTGTTTTTTTAATTTTAATTAATTTAATTAATGTATATAATTTTAATTATAAAATTAAATTGACGCCTTAAAATTAAGATAATCCTAGAATATAAAAATAAAGTAGTAGTTTAGAAGTTTAGTTCAGTATGAAAGATTTCAAAACATTTGATACATAATCCAGGTTTGTCAGAGCAGGTTTTGCATTGATAGTGACTTTGTGACACTATTCCATGAAGGTAGCATACATGACATCTTTTTGTGGGATTGCGACTCTTATGTTATGTTATTTTTTCTATGAAATGCTTCCCAACTAGCCAAGGAACAGTCACCTTATCCAGGACTGGCTTTGCAGTAGCTGTCAGTTCTTTTACTATTGCCAAACAGAATTCAAGAAAAGTGGCTTCTTTTTCTTTACAAAGTTGTATATTCCAAGTGCATCTAGTATTCATACTTGAATGAAATGTATGGCTAGTTTTTTTTTTTATCTTGGTATAGCAAGTCATCAGTCTCAAATGCATGCTTTCTTTTTCAACTTTTGTGGTGTGCAACTCTTTAGGTAGCCCTTGGCCATGGGCGCCCACAGGTAGGGGCAAGGGGGGGTGCTTGCCCTCCCCTGGAAATGCCAAGAAAATATATTAAATATTTTCTAAGAAAATATTTATATCCTAAACTTGCTGAAAAGTATCCAACTGCCTCCTAAAGGGTGAAAATTTTTATTTGTGTGCATGATAAAAGGTTGCTACCTTTTTATTTGTTCAGAAGTCCCCCCTTAAAATTATCCCGCCAAGTTGGCAGCGCCAACTCAAGCACCTGGCTGCATGCAGTGCGTGGCAGTAGCCCTGTTCAAAAATCAACTTTTTCTTATTTTCATAGGTTTCTGTACTTTTTCCCATGCTTTTTGACCTGAAAAGGCCAAAAATCACAACCATTTTGATCTAGGTTGTTGGGAAGCATTGCCGCATGGAGCTTTAAGTTTTCTGCCTTGAAATCGGCCAAAAGCACCAGTTCCGGGGTCCCTTGAATCATGTTTTGCACTATAACTTTTTATCTAAACAAGATAGAGCAACAAAATAGGCACCAAATTAAAGTGTTTTTAATCCTCTTTCTAACTTATACAATTATGATAGTCTTGGAACAAGAAATGGCACATTGGTACATACAAAGATTTCAGAAATATCACAAAATTCGTTTTCTCACACTCAAGGCAGACAAGGCGCCTTATTCATGACACAAATTTGAGATTAACATTTTGTCACAAGTCTAATTGATCAAGAAGTGAAAGCATTACATGATGATTAATTTCATAATGACATTTACACAGTCAGTTGTTGAGAGTTTGTTTCTTGAAGCTGTCAAAGTGGCGTCTGTTGAACTCCACAGCTTGAAGGAGATAGTCCCTTTGCTTGGCATCTGTTGTTATGACATTTGCAAAGTCGCTCGTCATCTTGACACCACGTTCAGCAATGTCATTCACCGCTTTCAGATTCTTAACATAGTCCAACGCTTTTCTGTAGTCCTCATTCTGTGGCCAAGACGTGACAGGTTCCAGAAGCCACTCGGATCCAATGTTCAGTGTGTCCAGCAGGAAATGTGATTCTGGGCCAATGAGATCAACCAGGGTGGTCTTAGCTGTGACTCTCTGGAATAGAGGCTTTCCTGTTCTGAAGCTGTCTGGCTTCTCAGTGGCATGTAACTGGGCAGCAATGTTGTGCTTCAATGTGTCACTCAATCTACTGCTGAACAGGGCAAATGGCATGACTTTCCTGCGTCAGGTACCATTTGTGGTTTTCCATCTTATTAAGTACTGCATCAGCAAGCTCTGGGTCAGTTTTCTTGTACTTCAACATGTCTTGGATTAGACTTAGATCATTCACGGGAGCATCTGCAGCAGACATTGACATCATCCATACAGGAGTGTAGAACAGCGCAAGGAAGGTGTTGAGTCTTTCCAGCTTTGATACAGTGTCTTCGTCGTACTCAAGTTGATCTGCAAACATCAGCATTTTCATGGAGTACAGGTTTCTGGCCATCCATCTGGCCTGATGAATGGTGCCTGGTCGACTCCAGTGAATACCTCGAGGAGGCGTTCCTCCAAGAACAATGACTGTCAGTTCAGCCATTTCCCTGTAGTCGGCTCTTGGAAGCCTTTCTGCTGTTAGAATGTCTTGGAGTATTTCTTCACTGTTGTTCTTCTTTTCCTTCAGCCATTTGCTGTTGATAGCCAGCATCTTTGGGTTTTCCTTGGACAAGTCCGTCCAAAATCCTTCAGATGCTCAAACCAGGGATTATCTGGCCCCTTCACCTTCCCAAACAGCTTCTCCCAAACTGCTCCTACTAGGATTTCCAGGATGTGATGTCGACAGGCCAGATAAAACACCTTTTTGTTCAGCATTTTCTCTAGCAGTTTGGCAGCTCCTCTGTGAACTCCACTGTTACTGGATGTAGTGTCAAAAACAAGGGCAGTAACATTATCCGTAAGTTCCCATGTCTCCAGTAAATCCATTGAAGCCTCAGCCTGAGCTGTGCCAGAAGAATTGTCGATGACAGGTACTCCCAATAACTTTCCTTCAGTGTATGAAGGTGGACCAGACACTAGCACAGCTAAAGTCTCTGAGGTACTTCCAGGTTCACTGCCCAAGACATCTTTGAGCAACTTTCCATCCCAGTGTAAGGCAGCGTACTGTGGGGGTTTTTCACAAAACTTGGACATGTGACTCTGGCTGATATTATACCTGGACAGCATTCTGTTGGAACGTGTTGTTGAGATGATGAAGTTATCCAGATCAGCCCCTCCAGCTTTCAAGGTGGCAGAAACCATGGCAGTAACTTGATTGTCTGATAAACCAAGACGATCAGCTGTATTGCAGATGACATCACATTCCATGACCTTCCTTGGAAACGTCAAAGTCACACTAGTCACAGTGTCTTGATGGTGAGAACATCCAGGACGAGGCTGATGGTAATCCATGTCCTCTGTGTTAGCGTCGTTGTCAGTTGAGTCACCCCAGGTAATGTCATCCACATGAACAACTGCCTCTTGTTCTGCTGCAGCTGTAAAATAGTACAACATGTTAAGACAGTAATTGTTAAGTGCATGCTAAATATCGCAATGGAGTAAAACTTAAAACTTTTTGTGACGTTCAAAGTAATTAGTTTTACCTTGTTCTTGTCTATGCTGCAGTCTTTCATTCCTCGCTGCTTGCTGCAGGGATCTTGTCTCAAAAATCTTGTCATGACCAGACATATGACCTATCCTCTCAGTCTTTTGGTCTTCGTAGAACCTGATATCCTCATCTTTCTTCTCTCTGGATAACAGTCTGTTGTTCTGTATTTCCTGGATTGCATCTGGAGCTCTTATATCAAACAGGCTGTCTAATTCCAGCACAAATGCTCCTCTTTTTCCTCCAGGGTTACTTGCTCTTCCTTTGCTTTTCACCAGAGCACGATGTTTCTCATGTAGTTTCATGAAGAGCTTCATTGCGTTGTACTTGGTCATTGTCTTGATCCTAGCCATCTGCCAGAATGGGATGATAGATTCAACTGTTTCATATGCAAGGTCTTGAACCATGGGCCTCCCTGCATTTTCCGGTAAATTCTGAAGATTAAGGAAATACTGGAACGCCTGTCTGTTGGTGGGAAGCTGGGAACCACTGATAAAAGCTGAAGGGTATCCAACCAGGAAAGTTTCAGTGAGAGATCTGGTAGATGGCCCAGTTGACACCTGCCTGTGGACAGTACGTGGAGGTTCTGAGATATCAACTGCGCCCACGGAGCTCCCTCAGCTCCTTGCTTAATGCCATTGTGAAGTTGTAACTTGTAGATGGTTTTCTAGATTCTGATTGAGTTTCTGTTGTTTCCTGAAAAATGATAGATTATTATTATTATTATTATTATTATTTATTTATTATATTATTATTATTATTATTTATTGCTCTTTCATTTGATACCTAATTTGTTGCTCTATCTTGTTTAGATCAAAAGTTAAAGTGCAAAACATAATTCAAGGGACCCCGGAATTGGCGCTTTGGCCGATTTCAAGGCAGAAAATTTAAAGCTCCATGCGGCAATGCTTCCCAACATCCTAGGTCAAAATAGTTGTGATTTTCGGCTTTTTCAGGTCAAAAAGCATGGGAAAATGTACAGAAACCTATGAAAATAAGAAAAAGTTGATTTTTGAACAGGCCTAGCGTGGCAGCCATTGTTTTTTATCAGTTTTTTTTTGACACTCGGAGAGTGAGGACGCGGATTTGTGGTCTGTGTTACATAACCTATTAATACATTAAATTTTGCCCCCCCTTAGAAAAAATCCTGCAGGCGCCCATGCCCTTGGCAGTTATTTCTGATGATTCCTGTTGCATATGTCTTGTTTTCCAGTAAGTATTTATAAAACTTTGGTGTAGTATAGTAATTGTCTGTATAAAGATGTCCTTTAAATATCTTTGGATCAACCTAATGACTACACTTTGTTTTTGAAAAATCATCCACAGTTTCCATGATACCAGTATAAATGCTGCATTCGATGGTTACACCATTTTCATCAACAAGTTTGAAAATCTTGTTCCAAATCTTGATTGTTTAGATTTGATATATTGACGAAAAATGAGCCTTCCTTTCCAAAACAACAAAAACTCATCGAGACTTAGTTTTGTTGTGGGACTATATATATTTGTTCAAGTGCTTCATGCAGTAGTTGAAGTAAGGTACAGTATCTATTTTTCTCAGTCAAGGATTTGAACCATCTTCTCTGTTTTTAAAATTATCTGTGAAGTGCCAAAAGGAAAGTAAATTACAGAATTTGTCCTGTTTCATGATTGCAGAAAAAACTGGAATGGCAATGAATTCATCCTTTACCCAATACATATTTATCTTAGGCTTATGAACTATACCCATGAGCAAATATAAACCTATGAATTTTTTCATTTCCTTAGTGGTAGTTGGGTACCATTGCTTGTATCTTGAAGGTTTTAGAGTCTTAGAAGCCAAATATTGTTCAGCATATCTGTTAGTTTCTGTAACGATTAGTTAAAAAATTTTATCAAGAAAAACTTCACAAAACACATTGTATATTGAATGCGCATTATCAGAGAAATTAACTTAATTTTTTCCTGTAAGTTGTTCTATATTGCATGGAGTTCCAATGTTTTCCCCAAAATCCCGCAAAGTGAACAAAGGGGTGTCTGCAACCTTGTATTTTCTTTTTGGTTCTGGCTCATTTTCATCACTTAAGGCATCTGAGTCACTTTACCCCCATTCAGGCAAATTTCCAAAATCACCCAAGGCAGGATTATCTAATTTGGTAATATCAATTACAACTTCATCACAAAATAAAAGATTTTCTATGTCCTTCTGAGAGAGAGAAGCCACACTAACTCTACAACGTGACATCCTGATGGGTACTGTTTTTATCTTATTAATTAAAGCTGTTGGGCATTCAAGTAGCAAAAAAGTTGCCATCACTCACTATAGAGAAGACTAAAGTTACCATAAGAATGATAAACAAGTAAATATACAGAATGAGAGCTTGTTTGTAGGCAATAGAGTTTATGAATGACACAGTCATACATGTGTTCCTATCATCAACTTTTGATGAATGACAATGTCATTCATGCGCAGCAAAAGGGTTAATAATGATGTGCTTAATGATAATTCTTTGTTCAGCAACCACCTCAAAGCCTTCTGTGAAGATAATAACTTGACCATTTCATCTATGTGTAGTCTTCCTGGTGATAGCTTTATTTGTTAGTGATAGTTGGCACTGGTCTACTTAGTCAGTGCTCCAGACAACTCTCTCTTAATCTTCTATGGACCTCTTGTATAATGTTTGTACCTGTTGAGTCTGAAATAAAGTGTGTGTTTAACTCACTGCTTCTAATTGCATTTAAATAGACATAAAGATCCTTTTTAAATGAGTGAAGTACCCCACATACAAAAGTAATAGTAATAGATGATTAAAGTAATAGAAGGAATCAATAGTAATAGGAACCCAGTAATTGACCCCATGTCTGATGGTTATAATCATAACTAGATGAATGGCGGTGCATGTTATGTAGTAATTATACCCTTGCCAAATAAATTTGGAGGGGGCCATACTAGATTACACTTGCCTTTTCATCCATTCATCATAGTTTTGCATCTGTTAAGACAATGTGTCATGAGCAGAAATCAGGTCCCATGCATCAAAGGTCAAGGTCAGATATAGGCAAGGCATTGATGTCATTCAAAAGAGCTAGGTTTAGGTGTAGACCTAGACCTACGATAGTAGAGGCAAAAATTATAAATATATAAATATTAAAATGAAATAATGTGTAGGCTTAATTATGACAAAAATTGAAGAGATGTAGTGGGGGCTGACTATAATTAAACTAAACTGGTTTTTAATAGGTACCTATCTATAGGTTACTCGTATTAAGATGGCAAAGTTTGAATGATATCTAGTCTGAAGTATATTGGTGCAGTATGGTACCACACATGAATCTAAAGCCTTTTTTATCTTTTCATTAGCAATGTCTACAAAGATGATCCGAGTGATCAGACATCAAGATGGTCATCTGATTCAAGTGAATTTCCCCAAGTAAGTTTTGAAATTGACTTCTATTTACAATGGTAATCTGAGTTTATTTTTTTGAGCTACATTATGGTATAAGCTAACCTCCTGCCATTCCATTCTTTTCTGCATATTTACTTCCATACATTTTACAATGCTACACAAATTTATAAAATCCCTGATCTAAAGAAAGAAGAAAAATATTTTACAACATTTTGACTCTGATTGTGAACAATAATATGTAGTGACTTAGGATAGTTTTAAAGTAAATTGATGAAAAATCTGTCATTTTTTTTATATTTTCTGGCTTAAAAATATTGAATTTCTTTATAAATTTGGTTCATTTTGTTTCTATATCTTCAGAAATTATGATTACCATATATAGAGGGGGAAAAAAAAAAAAAAAAAAAATAAATAAATATATTTGAGGAGTGTCCAATCCCCCTTGTTTTACTGTACCTAGTAATTGTGAAATATTTCTGTAGCTTCATATGGTATCATTCTTTCAACAAGGATTTTAGTTTTAATTTGTATGTCCTTTGATAGCAGCAAACTAAGCAGAGGAAATATGGTACCATGCTATTTTAAATAGTTATAGGCTAATAGGGCCTATCTACTTTTTTAGAGTTTGATATTTTTATATGTAAATTATTAAGTATAACCTAGTGAGTTTTTGTATTGTTTTCTGCATAATGTGGACTGAAGTTATAGTTTTCCATATGATAGGATATTGCATGACAATTTTTAAGAATGAAATTTGTGTTATTCTTCACATTTGAAGTCCGTTAGACTAAACAAACAATTTATGAACATACAAAATAGGAATTACTGTAGCCAAAGTGCAAAACTGTTGGAATAATATGCTATCACCTTAACTAATTTAACACGAGAGTTATTGCAATTCTTATGATAGGACCCACCCTAGATCTGCATAGTTGGTACTGTAATGACTACTCATTGTAGACTACTTAATTCTTGAATCTCTTTTCTGAAGTATTTTTGACATCCCTTGTTTAAGCATATAGTGGTTACTGAAATATGGGGGTATAATAAGGATTGTACTTCCTAGTGAAAGTTGTGTACTGCGAAATTGAGTACTCCAGACAAGGGGGTAATTGAGCATTTTAAAATATAAAAATTTACCTTTTTTTTTTTTTGTTTACTGGCCTATAGGTACTATAGTTAAGTTTTTCTCCAAATTTTTCCTGTTTTAATACTGTAACCTAAGGAGTTACTTAATTTTAGAAAAAAAAAGGGGGGGTGGGGGTTAACTCACCACCTTTGTTATGTGGAGACAGTCTATTTTTACAGTAGGTATTCATCAATTTTCAGTTAGGTAGTTTTTTTTTATTTAGGAAGGAGGGGCCAAGGGTGAATGATGGCAAAACTGCCCACCCTCATAGAAGAAGGAAAGAGCTGAAATCAAGGTACAGATTTTCCAAGATGCCTGGACACGCTGAGTTTGAAAAATTGGAGGTCATAGACAGGGGAAAAGATGGACTGAGGAAGGTTGTTCTCGAGTTGACTGGTTGAGTAGATGAAAGATTGAGAATACTGATTAACCCTTGCATTAAAGAGTTGGACAGAAAAAGAATGAGAATGTGCTGAAATTTTGGTACTGCGTGCTCTCCTTAAAGGAGGAGGCATACAGTTGGAGAGTTCAGAACAGCAGTGTTTGTTATAATAGTGATAGTAAAGAGAGTAAGGAAACACTGCAGTGAAGAGAGAAGGGTTGAAGGTAGTCAGTAAGAGGTTAGAATTTGATGAGATGAAAAGCCTTTGATTCCATCTCATCAAGTAGAGCCATGTGAGTTGAGCCACTCCATACATGAGAAGCATACTTCATATAGGAGTGGACAAGATCCTTGTACAGAGACAGCAACTGAATGGGAGTGAAGGAACTGCAGAGCCAGTACTGCACACCATATGTCAGAAGCTGTTTTAGAAAGATCATGAGGAAAGGAAACGTCAAGAATATTAACACTTTAACTTATATTGGATGCACACCATGTGTCAAACAAAATCCCTACCAAATCCTCTGTAAAACTGACATGAACCATATGAGGTAAAATGTTAAGAGAGGAGGAAAGATTGAGTTGTGTATTGTTGAAGGTAAGGGGATAGTTGTGTGGAAGATTGTGATGGGTAAACAGATGAAAGAACAGTTTTTGAGGCATTGGAAGCCAAAAGGTTTTCTCTGCCATAGTCAGAAGTAGTAGAAAAATCAGAGGTCAAGTGTGCCATAGCTGACTCATGTGAAGTGTGGAGTTACTGTTGAGAGGGGTGCTTTGTGAAACAGGTGAAGTGAAGGGTAGGATCATTATCATAAAAATGGATAGGTCAGGAAGTACATCTTGAAAGATCATTGATAAAGAAAAGGAAGCAAGTGGGTGACAGGATATATCCCTGAGCAACACCACTATTAAAGAGAACAACATGAGCCATCTACAACTGCAGCTCTTGATCAGCCAGAAAGGAAATCAAATCATAGATGAAGGTATAGATAGAAGGATAGAGACTGAAGGAGGGCAGTTTGGAAGATTAGGATTTGTTCCAGACTCTATATCAAAAACTTTTAATATGTTTATTGCAGTAGCAAAGGTCTCACCAACATCCCAAAAGAAGGATAACCAAGAGTCAGAGAGATATGCAAGAAGATCACCAGTAGGGCATCCCACATGGGACCCACACTGATGATCAAAAAGATTGAGTAGAGAGGTGTCTAAAAATCTTTCTATTAAGGATAGGTTCAAAAACTTCAGAAAGGCAAGAAATCAAAGCAGTTGGTCACTAGCTGGAGGGATGACAGCAGACACCCTTCTTTGGGACAGGCTAAATGAAAGCAAACTTCCAACAAGAAGGAAAAGTACCAGATGAAAGAGTTTGCCTAGTCAGGGTGTCAGCATAGAAGCAGAGTTCTTGAGAACAACAGAAGAGATCCCATCAAGACCATACACCTTCCTAGAGTTGAGCTCAGATAAGGCAGAAAAATAACATCATTGGAAGAAATTTATTAATAATGGTTGGTTCAGCAATCCGAATTTCTGAATCAGCATATGTAGACTATGGCTATTTTTGCAGTTTGCCTAACTTGGCACTCAGGAATTTAAAATGGCTTGGGCCTATTCAAAGCATTTAAGCTATTTTTAAGTATTTTTAATGATATATAATAGTTGCAGGAGAGGTGGAGGTAATTTCTTTTATATATATATATATATATATATATATATATATATATATATATATATATATATAGTCATGCAGGTTGCTTCTACAAAGCTTCAATTTAATATTTAGGAGAAATCCAATGACAAGGAGGAATGTAAATGCCATGAAAAGTCTTCTTTAATGCGCAACATTTCGAGCAATACGCTCATCATCAGGCTAGATAATAACAATATGAAATTAGAATCAATAAATAAATGTGAACAAGACAAAATAATTTCTATAAAACCTATTCATTAAAAGCAAATTTTAAAAAGACTAAAAGAAGAGGGTTAAATTCAAAGTTATAAAAATTTACATATAAAATTACAAGAAATTTAAAAAGCTATTTTTAAATTACATATAGTAAATTTGAAATTAGTACACTGGAATAATTAACACTAATACAATGGAATAATTAACACTACAAACCTTTCAATGCTGGTTCCAAGGCACGAGTAATTTAAAACAAAACAAAACAGGAAACAAACTATGGGTTGGGCGGTTGGAGAGTTATAAGTTGGGGAGGGGGGATTATAAAAAATTTAGAGGGACAGCTGAGGAATCCACGTTTAGAGAAGGGGTCAATGTTTTAATATAAAGAGATTCCAAAATTCTAAGTGAGTTAGGACAAGAATTACAACTGAGAATTTTAAAATTATCTAAAGTGACATCAGTTTTGCATTTAATACTATGTTCCCGAATACTAGAGGCTTCTTTTTTATTTAAAATTTTACCTGTTCGGCAACTTATTCCCATATGCGAATAAAATCTAGCCCTGAGGGAGCGCACGGTGCTGCCAATATAAGTACCAAGGAGACACCTTGGGCAGGTAAATAAATATACAACACCGCTACGCAACGAATCAGGAGTTCGATCCTTCGCTGAGAAAAAGCTACCTAAAGACATTTTGTTAATAAATATAATGCGAAAATCAGTATGATAAAAAATTTTTCTTAACAACTTTGTAAATTTAAGTTTAAATTCTTTATTCATGGGACCCATTTCAGGTACCAAGAAATATTTTATATCTTTAGGCACTGAAATACAGGGAAGTTGAGGGCTATAAACATTATTTAAGAAAGATCTTATTAGTTTATCTACATATTGAACAGGAAAACTATTATTGGTAAAATATGATCTTAAATTATTAAATTCATCGTTAAGTAAGGTAAAACTAGAGGTCAAATTATATCCTCTGAACAAGAGTGTTTTAATACATGACATCTTATAGTTAAAATCAGTAAAACTAAAGAAATTCATGCCCAAACCAGTAAAAGTGGGTTTCCTGTAAACTGATGTAGTAATAGAATCACCTTTTTTCGAAATTAAAAGATCTAAAAAGGGAAGGGAGCCATTTTTCTCAGTTTCCATTGTATAAGCTATATTGGGGTGCAGAGAATTTAAGAAGTTAAAAAATTGTTGCGCTTGTACAGCATTATCAAAAATAGCTATCGAGTCATCAACGAAGCGTCGATAGAAAATTGGTTTACAATGGGTGGGAGATTGTCTAAAAATTACACTTTCTAAATGAGTCCTAAAAAAATCAGCTGATAAAGGTCCGACGGGTGATCCCATCCCAACACCATCAATTTGTTGGTAAACCTTATTATTGAAAGTAAAATAACATTGCTTAAAAACCAATTCTAAAAGTTCCTTAAAATAAGACCATGAAAAACCATGAAAACTATCAACAGAGCTAAAAACCCTATCTAAAATAATGGCAATAGTTTCTGATACAGGTACATTCGTGAAAAGCGACTTTACATCAAAACTGACAAAAAACTTTTTTGAATCGAAATTCTCACTAAGAAGATCTTTTTGAAATTCATAAGAGTTATTTATAGTATAAGCATTTTTCGCAAAAGGTGACAGGAGACCAATAACAAATTTTGCCAATTGAAAGGTAGGTAAGTTATACGAAGCTAAAATAGGACGGAGAGGTGTTCCAACTTTATGGATTTTAGGCAAACAGTATAATTGAGCAAGATCAGAACCAGATACGAACAACTGAGAGTAAGTATCGTTTTTTATTATCTTTAAAGACTTTAATCGTGACAAAAATCTATTAACTTGGTCTTCCAACCTTAAAATGACTTTATTGACGGGTTCAAGAATTTGTTGAATTTGCTAACATCACTTAGGATTTCATTAGTTTTATTTATGTAATCAGATTTATTCAAAATAACAACTCCGTTGCCCTTGTCCGGTCTAGTCACAACAATCTCCTGGTTCTTTGCCAAATTCTTAATAACCTGCAAGTCACTCTTCTTAAATATGAAAGATTTAAATTTAAGGTTTCTAAGTTTGTGAAAAAATTCATGAGTTAAATTAGCAAACTGACATTTAAAATTATTAAAATCACCAACATGGGGAACATTTTTCAAGCCATTAAAAAATTTTTCAAAGTAAAGAAAAAACGAAGGCTTATATATTTGAAATAACGGAAGCTTAAATTGCAAGCCAAGTGAGAGTAAAAACTTTTCCCGAGGGGAGAGGGTGTAACTAGAAAAATTCGAAATTACTTTATCAGAATTGAAAAAATTAGGTGAATTCAGGCCCAGAGCCTTTAACTTACATTCATGAGTTTCAGAAATGGTAGAATGAAACTTTTCAAGATCACGTTGTACAAGAGAAATTATTAATAAATAATCCAACGACGAAAGGGTATTTTTAAGAGTAATTATATGATGCTCAAGCGACTTATTATGCGAGTCTGAAATTTTGATTTTATAATTAATTTCATTATTTAATAAATATTCCAGGGAAGATTGATAAAATTCAGAGTCATATAGATTGTCACGATAAAGTTTGAAGTAAACGAATTTCGGGAAAACCCTGCAGGTACAACACATTTCAAGAAAATAACAATCGAGTTTTGACTTGAGAAGCTTTCGTGAAGTCTTCCAAACATGGCGATAAGCCCTAAGGCCATCTTGTCCATACCTTGAGTATATATAGTCATGCGGGTTGCTTCTACAAAGCTTCAATTTAATATTTAGGAGAAATCCAATGACAAGGAGGAATGTAAATGCCATGAAAAGTCTTCTTTAATGCGCAACGTTTCGAGCAATACGCTCATCATCAGGCTAGATAATAACAATATGAAATTCGAATCAATAAATAAATGTGAACAAGACAAAATAATTTCTATAAAACCTATTCATTAAAAGCAAATTTTAAAAAGACTAAAAGATGAGGGTTAAATTCAAAGTTATAAAAATTTACATATAAAATTACAAGAAATTTAAAAAGCTATTTTTAAATTACATATAGTAAATTTGAAATTAGTACACTGGAATAATTAACACTAATACAATGGAATAATTAACACTACGAACCTTTCAATGCTGGTTCCGAGGCACGAGTAATTTAAAACAAAACAAAACACCAATTTTCTATCGACGCTTCGTTGATGACTCAATAGCTGGTTTTGATAATGCTGTACAAGCGCAACAATTTTTTAACTTCTTAAATTCTCTGCACCCCAATATAGCTTATACAATGGAAACTGAGAAAAATGGCTCCCTTCCCTTTTTAGATCTTTTAATTTCGAAAAAAGGTGATTCTATTACTACATCAGTTTACAAGAAACCCACTTTTACTGGTTTGGGCATGAATTTCTTTAGTTTTACTGATTTTAACAATAAGATGTCGTGTATTAAAACACACTTGTTCAGAGGATATAATTTGACCTCTAGTTTTACCTTACTTAACGATGAATTTAATAATTTAAGATCATATTTTACCAATAATAGTTTTCCTGTTCAATATGTAGATAAACTAATAAGATCTTTCTTAAATAATGTTTATAGCCCTCAACTTCCCTGTATTTCAGTGCCTAAAGATATAAAATATTTCTTGGTACCTGAAATGGGTCCCATGAATAAAGAATTTAAACTTAAATTTACAAAGTTGTTAAGAAAATTTTTTTATCATACTGATTTTCGCATTATATTTATTAACAAAATGTCTTTAGGTAGCTTTTTCTCAGCGAAGGATCGAACTCCTGATTCGTTGCGTAGCGGTGTTGTATATTTATTTACCTGCCCAAGGTGTCTCCTTGGTACTTATATTGGCAGCACCGTGCGCTCCCTCAGGGCTAGATTTTATTCGCATATGGAAATAAGTTGCCGAACAGGTAAAATTTTAAATAAAAAAGAAGCCTCTAGTATTCGGGAACATAGTATTAAATGCAAAACTGATGTCACTTTAGATAATTTTAAAATTCTCGGTTGTAATTCTTGTCCTAACTCACTTAGAATTTTGGAATCTCTTTATATTAAAACATTGACCCCTTCTCTAAACGTGGATTCCTCAGCTGTCCCTCTAAATTTTTTATAATCCCCCCTCCCCCCTCCCCAATTTTTTATAATCCCCCCTCCCCAACTTATAACTCTCCAACCGCCCAACCCATAGTTTGTTTCCTGTTTTGTTTTGTTTTAAATTACTCGTGCCTCGGAACCAGCATTGAAAGGTTCGTAGTGTTAATTATTCCATTGTATTAGTGTTAATTATTCCAGTGTACTAATTTCAAATTTACTATATGTAATTTAAAAATAGCTTTTTAAATTTCTTGTAATTTTATATGTAAATTTTTATAACTTTGAATTTAACCCTCATCTTTTAGTCTTTTTAAAATTTGCTTTTAATGAATAGGTTTTATAGAAATTATTTTGTCTTGTTCACATTTATTTATTGATTCGAATTTCATATTGTTATTATCTAGCCTGATGATGAGCGTATTGCTCGAAACGTTGCGCATTAAAGAAGACTTTTCATGGCATTTACATTCCTCCTTGTCATTGGATTTCTCCTAAATATTATATATATATATATATATATATATATATATATACAGTGGAACCTCGACTTACGAATTTAATTCATTCCGAGACCCTGTTCGCACCTCGAATTGGTCGTAAATCGAATCCATTTTTTCCATTGAAATTAATGTAAATTTAATTAATCCGTTCCAGCGCCCCAGATAATTGTACTTTTAATGCTTTGTAAGAGTTTATAAAGAGAAAATATAAGAGAAAAAATTATACTAAATTTAATAAGCTGTATAATTTTACTGTACCTTTGTGGAGGATAATCGCTGGCATGAGTGGATGGTGATGAGGAAAGGAAGGGGGAGGGAAGTTACTGTTTGGAAGGAGAGTCCCCTTCCATAAGAACACTGGGCACCTCTCCTTCAGGGGTTTTGTCTCTTTTCTGTCTCTTTAATTCAATGGTTATTTTAAGTTTTCTTTTTTCACTGCCACTATCACTCTTCACTTTCTTGGGAGCCATAATGAAGGACTTATTAAAGCAATAAACGAAAAATCACGGAGCAAATATGCGAGAGATAAAGCAATAAACGAAAAATCACGGAGCAAATATGTGAGAGATCCACTCGCAATCGAAGCGCCGGGCGTATGTTCGTATGTCGATTTGGTCGTAAATAGAGGCGTTCGTAAGTCGAGGTTCCACTGTGTATATATATATATCAGTGGCGGCTCGTGGTAATTTTACTTACGCATGCAGTCACATGCATTACAGTGTAGTACATATTAGATAAGCTGTATTTTGTCTTTTATGGTATTCTTATGAGTTATGTAGTAACCGAGGATAGAACCAATATTATATTAATAATATTAATAATAATTTTAACTTTATTTTTTTAACTTAAATAATAATTTTACATTCATTGAGTATGTTATTTACGCATGCAGTGCATGCCCTGCATTCATTAAGAAGCCGCCCCTGATAATATATATATATATATATATATATATATATTATATATATATATATATAATATATATATATATATGGTGTCCATAAATGTTTACCCTGAAAACAGTATGCTCTTGTTTTAATGACGAATCTTACATCCATTTTCTTTTTACAGGTGATCTTGTACATGCATAGAGTTTCTGTGCTGGTGTGTTTCGTCTACCGCATTCGCTGCTAGGAGTGCTGTAGTAGCTGTTCAGTTAAGATGGTGTCTGTGACAGAGAAGGCACAATGTGTTGTGTGGCTTGCAGAAACAAAATCTGTCAGTGTTCAGCGAAGGTTCAGAACAAAGTATGGAAAGAATCCACCTGATGTGAAGTTAATTAAGTTGTGGATGAAAGAATTCTTGGAAAAGGGAAAGACCAGTGGTAGACCATCAGTTTCTGATGGGATGGTGGAAAACATTCAAACTGCATGCTGTTCATGAAACTCTTGATGCAACATTTCCAAATCGATGGATTGGCAGGGATGGGCCAATCCCATGACCCCCAAGATCACCAGACATTACCCCACTGGTTTTCTTTCTCTGGGGTCATGTTAAAGATTTGGTTTATGCAGCAGTTGTTCCAGATATCAGGACATTGCGAGAACGCATTACGGACGCAATTGCAACAGTTAACCCACAAATGTTGGAAAATGTGTGGCGTGAGTGTGAATACCATTTAGACATTTTACGTGCCACTAGGGGTGCACATGTGGAAGCTTATTAAGTTCATTAACTATGTATCAAAACTTTGTATGTTTATCTAATTATGATTAAAACTGTTTGAATACGAGTTTATTTAAAAGTTATAGCATGCTTTAATCAGGGTAATCATTTATGGACACTATATATATATATATATATATATATATATATATATATGTGTGTATGTGTATATATATAGTACAGGGTGGGCGGAAAGTAGCTCCCTATTTTGGATTGGTAAAACAATACGTATATTATCCATTTATTTCAGAAGAAATAATATGAAAAGGTAGGCATACATGGTAGGTTTTCTCTAAAATTCAATGTGGGCTCCAACTCTTTCCACCAGCTTCTGGAGCCGCCCAGGAATGGCGTCCACTGACTTTAGCAGGAACTCCGGCGGGATGGAGGACATGACTTCCCGAATTCGGTCCTCCAGTTCTTCCAATGTCCTCGGTTTGGTGCGGTAGACTTCTTCCTTTACCCACCCCCAAAGAAAGAAGTCGCACGGTGTCAAGTCGGGGCTCCTGGCTGGCCATTGATGTGGACCACGACGACCCATCCAACGCCCAGGGAAGTGGGCATCCAGCCACTCACGGACAACAAGAGCGAAGTGCGGAGGGGCGCCATCTTGCATAAATATCAGATCGTCGATGTTCTCCCATGTGCTGACAACCGGCCAGACCTCGTTTCGCAACATAGCAAGGTACCGCTCAGCATTCATGGTGTTGCGCAGAAGGAACGGGCCCACAACCTGATCTGAGGTCATACCACACCACACCGTTACACTGAACCGATTCTGCCATTTTTCAGCGGTAACCGTGCGACTTCTTTCTTTGGGGGTGGGTAAAGGAAGAAGTCTACCGCACCAAACCGAGGACATTGGAAGAACTGGAGGACCGAATTCGGGAAGTCATGTCCTCCATCCCGCCGGAGTTCCTGCTAAAGTCAGTGGACGCCATTCCTGGGCGGCTCCAGAAGCTGGTGAAAGAGTTGGAGCCCACATTGAATTTTAGAGAAAACCTACCATGTATGCCTACCTTTTCATATTATTTCTTCTGAAATAAATGGATAATATACGTATTTTTTTACCAATCCAAAATAGGGAGCTACTTTCCGCCCACCCTGTATATATATATATGATAAAAAATGAAAGAGCAAAAAGGTCATTATATTTGGCTGCAGCTGATGTTTCGGGCAACTCTACCCATTTTCAAGGCCTAATAAATAAAAGCTAAAATTAATACATGACAAAAAATATAAATGTTGAGAGTTAAAAACTAATCCAGAGTATAAAATTAAAACTGTTCAAAAATAAAAATAAAAATTACAAAGTGAAAACAGGGATAAGCCAAAAACAAATCGGAAGTAAAAAATATACAAATGAAAAATAAAACTTAAAACTAATGATATTCAAAAGTAAAGAAAAACTTTACAAATAAAAAGTTAAGTGAAAAATCACAAGAGTAAACTGACATACCTATGCTCACTTCACAGCCACAAGAAACTGAAGTGAAAAGGAGACAGGGTCATGAGAGAAAATTTAGTAGGTAGTTATTCTAATTAATATAAAGGGGGTAATGGCCAGAATCAATGTTTAAACTAGAGTTCAAAAACTTAATACACAAGGATTCATAAATACGAAGAGAGGATGGGCATTCTAATGATTTGAGAATTTTAAAATTGTGAACAGAAACATCAACCTTACACTTGATAGAATGACTTCTGATAGCAGACTGTTCTTTTCTCGACAAAACCTTCCCTGTCCTATGACTAATACCCATATGGGAGCAAAATCTTGCCTGTAAAGAACAAACTGTACTGCCAACGTAGTTCCCCTGGGAGGAACACCCAGGGCAGGTAAACAAATAAATGACAGAACAGCTCATTGCAGGGGTGATCTTGTCCTTACATTGGAAAAAATATTCAAGGGTATTATTATTTACAAAGGCAATCTTAAAATCAGTGTGAAAATAAAACTCCCTCACAACACTCAACAATTGCTTCTTCACAAGAGAGTTAAAATGGTAGATATCAGGTAAAACAAGATATTTACAATTCTTAGGAACAAAGCTGGGCACTTGCGGTTTTTTTTGCGGTACTGCGGTACTACCGCACTACCAAACCGGTACCGCATAACGCAGTACCGCAAAAAATGCGGTAGCGGTACTGCTGTACTTTCAGCGATCCTTTGCGTTATGCGGTACTGGTTTGGTAGTGCGGTAGTACCGCAGTACCGCAAAAAAAAACGCAAGTGCCCAGCTTTGCTTAGGAACATCATACATTGGGACAATGTTGGTGGAATATACATTATTAAGAAACTTACCAATTGCACCTCCTAAAAGATCCTGTGCAAAACCATTTTTAAAGAAAAAATCAGTGAGGAATTCAAACTCGTTATGTAGCAGAGCAAAGTTCAAGCAAATATTATAGGCTCTGTGCACAAGTGTGTGAATGGAACTTAATTTGTAATTAAAGCCGCAAAAACTATAAAAATTAAAACCCTAACCCATAAACCATAGGCTTCTGGTACATCGAAGTTAAAATGGTCAAGCCAGATTTCGAGACCAAATCATCAAGGAAAGGAATAGAACCTTCAACTTCCTTTTCCTGTGTAAATACAATGTTCTTATGCAGTGTGTTCAGAAAACTCAGAAACTGAACAGATTGGTTGTCCATTTGGAATAGAGAAATCTGTTCAGTTTCTGAGTTTTCTGAACACACTGCGTAAGAACATTGTATTTACCCAGGAAAAGGAAGTTGAAGGTTCTATTCCTTTCCTTGATGATTTGGTCTCCAAATCTGGCTTGACCATTTTAACTTCTATGTACCAGAAGCCTATGTTTATGGGTTTGGGTTTTAATTTTTATAGTTTTTGCGGCTTTAATTACAAATTAAGTTCCATTCACACACTTGTGCACAGAGCCTATAATATTTGCTTGAACTTTGCTCTGCTACATAATGAGTTTGAATTCCTCACTGATTTTTTTCTTTAAAAATGGTTTTGCACAGGATCTTGTAGGTGTAATTGGTAAGTTTCTTAATAATGTATATTCCCTAGTGATGTAAAAAAAACATTTTAATATAGATATTGCCAATTTAATTATAAGGTATACTTTTGCAATGATATATATTATAAAAATAAATAAATAAATAATAAAATAGGCCATATGGTACCAGTATAGAATGTCCTTTTCAGCCTATTTACAGAAAAAACTGGCCTCTTTCTTACACTGAAAGTCTTGTATCTTGAGATCCATTAAACTTGCGAGAACACTGGCTGGGAGCTGACTGCCCATTGTCCAACCTTTCCAGGACTCTCCCATCCATGCCTCGGATTTTGAATCTCCCACTTAACTATCCTTTAGACCCGCGATGACATATTCCCCCCCCCCACGAGACCATCCATATATATACATACACATACACCCATATACATATATACCAATATATACATAAATACTTATATACACATTTATATCTATTGTATACCCCATACACATGCATACATCCAGAATTCCAGATACATACGCATGCATACTCACATATATACCTACACAAACTCATACACCTCTATTTCGCCCTTTCATTACCTCCGAGATCATTTAGCACATACAGTAATATCCATACAGCCAAAAGAAACCAATTAAGCACAGACAGAGCAGCAAAGCTAGTATTTATATCCCAAAATACAAAATTCCAAGAAAGTGAAGTAAAACATGGTGCTACATTGGCTTCGTCAACATCCAAATCTGCAATAAATACCAGTACATGTGATATTGAAACTATTTGCTTTAATCAATCTAGTGATAATGATTCTTCAATGGAAATAGAATCAGATAATGAAAGTTAAACAGCATTAGGTTAACACAAAGGTTAAAGAAAGAGATGAACATTTATATATTTTTTATTTTTCTATTTGGAATATATATATATATATATATATATATATATATATATATATATATATATATATATATATACACTGGTATTCTTGCCAATCACAATTATATCTATTGTTTTATACCAGTATTATGGATATTATACCAGTACCTGTGATATTGAAACTAGCATATATGCTCTACCCAATCCAGTGATGATTCTTCCATGGAAATGAAGGTTAAACAACATTAGGTTAACAAAAAGGTTCAAAAAAAGGTGAATATTTTTTTTTCTATCTGGAATATATATACTGGTACTCTTGCCAATCACAATTATGTATATTGTTTGAAATGAGGAAGAATGTTTTATGTTCTAGTTAAAAAATATAGGTATATACATATAAAAAATGAGGGTTTGTTTTTCCTTTCTATTATATACTTTTTGTGTGATTCAGTTTTTCTAAAAGATGACTATATACATATACTAAGTATAACCGTATAAGCATGGTAGTATAGTAAATTATAGGTAATACTAATATACTTATTAGATTAAAGGAAGAAAAATATGGAATAAGTTTAAAACAATAAAAAACAAAAAAACAACAAAAAAAACAGACTATCTTCGTTTTAAACAAAAAAAATGACACAATAAAAAATGACTCACATCACTAATATTCCCCCAACATTGTCCCAACGTATGATGTTCCTAAGAATTGTAAATATCTCGTTTTACCTGATAGCTACCATTTTAACACTCTTGTGAAGAAGCAGTTGTTGAGTGTTGTGAGGGAGTTTCATTTTCACACTGATTTTAAGATCTTGCCTTTGTAAATAATAATACCCTTGAATGTTTTTTCCGATGTAAGGACAAAATCACCCCTGTAATGAGCTGTTCTGTCATTTATTTGTTTACCTGCCCTGGGTGTTCCCAGGGGAACTATGTTGGCAGTACAGTTTGTTCTTTGCAGGTGAGATTTTGCTCCCATATGGGTATTAGTCATAGGACAGGGAAGGTTTTGTCGAGAAAAGAACAGTCTACTATCAGAAGTCATTCTATCAAGTGTAAAGTTGATGTTTCTATTGACAATTTTAAAAATCTTAAATCATTAAAATGCCCATCCTCCCTTTGTATTTACAAATCCTTGTGTATTAAATTTTTGAACTCTAGTTTAAACATTGATTCTGGCCATTACCCCCTTTATATTAATTAGAATAACTACCTACTAAATTTTCCCTCACGACCCTGTCTCCTTTTTACTTCAGTTTCTTGTGACTGTCAAGTGAGCATAGGTATGTCAGTTTACTCTTGTGATTTTTCGTTTAACTTTTTATTTTAACTTTTTATTTTTAAAGTTTTTCAACAATTTTACTTTTGAATGTCTTTAGTTTTAAGTTTTATTCTTATCATTCGTATATTTTTTGTCATTTATATATTTTTTACTTTTGATTTGTCTTTGGCTTATTCCTGTTTTCACTTTGTAATTTTAATTTTTAATTTTGTACTCTGGATTAGTTTTTAACTCTCAACATTTATATTTTTTGTCATGTATTAATTTTAGCTTTTATTTATTAAGCCTTGAAAATGGGTAGAGTTGCCCAAAATGTCAGCTGCAGCCAAATATAATTACCTTTTTGCTCTACATCTTCATTTTTATCCTAAATGTAAAACTATGTCTCCTTAGGAGGGATCCTATTTCATATATATATACAGTGCCCGCGAAAAGTATCCGATCACTCAAGAAAATACAATATTTTCCCTTGATATTCAGAGACACATAATTCACTTTCTATTTGTTCTAGCGACATCTGGTAACTTTTAGGTTGCTCGCTGATATGAGAGCTATCCAACGCATTCTCAAATTAGTGTTCTGGTAGCCTTCGTTGCGGGTGGCTGTGTCTCAAAGTTGTCAGATTTCACTGTTTGTGTAAATTTATTGATATTTTGTTATTTTTTACAGAAAGTGGTGTAAATAAAATTTATATATAATGTGTGCTAAAAAAAACTTAAGAGTGATTGTCGAGGTGCTATTGTTGCTTTGCATACATGTGGGAATCACAGACACGATAGCTAAGGAATTAAACATATCCCAAAGTACCGTTAATTTATGGGTTTCACGGGCTAAGAACAATGCCGGCCTAACCACGCCAGTCCCTAAAAAACGATCTGGCAGACCGAGAAAAACAAATTCACGAACAGACAAACTTATGAAACGTTTAGTATTGAAAAACCCAACAATAACTGCGAAGAAATAAATTTAATATGAATAATTTGTTATCTGGTGTTTCTGAACGAACTATCCAGGAGCGGCTCCAAAAAGAACTCGGATTACCATCTCGCCATGCTGCTAAGAAACCGTTCATTAATGAAAAAATGCGTAAAAAATGTGTCGCATTTTGTAAAAAATATATTCATTGGACTGTTGATGACTGGAAGAAGGTTTTATTTAGTGATGAGTCGACATTTTTGACATTCAGAAGTTGTCCAAAAAAGGTTCGCCGGCCCATTGGCTCAAATAGGATGGACCCTAAATACACCCTAAAGATAATGAAACACCCTCCAAGTGTGATGGTTTGGGGTTGTTTCGGTTACTATGGGCGTGGAAACCAATATTTTCTTCCGAAGAACACAACTATGAATGGTGCACGGTATTTAGCAATGCTACAGGATAAACTTCCAATGGCAATGGCAATCCAAAGGACAAAAACATACATGCATGATGGTGCACCATGTCACAGGGCCAAAATAGTGACAAAATGGATTACTGACAATAAATTTGATATTTTGGATTGGCCTGGTAATAGTCCAGATCTCAATCCGATAGAAAATATGTGGCTAATAATAAAAAATAAGGTTGAATGCCACGACACTGGCTCAGTCGAAAAATTACAAGAAGCCATCAAAAAGGTATGGTGCAAGGAAATATCAGTGGAAGTTTGTCAAAACTTGATTAAATCCATGCCAAAACGTCTAGAACAAGTCATCCAAACCAAAGGACAGATGACAAAATACTAATATAAGGTTAGTATACATTTAAACATTGTTTTTTATGTAAAAAATACAAATTTCCAGGGTGATCGGATACTTTTCGCGGGCACTGTATATATATATATATAATATATATATATATTATATATATATATATATATATATATATCATGTAATACAGACCTAATGTGCATGGAACAAGGAGCCCTTCTGGAATATTAAATTAACTATAGTCTGAATAAGTAATGGTAAATGGCAAATACTGAAGTTTTTTCTTTTTCATGATGGAAACTCAACATGGGCAGTGGGTCACAGGCAGAGAGGCCCCAAAATACAGCTTCCCTCACTAGCTATCTGTTAAGTTTTGCTAGTGACCTACTGCCTGTGTTGGGTTTCCATCATAAAAAAGAAGAAACTTCAGTATTTGCCATTTACCATTACTTATTCAGACTATAGTGGCTTTAATATTTCAGAAGGGTTTCTTGTTCCATGCACATTAGATCTGTGAATTACATAAAAGTTAACTCAGGGGACCATTCTGAGTTATCATATATATATATACACCTCATAACCTCATAGCAGTTCTGTGCGTTGGTTTCTCTTCACAGGAAGGTCAACCTGGTGGCTCTGTCTTTCGGCCTGGCTTGGTGGGGGAGTGAGTTGCTCTCATGTCCTCTCCACCGCACATAGCCATGTATGTACACCTGGCTCATCTGGTACAATCCCGAGCCAGGCACCTAGTCTTCTTTTGAAGACTTCAACTTGACCTCCACATTCCTGAGGTCCTCTGGAAGCTGGTTAAAAAGTTTCATCCCCCTGACAACCAAGCTATTTTTCTTCAGTGTTGAGAAGTAGTGATGTAGGTCACATCCGCATCCGTGGAACATCCGCACATTTTCTCGCGTCCGCATCCGCACTTTGGACTGCGGATGTCGTGCGGATGTGGACCGTTGAGATAAAACGTCATTAATAAGCGGAAATTATCAAATTGTACTATATTAATAGAACTAGTTCATTGTGCGCAAAAGTGATGCAAGCGACAAGATGAGAGGCTGTTCTTGTATGAAGTTACTCTCTTGCAACCTACTTAGATCCACGTTACAAAGCTAAGTTATTTTCACCTAGTACATTAGAACAAGTTAAATCATCACTTGGCAAAGCAGTTGAAGAGCTTCAATCTCTTGAATCTGTCGCTTCGCCACCCACCAAAAGAATAAAAGTTTCAGTGACAGAACCAACCAACACCTTCAACAAGCAAATCTATCACAGAATCTGTCTCAGTTTCTTGAGTCAAGCAGCAATGACGAGACCTACGCGATGTCAAAAGATGTAGTAAAAATGATCGAGAGCTATCACCAAGAAAAATGCCTGGCTGCATGTGACAATCCTATTAGTTGGTGGAAAAATACGCAGAATATCTATCCATACTTGAGTAAACTTGCAAGGAAACATTTAGCCTGTCCTCCAACAAACGTACCAAGCGAGAGATTATTTAGCAGTGCTGGATTAATATATGATGAAAAGAGAAACAGACTGGCAGCAGAAAAGGCAGAAAAGTTAATGTTCCTTAAGCATAACCTTCCTATAATTAAGTTTGAACATTAAACGATGAACATCTTAGTTTACTTTTTAATTACTCATTTATAAATATGCCTAATAAAACTTTAAACTTAATATAAATAGTTATCAAGCTAATTAAAGATCTCTTTCTATAAGGGTGGAGGTTGGGGAAAGAGGTCGGTGGGGTGCATTTGAGTTGGGTTCATGTCCCGCATCCTGGTAACACAATTATGGTTTCTAATTGTGGCTGAAACTCAACAAAATATAACGAATTTATTTGCAGACAAATTCACTAATTGATTTCTATATTAGTTAGAAGCCTGATATTATTTTATATGTTCAGAGAAAAGTACAGCAATTATTGTACAATTAATCAATTATACTACATTATAGCTACAGCTCTCTCTATATAATAACTTATTATATACGTTAAACACAACAAATCTCGAATATATCCTAAAAAATAACAAAAATGTAGACATCCGCATCCGCGGATGTTGAAATCAAACATCCTCATCCGCATCTGCATCCGCGGATGTTGAAATCAAACATCCTCATCCGCATCTGCATCCGCGGATGTGAAAAGAATGACATCCGCTACATCACTATTGAGAAGGTCCCTTGTTGGGCCTTTAATTTAAGACCACTACACATTCTGCCTTTCCTATTTACCAGTGTTGTTTGGTTGGTAATTGGGTTTAGTTTGAGGTTTGGTACCAGTTTTTTTACCATTTTCCATGTATATATTATAGTGTACCCCTCTTTCTTCTTTCTAGGGAGTACAGAATTAGTTTTTTGTAGTCTTTCCCAGTAGTTGAGTTCTTTGCAGCTATCAGTCTTGGCTGTGAAATGTGTCTGAATATATTCTATTTCATTAATTTCTTCTGTCTTGTATGGGGACATCAAGGCTGAGCAGTATTCAAGTTTTGGTATGATTAGTGGTTTCAACAGGGGAATCAGTACTGTCTTGTCCCTTCTTTTAAAGATTCTTAGTACCTGCTCTGTGACTCCTTTTGTTTTTTTATTGCTATCTCATTTTGTGTTTTGAATTTTGCATCATCAGTCATTATAACCCCCAAATCTATCGCTTTTGTGCTTCTCGGAATTTCCTGTCCATCCAGAATTTCCTATGCTGTTTAAGTTCATTTCTACCATATCTCAAGAGCTGGAATTCCTCACTGTTAAATGTCATGGTTGTTTTCTTCTGACCATTTATATATTTGTATAGTGTATATTCTGGAATATATATATATATACCTTATGAACCTTATGTTGTTTCGTGTGTGCGTCTCTCTTCACACGGAGGTCAAGCTGGTGGCCCCGCCTCTAGGTCTGGCCTGGTGGAGGAGCGAGTTACTTTCTTGCGCTCTCCACCGTACATAGCCAGGCACGCCCGGCTCATCTGGTACTGTCCTGAGCCAGGCATCCAGTCTTTTCTTGAAGACTTCAACTTTGACCCCCGTTACGTTTCTGAGGTCCTTAGGAAGCTGGTTGAAAAGTCTTGGCCCCCTGACAACCAAGCTATTTTCCTTCAGGGTTGAGGAGGTCCCTTGTCGTGCTTTTAATTTGGGAACACTACACATTCTGCCTTTCCTATTTTCCAGTGTTGTTTGAATGGTAATTGGTTGGTTTAGTTTTAGGTTTGGTACCAGTTTTTCGATCATTTTCCATATGTAGATTATGATGTACCCCTCTTCTTCTTTCCAGTGAGTACAGATTTAGTTTACGTAGTCTTTCCCAGTAGTTGAGTTCTTTGCAGCCATCAATCTTGGCTGTGAAATGCCTTTGCGTTTCTTCTAGTTTATTAGTTTCTTCCTTTTTATACGGGGACGTCAAAACTGAGCAGTATTCAAGTTTTGGTATAATCAGTGTTTTTAGCAGGGGAATCATTACTGTCCTGTCCCTTCTCTTGAATGTTCTTAGAACCTGTCCGGTGACTCTTTTTGCTTTATTTATCGCTATCTGATTTTGTGTTTCGAATTTCGCATCATCTGTCATTATTATCCCGAGATCAATCGCTTTCATGCATCTCTGAATTTCCTGTCTATCTGGAGCATAATATGCAGTCTGTTTAAGTTCTTCTTTTCTACCATATCTCAAGAGTTGAAATTTCTCGGCGTTGAATGACATGTTGTTGTCTTCTGACCATTTGTATATTTTGTTCGTGTCCCTCTGCAAGGCCTCCACGTCATGTACATCGCTGATTTTTCTGCTGATCTTTGTATCGTCTGCAAAGGATGTTACTATACTATTGCTGTTTACTCCGCTGTCTTTGTCTGTTAGCATGATAATGAACAGGAGTGGGGCCAGTACTGTCCCTTGTGGTACTGAGCTGCGTACTTCCGATTCTGATGATGATATACCTTGAATTTTGACGACCTGCAGACGATCACTAAGGAAGTTGTAGATCCATTTTCCCACTTTGCCTGTTATTCCCATGTCTTTAATTTTATGTGCTATTATACCATGGTCACATTTATCGAAAGCTTTAGCAAAATCTGTGTATATAACATCGTAGTTGTCATTGCCTTCCAATGCATCTAGGATATTGTTGTAGTGCTCTATTAGTTGTGATAGGCATGATCTACCTGATCGGAATCCATGCTGATTTTCATTGAATCTTTCCTGTGTCTCCAGGAAATCATAAATTTTCCCTCTAACTATTCTTTCAAATACTTTGGTGAGGTGGGACGTCAATGACACTGGTCTATAGTTCTTTGCTTGAGATCTGTCCCCTCCTTTATATATAGGGACAATGTTTGCTCTTTTCAAGATGCTCGGTATTTCCCCTGTGTCTAGGGATCTTCTCCATATCCAGTATAAAGGTGTAGCTATTTCATTTTTACAGTTTTTAATCAATAATGCGTTCCAATTGTCCGGACCTGCAGCTGAATGTAGTTTCATTTGTTCTATAGCTCTCGCTACATCTTCTGGTGTAAACTCAAAGTCTGTTATATACTCTCCTTGCAATTCCTCTTCAAAGAATGCATTTATGTCAGGTATCGCTTTGTCACTTTTTGGGGTACTGAAAACTGATTCATATTGAGCTCTCAATGTATCAGATATTTCTTTTGGATCGTCGGTTAGTTCATTATTTCCCATCCTTAAGGGCCCAATAGCGGCTCACGTTTTTGTTTTCCTTTTTGCATAGCTATAGAAGTATTTTGGATTTTCCTTTATTGCTTCTACTGCCTTTTCCTCTTCCCTCTCTGTATGGTCCTTAATCAGGGCTTGTATTTCCCTATCGATACCCTCCAGTTTTTCTTTTATTATTTTCCTGCCATTATCTCCGCAGTTTCCTAACTTCGCCTCCACTCTCTTTCTTTTGCGGAATAGTCTTCTCTTTTGACTTTCTAGCCAGCTCCTCTTTCCTTTTGGCTGTGATTTCGGAGCATATTTTTCTAAAATTCTCAGCGTTTTTTCCTCCAAAGTTGTTAGCATTTCTTCCGTTGTTTTATTCTCGAAAATTGTTCTCCATTCTATTTGGGCCATGTGCGATCTGATTGCTTCCCAATTTATAGTCTTCGAGTTTAAGTTAAAGGCCCCGAATTTACTTCTTTCCACAATATGTGTATTGTCTTTTAATGCTGCCATCATATTTGTTGATATCTCGATTAAGTTGTGGTCTGAGATAATGGTTGGGGTTATTTTTATATCAGCAATCAAGTTTGTGTTATTCATGAATACCAGATCCAGGCAGTTATTTTTTCTGGTATTTTCTGTTATCTCCTGTGTCAGCATAAACTCGTTTGTGAGAGCCATCAACATTTTTGCTTGTTCCTGATCTTCTCTTGTGCCCCCCTTGTCCTGGTGAATATATATATTCCTATTCACCTTTTTGTATTTTATAAATGGGAAGTTAAAGTCTCCGCAGATCATTATATTGGGGGATGGAGGGTTTATGGCCTTTATTAGCTTTCTAATGTCATCAATGGCCTCCGAGAATTTTTTGGTTGGGGTGCTTGGAGGTCTATAGATGACTATTACTATCAAGTTTAGTTTTTCTATTTTCACTGCTAGGAGTTCCACATAGCTGTTTGATTTACTTATTATCGTCTCTGTCATATGACCTTCCTGTACATATATAGCACAGCCACCTTTCCGTCTCGTCATTCTATCCGCTCTTAGTAAGTTGAAGCCCTCTATATTTATCTCTTTCTTATCAATACAATGTTCGCAGTTTTCACAATTTCCTTGGCAATCTTTAAGATGAGTTTCTGTGAGGCATGCGATGTCTGCCCTTGTTTCGTCCATAAATCCATTCAGGTACGAAACCTTATTGAGTGATTGGTTTGGTCTTATTCCTTGAATATTAGCCAGGACAATTTTTATGTTCTCTGTTTTTCGTTGCCCCTTGTGCATTTCAAGTTCGTTTTCCTTCGATATCGCTTGATTCGTTGCTCTATGATCCTCCGAAAGAGATCCGTTTCCTCCTACTTGTATTGGTAGCTTCTTGCCCGGTAGCGATTTGGCTCAGGGGTTTCCAGCTGTGTCAACTGCATGTGAATGACATTTAGCATTCGTAAGGTGTCTGAGATGTTGAAAAAATTTTCTTGTTCATTTATTGTGTTCCTATTGTTGTTCCTATTGTTATTTTTATTCCTATTGTCATTTAAACTTTTTCCTTTGTTCGTTGAGTCCGTCGGGAGATGTTGATAGTAGCATTTATTCCTGAAATTGCAGGTTCCGTATATATGTATAGAAACGACGTAAGTATAGAGGAGCATTCTGCACACGAGGAAGAGAAAAAGAGAAATAACGAACAAATGAAAAATGAGGTGAACCGCTCACCTCATTTTTCATTTGTTCATTATTTCTCTTCCTCGTGTGCAGAACGCTCCTCTATACTTACGTCGTTTCTATACATTAATATGCTGCGTGGTCATTGCAGTTAATGTATATATATATATATATATATATATATATATATATATATATATATAATATATATAGGGTGCATCGAAAAAATCAATTTTTATAATTTAATGAATGGTGGGTGTGCAAAATATGTGAATGATCTCTACGAATCTATATTCTAAGTTTCATTAGCCTACGACATGGGTAAGTGCCTGTGAGATGACTTTAAAATTATGAAACAAAAAATTGCTGAAAAAGGGGAATATTTTTCAGTTATCCTCCCATTTTCAGCGAATAGCAAAATAAATTTGACATATATTGATGTTTTGCCTATAAGTGGAAACTTTTTCATAATTAAATTATCTTTAAAATGAAATGTTTACTTGTGTGGTGTAACATTTAGCCACTTTTTTCCAATAAAAAAATCAGAAAAAAATGTTGCCCAGAGCTTACCACGAGGAGGTAGTTACACATTAAGCTCCACCCTCCCTCCCTCCTTCTTATAGTAACTAGCTAAATTGCATAATCTTTCTTTGTGTTAAATAATGGCATTATATCTCTTGATTTTAAAGTTGCTTTAATGAAGCCATCTCTTCGGGAATATCCAGAAACGTTTTTAGAGGCCTCTGTCACCAACTTAATGACATTCTACATTTTGTGAATGGCATGGGAAATGAATGTAGTCAAACTTTGAAAAATCCTTGGAGTGAACCATTGATTCTAAGTCACTCATTTTAATTTGTCTGCTGATAGGTGGTTTGGTCTTCTGTATATTACGCCACTCAATCAAATCAATATAATCATTGTCTTGAAAGTTTATCATAGGAATCTTGAAGGTTCTTACTTGCATGTTATGATCATTTTGATTTCTCGCTGAAAGCACTCTTCTAATTCCTAGTTCTCTTATATGAGCTCGTTCATCACCCATCATTGCCAGAAGTATATTTTCTGGATGGGCAAAGTACCCATTGCATTGGATAACATCCTTGATTAATTATTTTTCGTTGACTTGCCAGAAGATAACTTGACAGCGTTATCATTCTGTAAATATGCTGAGGTCTGTTAATGCATGATGGGAAACATTTAATATAGAACCACATTGGACAATATACTTTAATTACGAATGTTGCCAATGTTTGAAGATTCGGAAAAGGAATTTCTGTTCCAATATACAGATGTAGAATTCTTTCGGCAGTAGTTAGCTAGCATGCATGCGATACTGGACCAAGTCGACGATTTGCTAGTTCATCTGGACAATAACCATTTGGAACTGCTATACTGAGATTGTACAACAACCTTTGGTCTGTGCTTAAATCATCGCACCTTTCTATATTTGGAAGTGCAGGTAGATCAGTAGGCTCAAAATAGCAAACGAAGTGATTCGCATGTTTCTATCACTTTGCCAAAAAGTCTGGAATAACTTCTCGGACCTGATGATAAGCCATCAATGTGCGTAAACAAATGGCGAAGTAAAAGTTCATTACAATGGAAAAGGCAAATGAACCAATGTAAAGGACTTCCTAGGCTTACCTCAAGATGTTTTATTACACCTCCCTTTATTCCATCACATCCAATACATAGCAAAGCATCAGTACTAATTTCTCGATCAATTAAAAAGTTCAAAATTCCTTTGTGTATGCTATCTGAATCTCCTGAAATAGGAGAAATGTGGCCCAAGTATTTGGAATTCGGTTCCTGTAATAAAACTATATGTTCTTCAGAAGTCATTTTCAGGTAAAATTTATTCCCTTTTTTTTCTTGAACTAAAGTACTATCTTTTCTACCATCAAAGTAGGTTAAGAACTTCGAGAAATCCAATCTGTTCACCGTGTAGGCTGCTTCTACTTTCTCTGTCTCTCCTCACTTTCAATTTATCAATTACGCTAGACATATTTTCCTTTCTCACAATTCCACAATCTTGCAACATTGCTGTTGCAAGAGCTGCTGCTGATCTGTCTGATATATTATATCTATCTGCCTCTCTAAGCTAGGCAAAGACGTTCTCATTTGAGACGAAAGTCTATCTTTTTGTGGTATGATTGTAGAACAGCAAGATTCTTCCTTTTGCCGATTCTTTTTTACATGTGGAACATCATCTCTGCGATTGGTATTACTGTTTTCCCTCATCAACTGTTCGTTCATTCTTTTTAGCATTTTCCCTCAAGCGTCTAGTTTTGTCCATGTCCACTTCCCCAATAGCCATGTTTCTTTTGGTTCTTTGATCCGCAAGAAACTTACTTTCTTCTACGGGTACCATCCTGCCTTTTTCACAACTGCAATTGTTCAGATCTTTGCATTTACACATCCAAATATCAAATAACATTTCCTTTGCCTCAGTTTTAAACTTTTCTAATTTTTCTACATATATTTTTGTGTTCTGTGATTTATTTAGCAGCTGATATTTATTTTTATAGTCAATGATTTTTTGCTCAATTCTTCTTGATGATATCACAGGCAAAGAAGCTTTACTCCAAATTGATACAATTTCATTGCTGGTATCCTTTACAACCTGTTTATTATCGTTATTAGATTCCTTTAAAAAAAAATAATGTTTCATTATATCAGCTTGAGTTGGCAACAAATATGTTTTCAAGGTACACGGTTCTCCAAACACTTTAACATGACTTTGTTCTTGTTTTTCTTTTTTTGTTAGTGACCTTGTGGTCTTAGAAGGCGTCATATTATTTAGTTGAAAATAATAATATAGTAATTTAAGTATACAATAGTTCAATACTCGAATATTGCGTGAATAATAAGATCACAATGCTCACACTTTTGAAACACGTCCGTACAAAGCAAATGCTGTTGGCCGACTGCAGCATGGCACCATTGTGATATGATGACTCAGCAATCAGCATTGCTGAGACATAACATATGCAAAACCAAATGTGTAATTGTATGCCTATTGCGATAAACAACTGTGAATTGTTATTCATAGTTTATTTTTCAACTTTAAATTGGAGAGATATAATGCCATCATTTAACACACAGAAAGATTATGCAATTTAGTTAGTTACTATAAGAAGGAGGGAGGGAGGGTGGAGCTTAATGTGTAACTACCTCCTCGTGGTAAGCTTTGGGCAACATTTTTTTCTGATTTTTTATTGGAAAAAAGTGGCTAAATGTTACACCACACAAGTAAACATTTCATTTTAAAGATAATTTAATTATGAAAAAGTTTCCATTTAGGCAAAACATCAATATATGCCAAATTTATTTTGCTATTCGCTGAAAATGGGAGGATAACTGAAGAATATTCCCCTTTTTCAGCAATTTTTTGTTTCATAATTTCAAAGTCATCTTGCAGGCACTTACCCATGTCATAGGCTAATGAAACTTAGAATATAGGTTCGTAGAGCTCATTCACATGTTTTGTGCACCCGCCATTCATTAAATTATAAAAATTGATTTTTTCGATGCACCCTTATATATATATATATATGCATATAACTGCAATGACCGCGCAGTATATAAATGAATAGAAACGACATATATATATGTGTGTGTGTGTATATATATGTGTGTGTGTATATATATTGTGTGTGTGTATGTGTGTGTGTGTGTATATATGTGTGTGTGTGTGTATATGTGTGTATATATATGTGTGTGTGTGTATATACGTGTATATATATGTGTATATAATATAGTATATATATATAATTATATATAATATATATATATAATAAGCACACCGGACAAAAAATTAGTCACCCCTAATAGCACCGATAGTAGGAAGTTCAAGGTCACACAGAGGGCGCTGATGTAGCATTGGTAAGTGACAAGTAGTGGTGACGTAGCACACAGGATCAGATCTGTTTCGTGAGGTGGTGAAGAACAAAGTGTGTATTGGATATAGTCTGCAAAATGGGTCGTGAGGCAGACGTTACTCAGTGGCAAAAAGGAGCCATCGTGTTTGGCAGAGCCCACGGACACAAATGTCTGAAGTAGTCCAATTTGTTGGTGTGTCAATGCGTACTGTCCAGCGAGTTTACAAAGTGGTGTAGTTCGCAATCAACTGACAATCGACGGCGTAACTGTGGCCGGAAAACAATTCTCGACAATAGGGGCCGCTGCCATGTTTCTCGTCTAGTAACTGCAAATCGTTTTCAAACCAGAGAACAATTGCTCCAAGAAACCAATGAGGTTCTCCAGCGACCAATTTCCGAACGGACATTGCGACGAGAACTGCATGCGATGGACATCTGGAGCAGGGTACCACGGAAGAGGCCGCTGTTAACAGCAAGTCACAAATTGGCATGTTATAAATGGGCTCGGAGGCACAAAAACTGGACTGCGGCAGATTGGAAACGTGTAATTTGGTCCGATGAGTCCCGTTTTTGTTTGTTCTCCAATGATGGGAGGCGACGAGTACATCGCAGGTCCAATGAAGCCTTTAATCCTGAATGCGTCGAAGGTGTTGTTCAGGCTGGAAACAGAAAGTGAAGCGCAGGAATAGACACCCACGGACTCTGGCAGAACTTCGGGACCGGCTGATGAACGAGTGGCAGCAAATCGATGTTCAGTACATGCACAACCTCGTAGAGTCTCTGCCTCGCCGGATTCGTGCGGTTATCAAGGCCAGAGGCGCCGTCCAACGTTATTAGGTACATTCTGAGAGGGGTGACTAATTTTTTGTCCGGTGTGCTTATATAATTATATATATATAATTATATATAATATATATATATAATATATATATATTATATATAATATATATATAATTATATATAATATATATATAATATATATATACTGTATATATATACTGTATATAAATACAGTAATCAGTTTTGAGGGCCAGAAACTGGCACTGTGTTCAGACCAACTAATGCAGCCCTTTACTCTTACTCCTATATTATTATTACCAGTATCATTGGGTTTGAACCCTTGGCCTCACTGTTTTCATTGCTTATAGGGAGACTGTGTTACCCACTCAACTATGTATGTGGGATGAATTTTGTAATTAAACCTATGAAATTAATAAATGTTGCACATCCACAGGGAAAAATAAGAGAGAGTCCCAATGCCTTTCATTTATTCCATTTTCTGATGAGGTCTTGGAATACATGGAAGACACCAGAATCACTTTGTTTTTTCCTGTGGATATGTAACATGTATATATTTAAATATACCTTGTAGGAATGCCATCCATTAATCTCATCACACACAGATCAGGCTTGTTGCTCCACATATAGATATATTCCTACTTTCTTCCAATTACGACCAAATCAGAAAGAACCTGGTTGTCATTTCAGTAATTTAGCCCAGATCATGAGTTATAAGTCAAGCCAAAAACATGGGCTATGCAAAGAGATATCTCGGTTTAAAGTTTAAACCCTGTGTGTGTGTGTATATGGGGCTGCGCAGAAATGGTCAGAAGCGAGAGCCCGTGATATTATGGGTTGTGCAGCAAATGGGTTAAATAACTATCATACTTTAAATCTGAATATTTTTTTTACAACAAATTTTGTTTCAGATTTTGTCTCTTTCTGTGCATTGTTGATTTAAAATTTGCATGCAAGATGTCCCCTTTTTTAATTTAAATTATTTTATTTTCAGTTCCTTATTTTAAAACTGCGACGACCATCTATTGTAAAAACTATTACATTTGGAAAATATGAAAAAGCTCATGTTTGTAACATTAAAAAATTTTGTATTTATGGAGGACTTACAGATGACAATATGATTCTTCTTTTAGAAAGGTGAGAGAAGTTTTGAGGTTGTTTAGTGGATTGTTCTGGTCTTAACAGTACAGTATTTGAATATTTTATTGGGATTATAATTTTTTCTCATCATATGGTAGTGAAGTTTTCTTTAGTATTTGTTATAATTAAGTGTAGATAATCTAACTTGTTTTGTACAATATTTCATTTTAAAACATTGTAGGAAAAGTCTGTAATTTTTTCTTTTTTATTTTAACCAACATATGCCTTATAAATGGATATGAAAATTAAATTTTGAGAGGTCACAGCTTACTGGAATCTTCTATATGTGTGTTTAAGATTTAGCTTATATTTAGATGAGAATTTAGAATAGAACCTAGTCCCAAGCTAAAAAGAGAATTGTATGGTAAGATTGACATAGTTTTTTTTGTTATTGTCTTGCAGTGGTTTGAAAAACAATTCAGTTGCAGAAACATTTAATCTTCGTCACTCGGTTGGAAGTAATAAGTTCCCCATTAGATACATTAAGATCATGCCCCTTCAGGTATAGTTGAATATTACATTGCAAGTACAATAAATTAGGGATCATGATACAGTTAGTCCCCTAAGTTTAAACTTTAACTATTGTTACAGAACTGATACTGTACGACTCAAAAATGGCATATGGTAAATGTTGTAAATGTTGGGTATAATTTCTTTTAGTACCCCTGCCACATATATAATGAAACTTGTCTTTTTTAACTGTTTTTTTGGAAAAGCCTACAAATTACTTATACCAATATATAAATAATCTTTAAATTATTTGGTCAGTATTTATATAATTTTAGGCTTCTTAAAATTTCAGACATGGGGATCTACTTTTAATTTCAGTATTTGGCATGTAGCATTAAAAGGTTGTGGAGAGTGGAAAGTAGTCCAGAAATGCATTAATGCATACTCTTTGGTAAGTACTTTTCCATTTATTGTTATTAACACTTTGGAGTCAATCCTCCTGGTAGGTCATTGGTTAAGAATTCCAACCTGGAAATGCCAGTAATTTGTTTTTATTTCTGAAAAAGTTGCTGGTGTGTTTGGAGATGTCTGGCTATTAGGGAGTTGGAAGCATAAGCTTGAAGTTTCTTAAGGGAAAGTGCTGTAGTAGATTTTTGAAAGCAAATTTTTTTTCACCTTACTATAGCCGAATGCACCAATTATCCTTTACTAGTGTAAATAGTCAGATAAGTTTAAATCCTGTAATGGGACTCTGTGTATAAAAAGTTGGAAGACTAGGCTCCTATGTTGTGTAATGAGCTAGTTGTAGAATTATAATCCAGATGTAGTCCTAATTTAAAAGATTTCTGATAAAACTGTTGTCTGAGGTAACTATTAGATTTTAGACATGGGGGGTGTCCGCATTCCAAAGTAAATTAATAATGTTACATTCCAGTAAATTCTATGCTTTCCGTTTAGCCTGTGTAAATAAGTCTATTTTTTTATTCAAATAAAAACTGTTATTACTAAAGCTCTAAATATTATGCAGACTTTATGGCCTAAACTTTACATCATTAGATGCATTCCAATCAGTATGTATTATCAGTGATACTCTTATATTGTGCTCATTCTGCTTGTTGTTAAGCTCCGAGTGACTTTAAATTTTTCAGTATCGAGAGAAAGAAGCACTTCGGTTGTGCTTAAAACATCTCAGGGAACATAATTACTTGGAAGCGTTTGAAAGCCTTTTGCACAACTCTCAGGTTCGTTTTGAGGATCCCTTTCTTACAGAGTTCTATGACCATATGGTAAAGAGAGGAGATTACGATACTTCAGAAGTCTTAATTAGGAAGGCTCATGAAGGTATGTGAATAATTTGTTCTCATTAAAGAAGTAGGTTAATATTCAGTTTGTGACAAGTTTTCAATAAATTGACCAGAGGTTTATCAGAGTACATTTATTAAAAGGAACAAAGCATTAATAATCAAGTTGTAAAGGATATTCTTATGTTATTTTTTGCATAGTAGAATTCACAAAATATTTGTTGATTATCCACTTCACCCATTTGGGTTTGAAGATTTATCATCATGAGGATTTAAATATTTTATTGTGTTTGATTAATTTTCTAGTTATTATTATTATTATTATTATTATTATTATTATTATTATTATTTTGCCAATTAAGAGAGCATTTTTATTTTACTTGCTGATATTACATTCTTATTTTGTTGATGATTAGGATACTTTTAATGTTTTAGCTGAGAATGTTGATCTCCACTATCAGCTACTTTGTATGCTTTAACTTTGGTCACGCTCATAATATTGATGCCACAATTCCTTTCTTATGCTTCAGCTGGTTATTTTCAGCAGTACATCAGTCAGCTGGAATACAAACCTAAATGGACACCCATAACAGCGGCAAGTAGTTGTGCATTTAAGGAAACTCCAGGCATGAGAGGTGGTCACCAAATGTGCATTGATGTAAACAATCAGGTAGGTTTAACTCAGCGAGTTTGCAGTCCCTAGGTTTTATTTTCGAGTAAATCTTTTTTTCTTTTTTTAATTGACCGAGGATTAAAATGAATTTTTTAATATTTTTGTCATCGTCGTAAATTAAGAAAAATACTCTAAATTGCAAAAGTACTGTTCTAATTATTGCATATTTTTAAAGCTTTTGTTATTTGTAGTGAATGTGTAGATTTTTCCAGTTTTATGAAAACTGGACACGTACTTTTCAGCAGTTTAAACTTTTTTTCTTTTTCTTAAGTGTAAGTTTTAGTGATCAGGTGTATCCCGTATTTTGAAAGCTTTATTACAGTAGTGTGATTCTAACGTATGCTTTTGGTAGGTAGATCCATTTTGACGTCCTTCTCGTAATAGTAGTATGTAAATTTAGAAATTTAATTGCCAGTTTATCTACATCGTAATTTTTTTTTCATCTTTAAGACCATATATTTATTTGGCGGATGGGATGGAACGCAAGATTTGAGTGATTTGTGGTCTTTCAATATAGCAACTCAGGAGTGGACTTGTATGAGTAGAGATACTCAGTTAGAAGTAAGAAGTATTTATTTTTGTTTAATTTAATGACTCCATGAATTGGAAAAATTGGCATTCGAATGCAGTTTTCCAGTAGATTTATAATAGCATCACAATTAGACCCTGAAAGCTTTAAAAAAGACTTAGAGTAATACACCAAATGATTTTTGAGATTTATATTTAAAATTAAAAGATTAAAATTTAACGATTTTATTATTCTCTCTCATAGGGCGGCCCGTGTGGAAGATCGTGCCATAAAATTTGCCTCGACTCAAAGAGAAGGCAGCTCTTTACCCTCGGAAGGTTTGTTGACCCTTCGATGCGCACGGAGGAAAATTTAAAGGTAACTTAACCACTGGTGGTCTTAATCTGGTACATCTTAATATGTGAATCTTTCCCTTTCTTCTTAGAAAAGTTCTACAAACGCTTTAATATATAAAACGTAATATTGTGAAGTTGTATGATATTGCACATTAACTAGTAGGGGAAAATAGCGAATCAGTAGAGGATGAAAACCACCTGATGAAGATCGTAGTTGATCGAAAACTCGAACGAACATCTTCACCAAAAGTGCTAAACTTGTGGGTTCTTGTGACTTTCATGCCCTCTTGCTTATTGTATATTAATCTTAAACATATTCTATAACTTTATAGTTATTATTTATTCATACATCACATATGCTCTACATTTTTTTAACCGTTTAACTTAAGCACAGAACCATTTATGGCATTGATTCCAGAGTGACTTCTATTTGTATGACATTGAAAGCAATAAGTGGACCCTGATATCGGAAGATACTGCTACTGTCGCCGGTCCAAGCCTCATATTTGATCACCAGATTGCGATGGACATTGATAACAGAATCATTTATGTGTTCGGAGGAAGAATTGTAACTGTTAGTGAGGATGTTTGTTCCAGTGGGTGAGTCAGAGGCTCGTTCAGTTTTAAGAGTACAGGAATACCTCGAAATTCGTCGTTAATTCGTTCCGGAATAACACGACGAAATACGAAACGACGAAATTCGAGGTAGATTATAACATGTTTCAATGAGAAAACATTTTACTCTGTTATTAAACAGATTAATTAATCAAATTCTACTCGTTTTTCGGCAAAATATAATACATTGCGTTGGTAAACAGTTGAATTTCGTCAATTTCGATCGTTTTTTTTTTCCACATTTTTAAAAAAAAACTACGAATCTGCGAATGTGGACGACGGATTGCGAAACTATAGGTAGTAAAAGATTGACGATTCTGCGAAACGACGAATTTTGAGGTATTCCTGTATAGAGTTAAATACGCCAACACCCGCATTTCAGTGGGTAACACCATTTCTCTCTAAGCGAAGTGAAGCCACTGAGGTCGGGGGTTTGATTCCCGATGGTGCTGATAATAATAATAATCGAGGAGTTAGCGCAATGGGCCACATTAGAGTGGTTTGAGCACTGTGCCAGTTTCTGGTCCTCTCCACTGATTTTTAAGTATACCAATTGTTTAGTTTAGATAACCTACTCGTTTAGTTCAAGAGAAATTTAAGTTAGGTTTTTGCTACATTACGTTATATACAGTAGGTTTTTGTTAAATGCTCATTGGAGTTAGGTTCACGTTTTATCGTTTTTTATTTTTATTATTCCGCATGATCCGCCGTCCTTCATCAGGAGCCGCGAACACAAATACTCTGGCTTGTACTCTTATCACGTGGCTACGAGTACTTGGACCAGACTGAGAGAGGATGGACCATACACTTCTTCCACCAAAGTTAAAGCCAGAATAGGTCATTCGATGTTATTCCATAGCGTAAGTTCATTTGCTCTTATTGGTCAGTAGATCCGCCAAGGTAGCGAGTGGTAAGTAGGGCTCTGGGGGCCGTTAATCTGAAGTTCCTGGATTCGAGTCTTCCCTCGGACTTCAGATTTCAGCGATTAAGTGTTCAGCTTCTCTGGGATCCCACGTAAAGCTTTAGGTCCCCTCCGTCACGTGACCTGTGCTGTTACGAAGGAGGTTAAATAATCCTAAACATTATTATTATTGGTCAGTTAGTGTTGGTAGAACTTGATTGATGAAGCGTTTGTTTCAAACTTTAAATAGTTAACTAATTAATTACAAAGTTAAATTTGACGTTTATTTTGATTGAGGGAAGAGGGATGAAGCCCGAGTCCGACCTTCTACCAACCGAGTAGAAAATGGGAAAATGAGATTTTGACGTGTCTCTTAAAAAATGTAATTGTAATGTAAAATTTGATCTAAAACTCCTTCGACATATCTGTGTTGACAGTTTTCTGGTTTTACAATGATCCTCTTAAGCATTTTTGTCATCAATCTTCAGGGAACGCGTCAGCTCTTCATCCTGGGTGGGCAAAGGCACAAGGAGTTCCTCATAGATTTTTTCACCTACAACATAGACTCCGATACAATTAACTTCATTAGCGATGGAACCAAGAAGGATCCTGGCTCCATGCCTTCGCCAGGATTCACGCAGAAGGCTACCATCGATATACATCTAAACGAAGTGCACATATTGGCGGTGAGCGTCGATAGAAAGCTGTTTTATGGTTTGGACCTTGCAAGATAGTCGCGTAAATGCCTTTTAAGTGCAATAACCGTACTTAAGTAAGATGGAAAGTGAAAAGGCAATAAAGTGGGAAATTATTAGCTACTGGCGTTCGAACCCGCGTTGTGTGGTTTTAGAATCGACGCTTCTGCGGACATTGCCATCTAGAACTCCCCAGAATATTGGATTCGCTTGAACGAACCTGTTTTTGGAGTTCTGGATGGCGTATTCGGTAGAAACGCTCGCTCTGAAACACGTAACGTGCAAGGGTTCGAGCCCCACTAGCTCCTAGTTTCCCCACTTTATTGCCTTTCCCCCTTTTCATCTAGTTACAGTTGTTTTGCAACTGGAAAACGTGTCATTATTTTCGGATTTTTAAAACCATGTTATCATTTCACGTTGGAGATATTGTGCATATAAGGACTCGCTACTTAAACTGAGAGTGAATGTTATAACATCCGGAACCTCTGCTTTTCCCTCTCCGCATGGGGGTAGGGCGAGCGCGAGCAATCACAGAGTAGGTGGTCAGTCCGACTCAACCGTTGGGGAGGTGGGAATCGAACTGTCTTCGCCTTCCGAGTCCTCGCTCGAACCAAACGGTTCCCGTACGGGAGCTCAGTATGAATATGTATTGTATACAAGTAGGACTTCTTATTAGTTTACATTTAGAAGAAGCAAATGCAGTCTACTTAGCAAACTGAATCTTGCTTATGAAGAAGAGGTCTATTAACTGATCCGAACTCCATGTAGAACTGATTTAGGAAGCAGGTTGTACCAGAGCTTTAAATCGGTACGCCTTTCTTGTTAATCTACTCAACTAACTTTCGCTGTGACGTGACTCGCTAGAGATGAAGCGGTGGTGAATATAACACCAACAATAGTGCCAGGGCTTAATATCGTTCATTACGTGTTCCTTACTTTATGGATCTTTTATCCCAAATCTGAAATTTTATATATATATATATATATATATATATATATATATATTATATATATATATATATACAGGGTGTTTGAAAACTTTCTGTACAAATTGTAATGGGGATAGGCAACACCAAGACAAACCCTTTTCGTCTATAAGTGTATGTCCGCTGACGTCACCATTCGGCGCGAGAGGGCGCCGCTGCAATTGGCTAAAAGGTGAAGTGGGCTAGACTCGCGCTTGCCGCGGGCATTCTTAAATCGGACGTAGTACGCGTAATATGGAGCGCTTCACGACTGCTGAGATGGCTGACATGCATATGGTGTATGGGGCTGCCAATGGAAACGGAAGAGCTGCTGTGAGGTTGTACCGACAGCGCTTCCCAAACAGACGTGTGCCAAACCACCAAACGTTTGCGCATTTGCATCGGCGACTGCGAGAAACTGGAACATTCCATGCAAACATGCATGACACTGGTCGGGAGAGAAACGTGCGCACTCCTGACATGGAAGAAGAAATCCTACTGCGATTTGAGGACAATCCAAGCGCAAGCACGCGAGGTGTTGCACGTATCTTCGGTGTGAACCACGACCTGGTCTGGAGAGTGTTGCACGAGCAGCAGTTACATCCGTTTCATCGTCAGAGAGTCCAGGCATTACAACCTCGGGATTACCCTCTTCGTGTGGAATTCGCACGCTGGTTTCTGCAGCAGACAGCGGTGCAGCCTAATTTTCCGGCTTATGTGCTGTTCTCAGATGAGGCCTGTTTCACACGTGTGGGCGCACGCAAATCCACATGCTACACGGGTGCATGCTCATCAAGAACGGTTCGCCGTCAATGTTTGGGCGGGTATCGTCCATGGCAAGTTGATTGGGCCGTACCTGCTGCCTGCCCGACTCGACGGGCGGGTTTATCGGATATTTCTTGAAGAAACGTTGCCGGAACTGCTGGAAGATGTTCCCGTGGCTATTCGTAGACGAATGTGGTTTCAACACGACGGGGCCCCAGCACACTCCAGCAACGATGTGCGGGATTATCTGAACGCCACTTTTGGGGACCGATGGATAGGCCGGGGTGGGCCCGTAGCCTGGCCATTCCTGTGGGGACACATGAAGAACCTCGTGTACGAGACTCCCATTTACTCAGAAGAAGACCTCGTAGCAAGAATCGCTGTCGCGCTGGAACTGTTCCCGAAATGCCGGGAATCTTTCGACGTGTACGTCGGTCAATGCTTCGATGCTGTCGGGCATGCATTGATGCTACCGGTCGCAACTTTCAGCACCTTCTTTAAATAAACATGCCTTCTTTAAATAAACATGTTACGCGTACTACGTCCGATTTAAGAATGCCCGCGGCAAGCGCGAGTCTAGCCCACTTCACCTTTTAGCCAATTGCAGCGGCGCCCTCTCGCGCCGAATGGTGACGTCAGCGGACATACACTTATAGACGAAAAGGGTTTGTCTTGGTGTTGCCTATCCCCCATTACAATTTGTACAGAAAGTTTTCAAACACCCTGTGTATATATATATATATATATATATATATATAAATTTTTTTTTTTTTTTTTTTTTTTTTTTTTTAGTTCAGGAAGAACCGATTCGCCTCTATTTAAAGGGCATATCTCAGCGGAAAAACAACGAAAAAGTGAGAGGAAAGACAGAGGAAAAAGAAAGGGTGGAGGGGACAGTCGAAGTGGAAAAAGACCAAGGACTGCAGGGTCGAGCCCCATCATCCTTGGGTGCTAGGGCCGGGAGGGCGCACGTGAAACCTCCAGGAACAAGCACGTACAAACGAGCACAAAGAGCACTCAAGAGCACGAGCTTAGAACCCCCTTGCGGGGATATATATATATATATATATATATATATATATATATATATTTATTATTTTTCAACCTTTCCTCATTTCACGAAGGTCAAGCTTGTCGACCCTCCTCTCGAGTTGGCTTAGTGAAGTAGTGAGTTGGTTTCTTGTACTCTCTCCACCTCACATAGCCACTCAGTATTAGCCAGGTACGCCAGACTCATCGGGGATTGTTCTGAGCCAGGCGTCTAATCTTTTGAAGATGTCTACTGCAACACCATTCGTGTTCCTTAGGTCTTTGAGCAGCTGATTAAACAGTTTTGGTCCTTTCACAACAAAATTATTTTCTTTCATGGTTAAGGATGTTCCCTGTCTCGCCTTTAATTTGGGAATATGATACAGTCTTCGTTTTCTACTTTCCACCGTTGTTTGGGGAGTTAGTGTTCAGAGTAAGATTCAGGACTAGTTTCTCCATTATTTTCCAAGTGTAAATAATGGTGTATATATATATATATATCCTTCTTTCCAGTGAATGTAGGTTTAGTTCGCATAACCTTTCTCAGTAATTTAGTTCTTTGCATCCCTTGATCTTTGCTGTGAAGCTTCTCTGGATCCCTTCTAGGTGTCTAATGTCTTCTTTTTTATATGGGGATGTTAGGACCGAGCAGTATTCCAATTTGGGTATGATCAGTGTTTTCAGTAGAGGAATCATTACATTCCTATCCCTTCATTTAAAGGTTCTCAATATCTGCCCCGTTATTCTCTCTGCTCTGTTTACTACTATCTTATTTTGTGTTTAAAATTTCGCATCAGTCATTACAACACCTAAATCTTTTGCTCTAGAATTCCTGTGAATTTCCTGTCCATTTTGTGTATAATATTCCATGGATTTTAGGTCTTCTCTTTTTCCGTACCGTAACAGCTGAAATTTCCCAGTGTTAAACTTCATATTGTTGTCTTCTGTCCACTTGTAGATTCTGTTCATGTCGGTTTGTAGAGATCCTATATCTTCTGGGTTTCTTATTTTTCTACTGATCTTTGTGTCATCAGCAAAGGATGTTACTGTGCTGTCTCTGATAACGTCCTCATTTATGTCAGTTAGCATGATTATGAAGAGTAGTGGAGCTAATACTGTTCCTTGTGATACTGAACTGAGCACTACTGATGAAGATACTCCTTGTACTGTAACGACTTGCCACCGCTCACGAAGGAAATTATATATCCATTTCCGATTTCCCTACTTTTCCTGTTATTCCCATATATTTCAGTTAATGTACAGGGTGTACATAGTCAGGATCTATTTTTGTGAAGCACTTGGAAATTATATGGAACTCAATGATAAAGTGGTAACATTTATTAAATAATTAAGAGTAGGATTCGACGTGACGCCCATCAGTATCCCTGCACAGCTCAAATCGTTCCGCAGCATTTCTAAACACATTCTGGAGCATTTGCGGGGTTATGTTATCTGCAGCAGTTCGTATACGTGTACGTAAGTTTTCAAGACTCGTAATCTTCGTCTGATAGACGTGCGATTTGATAAAGCCCCATGCAAAGAAATCTAAAGGGGTTAAATCTGGTGATCTCGCTGGCCAAGGTCTGTTGCTTCCGCGTCCGATCCAGCGATTTGGAAAACGTCCATTTAGATAATCCTGAACAATTTTGTCATAGTGACAAGGAGCACCACCATGTTGATAGACGACGGTACTAACAATCCTATCCCCGTCGTCTATCAACATGATGGTGCTCCTTGTCACTATGCCAAAATTGTTCAGGATTATCTAAATGGACGTTTTCCAAATCGCTGGATCGGACGCGGAAGCAACAGACCTTGGCCAGCGAGATCACCAGATTTAACCCCTTTAGATTTCTTTGCATGGGGCTTCATCAAATCGCACGTCTATCAGACGAAGATTACAAGTCTTGAAAACTTACGTATACGAACTGCTGCAGATAACATAACCCCGCAAATGCTCCAGAATGTGTTTAGAAATGCTGCGGAACGATTTGAGCTGTGCAGGGATACTGATGGGCGTCACGTCGAATCCTACTCTTAATTATTTAATAAATGTTACCACTTTATCATTTTATGATTGAATTCCATATAATTTCCAAGTGCTTCACAAAAATAGATCCTGACTTTATGTACACCCTGTATTATGATTCCCTGGTCACACTTGTCGAACGCTTTGCCGAAGTCTGTGTATATTACATTATAGTTTTCAGTAATTTTAAGTGTATCAATAATGTTGTTGTAGTGTTCCATTAGTTGTGATAGGCATGATCTGCTTGACCGAAACCTATGTTGGTTATCATTAAATTTTTTCTGAGTTTCCAAAAAGTCATAGATTTTCTGTCTAACTATTCTTTCAAATATTTTAGCGAGATAAGATGTAAGCGACACACTGGCCTACAGTTTTTGGCCTCGGATCGCTCTTCTCCTCCATATATTGGGACTATGGAAAAAATAGGTCCTGCTCCAAACAGATTAGGCTAGGCACAACCTAGGCTACGTTGGAGATGGAAGACCTAGGCCAAAGATGAACCAGCCTAGCTATTTGTCCATAAACAGGACTTCCATACTCTTTTGTTAAACAATTACAGCTGAAATGTCAGCTTATTTAATAACCGAAGGGAAATTTATGAACTTCTTACCTTGAAATTTTATATAAGTTTTATTTCTTGACACCAATAATGAACATTTTTATTCCGGCTTCCTTCGTCTCGTCCTCCCTGTTATTCTGCTTATTAAGCTTATCCCGATCTTTTTCTTCTTCCCAAAACCGTGTTGCCATTTCTAGCTATGGGATCTTTTTTTCTTTTCATCCCATATTTGTTTCTTCGTTGGTGTCTCTCTAATTTTTCTCAGCAAGAGTTCAAGTTCTCCTGATTTATTTTTTATTGTTATTATTTTTTTTAATGTCAATATGGCTTATCCAAGATTAGGTGGGTCTTCCATTTCGGTACTCCCAAATTTTCCACAGGGACTATGTTCGCGCTCTTCAGGATTCCCGGTATTTCTCCCGTGTCTAGTGATCATATCCAATATAGGGGCTCAGCGATTGCATTCTTGCAGTTTTTGATCAGTGTGGCATTCCATTCATCCAGTCCTGCCGCTGTGTGTGTTTTTAATTTCCCTATAGCTTGTGTAATATCATCTGTCGTAATGTCGAGGTCCGTTATACTTTCCCCTTGTAGTTCTTCAAATAATGCGCTTCTATCGCATATCAGTTTGTTAGTTTTTGGAATACTGAAAGATGACTCGTACTGAGCTCTTAATATTTCAGATACTTCTGTTAGATCAGCAGATAAAGCACTGTGCTCGTTTTTCAAAGGTCCGATAGTCGCGTGGTTTTTCGACTTTCTTTTTGCAAAATTATGGAAGTACTTTGAGTTAACCTTTATCGTTTCTATAGCGTCGTCGTCGTCTTTTTCTGTATGCTTCTCAATTAGTTCCTGTATGACGCAATCGATACTCTGCAGTTTATCATTTAATATTTTTCTGATGTTATCTTTACAGTTGCTTAATTTTGCAGTTACTCTCTCTCTCTCTCTTTCGGAACAATGACCTCTTTTGTCTCGAACCTGCTTCTCTTCCCTCTATGTTGTATTTTTGGGACATGTCTTTCCACAATTTCTAACGTCGTCTCCTCTAAAGTCATTAGCATCTCTTCCGTTGTCTTGGCCTCGAAATTGGTTTTCCAATCTATTACTTCCATGCTGGATGCAACATCTACCCAGTTTACAGCTTTGGAGTGAAAATTAAAAATTTCGAATTTGCTTCTTTCTGTTGTTCGTGTTCTTTCCTTTCCTGTTGCTTTTATATTAGTTATTATTTCAATGTTGATGTGGTCCGATATTATAGTTGGGGATATTTCTACATTATCAATTAGGTCGCTGTTGTTTGTAAATACCAAATCTAGGCAGTTCTTTTTCCTTGTGTTTTCTGTTATTTCTTGCGTTAACATAAATTCATCAGCTAGAGCTAGTTGCATTTTTACTTGTTCCTGGTCTTCTCGTGTGCCCCCCCTTGTTCTGGTGTATGCATACATTGTTTCCTATCCTTTTATATTTCATGAATGGGAAATTAAAATTACCACAGAGAAAAATATTTGGGGTTGGAGAGTGTAGATCTTTTACCCAGTTTCTTACCTCTGTAATGGAATCTGAAAATTTTGAGGTTGGTGTGTTTGGGGGTCTGTACAATGTGTACATTACAATTAGTACCATATTTAATTTTTCAACTTTTGCTGCTACACATTCTACGAAGCTGTTTGAGGTACTTAGTCATTTCTGCCATATGCCTTTTGCGTGTGTAAATAGCACAGTCCTCCTTTACGTCTCGCTGTTCTGTCGGCTCGGAGGATGTTATAGTTGTCAATTTGTATTTCTCTGTCACCACAGGACTCTCAGTTTTCACAGTTCGCCTGGCAGTCCTTTAGATGAGTTTCCGTGAGGCATGGAATGTTTGCTCCGGCTTCTTGCACGATTCCTTTCAGGTATAAAACTTTGTCTGGGGAATGATTTGAGTTGAGTCCCTGAATGTTGGCTAGGATTATTTTTAGTTTTTCTCTCTCGTTTTCGCATACAGGTGGTTCAGATTCGTTTTCCAATGGTCGTGCCGGTTTCATTTCCTTGTGGTCCTCCGAGAATTTGCCTCTTTTTATTTTTGTCGGTACCTGTTGTGTCCCGATAACGCATGAAGTGTCTTTGTGCATGCCTTCTGTCTGGCTCTCGGATTCCTATATTTGTCAGCTGACTTTGTATTTGCTGGATAGTATTTAGCAGCTGAATTGTGTTGGCTACGTCTAAAAAATTGGTACCCTTCTTTGATGATCGTTTTTCCTGTTCACCCGTTGCGTTCCTTTGAGGGTGGTGGTAACGGCATTTTTGTCCGTATTTGCACCTCCCATATCTTGCATAGGTGTTGCAGACCGTTAGATGGTGGAACTTGCACTTCTTATCAAATTTGCAATATCCACTTGTGTACTGTGTGTTGCATAATGTGGGATGTGCAAGTGCATAGATGCATTGCCCAACCCGATATCTGCAGTTCCCTTTTGCGTAGTATTTACATACTGTATTTTCTATGCTTCAACTTCTTGTCTTATTGTTATTTTCAAAGTTCTTAATTTTGGTATTATCATTATTTTTCTTTGGTTGATTATTTCCTACGTTTTTCGTTATCTTTTTATCATTTTGCTCGTTGGACAGTTTTACTACCTCGCAACTTTTACTTATTTCTTTTCTTTCATCTATGTCTTCATTTCGTATTATATTGTTATTCGTTATTATGCTGTTATTCGTTATTTCGTCCTCTCTCTCATCCACCCGGTTTTCGGTGGGACATTTCTGGACTCGTGTCCCCAGTATTTCATTCTTTTTTGTAACACTCGAGTCTGCTTTCTCCATTTCTTTAAATACCGCGAAGGAGTTTCCCGTATGTGTACATGCGGCACACAGAAAATTGATCCCCACGATCTGTTTCGCATTTGAGACAAGAGTTATTTCCCTATCACCTCAATTCATGCAGATAATCTTGCAGTTTGTGACAGAAATTGCATCGTATTGCAGCTTTTTCAGTTGTTTCCAGATTAAGTGAGAATTTGGACCTATAGCCATGCTATTCATTAATTAGCGTAAAAAAAATTACCCACACAAATTCTTTATTTATTTTTTCCTTTCTATTTTCTTTCCTTTCGATGGTCGAGGGTTTTCTGATCTTTGCGTTTTATGACCTTTTTCGTGCCTTGTTTAAAATTTTTCGAATGCCAACTGTATTTCGTTTTAAATATATACGTTAAAACTGGTGATAATTTATGTAAACTGTATTGCACTTTCTTAATTTTAGTGAATTTCACTTTATAAATTATATGCACGGATTCACTGATACTTTATACAGTTTCGGGTGTAAACAGAATAAACCGCCGAGTCGTTTATTCCCTTCTTATTTGGGTGTTAATACAGAGAGAGAGAGACAGCACGTCCATTCCCCACAAGGTACAAGCAAACATTTAGTGGGGGTCGAAATTTTGTATTCTTATTCTACACACTGCTCGGAGTTTCCTTTGGGCCTCTAAACAACATACTGTAATTACACCGCTATGCGCCCCCCCCCCTACCCGTTGCATATGGCCCCCCTTTTTTTTAAATTGAAATGAAATTGAAACCAATTCTTTGAATAAAAAATCCTGATAAATGACAAAGATTAAAGTAAATAATGATATAAGTAAAGTTAAAGTAAGTTATTTATATATAATAAGAAATCTTTCTCCGTATATTATTTAAAGAATCAATTGAAGCATATTAAAACCAAAATATTCACCTTAAGAAATTTAAAATCGTAAATTACTGACACCACTGGTCTTTCCATTGGAACACAGGTAGCTTTTTTCTCGACTCCAGTACATTCAAAATAAATTTGGCTGTTTTCGTAACCAATTCTATCTTGTGATGCTTCTGTTACCACATTTACAGCATGTTCTACTCCCTGGCTGTGACAGGGAAAAGGAATAAGCTGAAGTGGTTCATTTCGAACTTTAAGATGATCATCATTTGTCAAATTCTGTAAAATAGGTGGAGGGGTGATGGTTTCGTTGTCCCAGTCGATCATGTTAGGATAATCGTCTGCTTCAAAGTTCAGTGTTTTTGGCAGCTCAAAATTTCTCGCATTGGTGCTCCTAGTTCTTGCTCGAATCATGTGCTGAAGAGCCAGCTCTCTGACCTCTCTTTTTGTGTATCTTATCATTGAGAGTAAGATATTCTCTGGGTGGGCAAAATAGGCGTTATTTCTGAGGACACGCTCCATAATCATCCGATGCTTTTTATCTAAGCCTTTAAGCAAGTGCATGATATACCAAAAATTAGATGCTCCTTTATTTGCCTTTGGATGAAACTTTATCCAAAACCAGCCTGGAGCGTAAACCAGCATTATAATTTTTACTAGGTCTTGAATGTTTTTGTCTGGATTCCGTGTAGAGACATATAAGCGCAGGATCCTGTTTGCTCGTGTTAGCCATCTTGCGTGATGCAGGGCACCTGGTAATCTGGTGGCTAACGCTTGTGAGATGCGTCCAGATTGTATGCTAATGCACATTTCATGCATATATTTTTGGTCATTGCTGAAACTTTTAATGTTCCGATTCCTGACTCCGACTCCTTTCCATCTTTAGTGATTGTAAAGTGTTCAAACACAGCTGATTTCGTTGGAAGTCTCTTTGCCATTGTGCATTGAAGTTTAGAACAAATAATTTTATCAATAATTTGAAATTAAACTTATCAAGTTATCAGTATCACAATTATAAAAATATTTCCTGAAAAAAAAGCAAGGGTTAATACTGATAATTAATTAAGTATAAATAATACATATATTTGATTTATATTTATTATTTATACTTAAAATAGTATTTTCTTAAGATTTTATATTGAGGTCGGAGTCGGTACATTTTTACCGACTCCGACTCCACCCAAAATTGCTTCCGACTCCACGACTCCGACTCCACAACCCTGTTGCATGCAAAAGGCAAATCAGCCATTGTTACCGGCCTGTCCAGATATAATTCAATCAATTTTAGCACTCCGCCAATCCTGCCAGTGTTCACTGGGGTGCCATCGCATAGCAAAGCTTTGAGGGATTCTTTGCTATTAGAATCAACTATAAAAGTTATTATTTCATCTGCAATACAACAAGCAGTTCCGTTATCCGGAGCTATATGATCCATGTGAACATCACCAGGTTCTTTAACTATTACATAATGTTCTTCGTACTCCATTCCCTTCTTTGTCTTAGTTTGATCTTTTCTACCATCAAATCCGTTGCCTTCAATCTGTGTTTTCTCTGATTTCACTTTGATTATGTTCTTTTTACCCACACGTATTCTTTCTATTTCCAATTTTTTCCTATCCAACATATTGGTTTCGTCTAATATTCCCATATCCTTCAAAGCTGCATTTACTATAGCTGCAGTAGCTCTGTAACTTACACGGTATCTATCTGCTATTATTGTTAAGTTATCATAAATAATTCTGTTCTGATGGTTTTCTCTCAGCTCAAAATCCGGAACAAAGTCAATATCGTCGCTGTCATCATCAATTTCCATGCTCTCATCTTCCATAATACAGTATGTAAAGGGTCCAGTTTGCTGGTTGAGGCGACATTCATATCTAGGCTTATCTTGGCTCTTCTTTCTAATCCTTTAACTCTATCGTGAGTCCTTTTTCTTGCGGAAGTCGTTACTCTGTCGATTGGTCCTAGTTGGTTTTTTCTTTGTTTCTGCCCCACAAAAGACTCCCACTCAATCATTGGCACTCTGATATCACATCTGCAATCCGTTCGACTGATTTTTTTATCGTAACAAGTACAAGTACAAGTATAAAATATTTCATCGAATGTCTCCACCTTCTGCTGAAAACTATTGTTTCTTTGTTTTAATGGTACTTTATTTAGCTTTGCTGCAGATTCTATCAATCGTTCAACTTTTATAGCTATTCCTTCAAATCCTATATGTGGAAAGGAAAACTTCTCCCAAATGGCTTCCACATCTTTAGTGACAATTCTGTAACATTCTTTTGCTGTTCTAGAACCTTTCGAAATCAGTTCTTCTCGTTTTCTTACCAATAAATAATGCCTAAATACGTCAGCATTTGAAGGAGTCATTGAAGGTGGAAATTCTGCAGGGTGACCAAATGTTGAATTGTGCGTTTTGCTTCTTGTCGCCATGATTTCACTTATTTAGGCCTAGTAGCATTAATAACAAGAAACTAATTGTTAAATTCTAGCAATTGAATCACTCATTCTGAATTTAATATAACTCATTCGGAATTAAATCATAATTCATTCAATCATAAACAATCTGAAAATAACAATCTGAAACTAAACAAAAAAACGTGACTAATTTATATAATTCATCTAATCTGTCTAAATTAATCCATGTAATCTATTCAATCTATCCAATCTATCTAAAACTCTATCTAAATAATCTATCCAAATTAATCTAATCTACTTAATAAGACCTAATATAATGCATGATTGTCACATTTGGGGTTTATATCCGTGGAGAGAGTAAAATGGGGGGGATGCTATGGAAGGGGTAAGGGGGGTCGCATATACTTATTTTTTTTTACAAGATGTTGAGATCATTATTTCCAACTACGTGCATACTGTGGAATTGGAGAAACTCGATTTTTGATATGTTTCGACCCCCCTAATATATATATATATATATATATATTTTTTTTTTATTTTTTTTTTATTTTTTGGGTTGTTTAACTCCGCAACATCTAAGGTCATATGACGGAGGGGACCTACAGCTTTACGTGGGATCCGAACTACAGGTCACTACATAATCTGGGCGCGGAGGACGGTCTCTCATCCAACTACTACCCAGACCCAATGTCGCTTAACTTCGCTGATCTCTGGGAAGCGGTGTTACGACATCGGTCACGACGTAGCCTATAAATATATATAAATGAAAAGGTTTATTAGCAGACTATAGTGCATACGACAGATATTATTAATACAATGACAGCTATTATTAATACAATGACAGTTCACATACTAAGGATAAAAATATATACAATTGATTAGAAATAATACAGTAATGTCGAAGTTAAGTGGAGCTACTTACTACAGACAGACGTTTTCGTACCAAGAAATCCATAGCTTAGGCCTTAGAGGATAAACGGCAGGACTCATGGATAGCTTGGATAATCGGGTTGGTTGATTTTTAATTCTTTGCATTAGACTGTATTGAGCACGTCTTGTTACCTCCGGGAAGCTCGGGACATTGCGGGTAGCAAACATTTGCGAAGCTGAGCATCTCGGGGGTAATTTATGTAAGAGAGTAAAAGACCTGTTGTACAGCAAATTTAGGGTTCTGCCAGAACCTTTTTTATAATTCACCCACAGTTGCTGACCATATATATTACTGCAGAAAGTACGAAAGAGTGTCTCTTTAGCTTCACTTGTACAGAAACGAAAGTTCCTTATTAGTCATATTCACTTTAGCACAAAGGCTTTGAGATTTTCTTATATCTGGTAATAGTTTGACCCAAGTACTTACTCTTGTACTTCCTCAGTTACTTCACCTTTCATTTTAAACCTAATGTCAGCTGGCTGATTATAACTTTTAGGATGAAATTGCATAACCTTAGTTTTGTAACATTAAGAAGAATATCATGTTTCTGCGAATACACTTCGCAGACTTTTAGTAGCCGATCCAGACCTTTAACAAAGGGTCTTATTAACACCATATCATCGGCATAAACTAAGTTATTTATCCTTGTGTTATCTATACAACATCCCACTGTTGCCTCATTAAGTGAAGCAATTAATCCGTCAATATACACATCAAACAGCGTTGGAGAGAGCAAGGAGCCTTATCTCACCCCGCAAGAGGAGCCAAAACATTCGGATAGTACATTGCCCCACCTAACGGTTAAAGATTGGTGGGAATACCAAAATTTCAATAAATTTAATATGTACATGGGAATCTTCCTGTCTTCTAGTTTTTTTAAATAAAATATTGTGGTTCACTCTTATCATATGCCTTACTTATATCTCGGAAACGGCTATAAATAGTTGAATTACTGTCAATGTATTTAGAAATTTTCTTTTAGTACATTGATACACAAGTCAGTTGAGTGGGACCTTTTAAAACCAAACCGATTAGGAGATGTCCATAGGTAATCATTTAATCGGAGTAGCACGAGTTTTCCTAGTAGTTTCGAGAAGCGGGAAGCGATAGTAATAGGCCTGTAATTTTTGTTGGACAGTGTCACCATATTCATTTTTGACCAGGGGCAAGATATATACCCTCATGAACTCTGCAGGGATATGGCTATGAGCAAGCATGGCTGATAAGAGCAATGATATATGCAGACATACTACGTCATTGGCATATTTTAAGTGCTCATTCGATAGGTCATCTACCCTGACGCAGAATCAGTCTTTAACTCTTTAACTAACTTCTTTACTTCAGGAACTTATATCAGTATATATATATATATATATATATATATATATTATATATATATATAATATATATAATATATATATATATATCTATCTATCTATCTGTGCAAGTTTCTGCAAGTAAAGTAATTTAGTCCGGATACAAAGTGTATTTATTTATGTGTGTGTATTTTTTGTTTCCTTGAAGGGCTTAAGTAAAGAGAAGAATCGAAAGGTTGAAAATGTGCGAAACTCCTTTTGGATTTACAACATTAGTCAAACTAAATGGTGAGACATTTTAAAATTATATATACTGTATATAAATAAACTGAAATAGTTTCTTCATTTAAGTAGAGATTATTTTAGAAATAAAAAGGGAAGTGTTTATAATTTAAAAAATAACTTTTAATTTTTATTTGTAGGTCGTGCGTTTACCACAATGAATTGAATGGGGATGAAAGTGATAATAAGAAAATGCACCCATCCGAACCTTGTCCAAGATATGCTTATCAACTCGTGTACGATGACAGCAAGAAGGTACGGAATTAAATATAAGAAATAATTCGGGCAATTATCCTGTGAAAATGGTGTATTCCTTGTTTGTAGTGGTAGAGTGGGTTTTTTTTTTTTTTTTTTTTTTAACTGATGTTCTCTTTGTTTTTACTGTATTTTGTTTAGTTGGAAATGTCTGGAAAGAATACAGCTTGAAACTTTAAAGAGAGGGCGATGGGGAGTATCCATTCACTTACATGGTGCAATGGTGCACCCCCAACCCACTTTTCCCCCAATGATTTTTTTTTCTCAAAAATAAGAAACCATGAGGTTGTTTAACCTCTTTCGCAACATCTAAAGTCGTATTACGGAGGGGACCTACGGCTCTACGTAAGATCCGAACGCGGAGGATGGTCTCCCATCCACCTACTATCCGACCCAATGTCGCTTAACTTCGTTGATCGACGGGAAGAGGTGTTACGACATTGGCTACGATGTAGCCCTCCTTTATATATAATATATATATATATATATATATAATATATATATTGTGTGTGTGTGTGTGTGTGTGTGTGTGTGGTTTAAAGCCTGAGGACTTTTGGAGTTTAGCTAAAAGGAATTTTGTTTTTAAATAAATTTGCCTCCCATCTGAGAACCATTGTGAGGAATTAAAAGTCTGCTTCGAAATAGCTGGAATTATGTAAAGGCTTAGTAAAACGAGGAAAAGCTCTCTTAATCGTGGAAACTTTTTTTTATTAACTATTTTGGGTGTCCGAAAAGTGTCTACCTAATGAGAAATGCATTTAGGCCGGGTCGAAAAGGGGTCAAGGTCAAGATTTATCTTAGGTCCCCCTCGATTAGCTACTCCGGCTTGCCGGGTCGAGGGGGCTCGCACACCTCGTGGGTTGTTGGGGTTTCCTAAACTACTCGCTGGGTGTGGGCGAAGAGTTACCGAGTTTTTTTTTTTTTTTTTTTTTTTTTTTTTTCCCCCCCCTTCCTTTTCTTTTTGCTCCCCTTTTTTTTCCATATCTCCCGGAATTTCATTACTTTTGTCTTGACTCGGTCTTGGGTCTCTGTCAATTGTAGTATCCCCCCTATGTTTGTATTTTGTAGTCTTGGGGTCATCAGGTGCATCGCTCCGTGGCTGAGCCGTGCTCGGGATGGTACGGGCGCCCGGACCGCTGCTGCGTCTGGATTGGGTCTTTGCTAGGCCGTTAACGGACAAATCTCCGTAGAGCCAATCTGCTGTTTTTAAAACGACAGTCAGGTTGGGGGGCGGGCTACCCGGGACGTTGGGCCTGCGCCTTGAAGGATGCAGCGGCGGATGGTGCATTGCCTTGGATCCGAGGATGTCTCTTTTGTAATGCTATTGTTTATGGGTTCAATTTCAAAACTTCAATCCCCTCCTGTTGACGACTCTGGCCCGCCCTTGGATTTGGATAAGACTTCTACTTTTGGTCGTTCAGAGGCCTCTGCCTCCGCTGGATTGACCTTAAAGCCGTATGGCCCCCTCTCGTCCTCTGCGGCGTCTGGCTCTCGTGGCCGGACTCGTGGTGGCCGTAGGGCGGGGTCTTCGCAGCCCTCGTTCTCTCGCCCACTCTCGGTTACCGTCACATATAGGTTCCTTATTCTCCGCCCTTCCGCTGGTTCCCTTCCGGGCAAATCGGAACGGGTGTTTCAGTGTCTTAAGACTGTAGGGTTCCCTGTCGTTATGATATCCGCCCTCTGAAGGATGGGTCTCTTCTTTTGAAGTCCCGTTCTTCGGGGGTGACTGAGTCCCTTCTACAGTTGCAGGATGTTCTGGGTTGCAAAGTTTCTGTGACTCCCCATCCGCAATTGAATAGCTGTCAGGGCACCATTTTCGCTTCCCGTCTGCTGTCAATCCCGGCTGGCGAGTTGCAGGAGGATCTTCCCCCCAGGGGGTAACGAAGGTCTTCCGCTTTTCGTCGCGCCGCGATGGTGCTCTTACCCCGTCCGCTCGTCTGCTCCTGACCTTTGACTCCCTTGTGCCTCTGGCCCAGGTGTTCTGGGGCGTGGGTGATCGCCGGTCGTATGAGTTTTCGGTGCGACCGTATGTGCCTGACCCGGTTCACTGCTTTGGCTGCAACCGGTTCGGCCATGTTAGCTCTGCGTGCCGCCGTGAGGGTAAGCTATGTGTCCGCTGCGGTGGGCCTGCGCACCCTACCCCATGCACGAAGCCCCCGCGGTGCTCGAACTGCTCGGGGGCCCACCCTTCCTTCCTCTCGGGACTGCCCCGTTTCCAAGTTTGAATTCGAGGTGCGGTCCTTAAGGACTACCGAATTCCTTATTGCGCGATAGGGTCCGTGACCGGGAGCCGCGGCGGGGGTTGTCCTATGCTGCAGCTCTTGGCTCCGGCGGGTCCTTGGGCCCTCGGGCGTCCTATGCTGCGGCTCGGCTCCGGCGGGTCCTCGGGCCCTCCCGTGCTACCCCGGCGCCTACCGGAGTGGTGACCCCCCTGGAAGATCCGGGGGTCGGTGGTCCTCCTGGCGCCGCGGGACCTTCTCGTCCCTCTGCCACACTTTCAGACATCCCATCTGATTCCCTGCCTACAAGTGCCCCTTCTCCTTCTCCGGCCTTGGTGTCTGGATCCTTGCCTCCTCGTCTCTCGGGTGGGGAAGGTGATGCCCCGAAGGGGAGGAGGAAGCGTCGCCGTGGTCGGAGTCCTCCAGACCCGATCATGACCACTGCTCGCCCTGCTTCCCCTTCTTCACCGGAGGGGAAGCGGCGCGCCGCTCCTGATCCGCTCGGGACTCCCCCCCCCCTATACGGAGGGCTGGTGAGGCGTCACCTCCCGGTGCCCCAACTAGTGTCCGGGTGTCGGTTGAGGTACACCGCCCCATGACACCCTCGATTACTGACTCGGTTCCCATGGTGGACCCGGTCGAGAGGAGCCTGGCCCTTCTTCATGGAGTCTCTCTCCCTTCGGCTCCTGCTGAGAGTGGTCGGGTCTCTCTCCTGGATCTACCTTCCCACCTGTGGTGGACCTTTCCTCCCCCCCCGTCAGCACTTGTCTGGTGTGACGAGCCCTCGAACATCTGGTTCTCCCCGGCCCCCTCTGGTGGGGAGTCGGGGGTTTCGGCTGGGCCCGTCTCGTCGTCTCTCCCCCCTCAGGGGAGCCCCCTCTGAACTCCCTGTTCCACTTTCCATCTCGTTCTACTACGGGTGAAGCAGCTGCGGGTCGGTGGCCCCTACCCCCCCGTTCGGGGTGAGTCGGGGAAGCCGATTCCGTCCCTGGTTACGGACCGTTGAGTTTGCTGCTCAGCTTGGTCCGTGGCTATTTCTCTGCTTTCTCTGCTTCTTATAATGCCACTTCCCCTTACAGTTCCATTTTGCATTGGAACTGTAGGGGGCTTTTAGCTAACTGGGAGAACCTTGCCTCCCTGCTGGAGAGCGAGCGGCCTTCCTGTGTTTGTCTCCAGGAGACTATCCTGGCTGCGCGGGGGCTCCCTCGTCTCTCTGGCTATGTTGGTTTCCCTTGCACCCCGGATGAGCACACACGCCGGCGGGGTGCGGCGATTTATGTACATCATTCATTACCCTCGCGAGGTGTGCCTCTTCGTACTTCCTTGCAGGCTGTGGCTGTGCGGCTCTTTTTAGATCGCCAGTACACTGCCTGCTCGATTTATATTCCTCCTCATGACCCTCCTTCTCGCGACGCGGTTCGCGAGTTGGTGTTGCAACTGCCTCGACCGTTTCTCCTCCTCGGGGACTTTAACAGTCGCGACCCGGCTTGGGGAGATGTCCGGTCGACTAATGTTGCTGGTATGTTGCTCTCCTTAATGGAGGAACTTTCCTTCGCGTGCCTCAATTCCGGTGAACCTACCTACTTCCACGAACCCACGGGTTCATCTACCTGTATTGATCTCTCCTTGGTGTCCCTCGATGCCTTACTCGATTTTTCGTGGAAGGTGTTGGGGGACTCTTATGGCAGTGATCATTACCCAGTCTGTCTTGAGCCGGTCGGACCGCAGCCGGGTGTCTCGTCTCGACCGAGGTGGTGCCTTGCGCGGGCTGACTGGCCATCCTTCAGAGCTCGTTCCGTCATTGCCCGTTCGGTGTTGAGCTTTGGCTCTGTGGATGAGAGCTTGGAGTTCTTCGAGCGGGTGGTGATGGGCGTCGCGGAGGACTGTATTCCTCGATCTTCCGGTAACCCGCGGACGCGTAGCGTCCCGTGGTGGACTCCAGCATGTCACCAGGCGGTGTGAGAGGAAGAGGGCAACGCGCCGCTTCCACCGCACCCGGCGCGCGGACCACTTGATTGAGATGCGGCGGGCGAAGGCTTTCGCCCGCCGGACTCTCAAGTTGGCCCGTCGGGCCTCTTGGCGTGCTTTTGTGTCCGGCATTTCCTCGTCTACCCCTTCTGCTGCTGTGTGGCGGAAGGTACGTAGTATCGAGGGGCCGGTCCCTGCTAGTCGCCCTGTCCTTCGGGACGGGGACGGCTTCCTTTCGGATCCTGCTGCTGTGGCCGATCGGCTGGCCGGTGCTTTTGCTGCGGTTTCCCGTTCGCCTTCAGCTGCGGATCGTCCTTTGTCGGATGTTACGTTCCCGCCGCCTGGGAACGAGCCCTATAACCGTCTCTTTACGATGCGGGAACTTCGGGCTGCCTTGGCAACCCGTCGTTCTTCCGCCCCTGGCCCTGATGACATTCCGTATGATTTTATTTCGAATCCACCCGATGGTCCTACACTTCTTGCTGGATCTTTTCAACCGGGTGTGGGTTGAGGGGTCGTTCCCTTCCCGTTGGAGGGAGGCGATTGTGGTCCCGATACCTAAGCCGGGGAAGGATCCGGCGGAGGTGGCGGGCTATCGGCCTATTGCCTTGACGAGCTGCTTATGCAAGCTCCTTGAAAAGATGGTGGCCGTCCGACTTTCCTTTACACTGGAGTCGCTTGGGTTATACCCCCCGACCCAGTATGGCTTTCGTCGATTTCGGGGTACTCTGGACCCCCTTCTCCTCCTTGGTCATGATGTACGGGAGGCCTTTTCCCGCCGGAATCTTGTTCTGGCCGTCTTTTTCGATGTCCAAAAGGCCTATGACACGACCCGTCGGGGAGTTGTCATGGACCGTTTGAAGTCTCTTGGTTTTGTGGGCTTTTTGCCCACATTTCTTCGTAACTTCCTCTGCCGTCGCACTTTCCGCGTCCGTAATGGGGCGGCCCTATCTGACCTGTATGTTCAGGAGGAGGGGGTGCCCCAGGGGTGTCTTGAGCGTCTCCTGCTTCAATCTGGTCATGTCTGCGCTACCGGGAGCCCTTCCGCCCTCGGTGCGTGTTCCATCTACGCCGACGATCTGGCTGTCTATGCCGCGGGGACGTCCCCCCCTCGTGGAGAGGCAAGTCCAACTCGCGGTCAATCGGGTTGAACGCTGGGCGTCGTCGGTGGGCCTTACGCTGTCTTCCCCGAAGACTTCGTGTGTGGCCTTCCTTCCGTCGAGGAGACGGGGATCCGGCGCCGTCCCGGCCTTTAATCTTACACTCGGGGGTCAGCCTCTGGCCCTCGTTCAATCAGTACGTTTCCTGGGTATGGTTTTCGACAGCCGTTTGAGCTGGGTTCCCCACCTTCGCCGGCTGCGCGAGTCTACAAGACGTACCCTGGATTTGCTGGGACATCTGTCGCATACTACATGGGGCGCGGATAGGCGGACACTCCTCCGTTTGTACGTGTCCCTGGTACAGTCAAAATTAGACTATGGGAGTGTGGTGTATGGCTCCGCCTCCCGTACGGCCCTTCGGATACTGGATCCGGTCCTCTCTAGAGGACTGCGCATGTCATCTGGCGCCTTCCGCTCCTCTCCGGTTGATAGTCTGCAGGTTGAGTGCGACATCCCTCCCTTGGAGGATCGGAGGTCGTTCCTCATTGCCAAGCACTATCTCCGGATTCTCCGTCTTCCCAACTCTCCTCTGTTCCAGGTGGTTGAGAGGGCGTTCTGTCGGGATGGAGGTTGGTATTTCCCCAACACGGTGACCTCTCTCCTCGATGGTATGGGCACTCCTCCTCCATCCGTTATACCGGTCTCTTTCGAGGGTGTTGCACCTTGGGAGAGCACCCCTGTTGCGTGCTGTAGGGCGTTGCGCCTCGTTCACAGGGCCGATTGTGACTCTGCCTTGCTTCGGTCTCTGTTCCTTCAGCATGCAGCGTTTCACTCTGCATGTGTTGCGGTCTTCACAGATGGCTCGAGGTCGTCGTGGGGCGTTGGGGCTGCGGCTGTTCCCCAGTCGTCTGCCCTTGCCCCCCGATGTACCCGCCTCCCTGATGAGGCTTCCGTTTTCACGCGGAGCTCTATGCCATTCTGAGCGCTCTGGAGGTGGTGCGGGAGCATCCAGATGGGCCGTTTGTCATCTATTCGGATTCCCGCAATGCCCTGGAGTGTTTCGACCCTGTCCACCTACTGGTCCGACGTATCCAGCTACTGTGCCATATCCTTGTCACTTTTGGTGGCAAGGAGGTGGTATTTTGCTGGGTCCCTGCACATGTTAACGTGGCTAGAAATGAGGCTGCCGATCGAACTGCCCGTTCCTCGTGCCGACTACAGGTTTCACCCGTGTCCCTCCCCTTTTCCGATCATATCCCTGGCTTCTGTAGGTTTTTGTGCTCCCGGTGGCAGAGTCGCTGGGATGGCGCTACAAATAATAAACTCTGCAAGATTAAACCCAAATTGGGATGTTGGGCCTCTTCCTTCCATCGGTCGCGCCATAAGGAGGTGGCTCTGGCCCGCCTCCGTATTGGCCACACCCACCTGACCCATGGCTATTTGATGGCCGGGGATCGGGTGCCCCGATGTCCCAATTGTAACGTTTCACTTACAGTTTCCCACCTCCTGGTGGAGTGTCCGCTTTACTCAGAATTCAAAAATATTTTATCAGCGTGTTACTATGATTGTTTGAACCACCTCTCACTATGTACGTAAGAAATCAAAACTTTCGACCCCGCCTATAGTGTTTATGGAACCATATCATAAATGTTCAAAATGTTTCCTATTCATTTGAAAGCGCGTTAACGTAATTTAATGTAATTCCTATTGGGTAGAAACTTCCCGGTCACTGTATCTATATAAAGGCAAGATGTGACGTAAGATATAGAAAAAGCGACCACCCAGCTCTAGGCAGCATTGGGGTTCGAACCCACCCCTCGGAGAAATCTCACCACTGCTGAGCGGTGTCCAGACCGATCGAGCTACGAAACGTTCTATCCTGAACTATAATTATGTATAAATTCGTATAAATGTGCGTTAAATATAAATTATAAGTTTAGCCTATGTAAATAAAGTCAAAGTTTGTTGAGCTCAACACTACAAATAGCCAAGTTTAAAACTTCCTTTGAGAGTCAAATTGGGATGGATTCAAGTCAAACAACTAGCTATCTACGTATATACATAATTGCATGATTCTGAATGCCTCATATTTGGTAATAAAAAAAATACTGGAATAGGATGTCCAAGAGAAATTTTCCCATACTTTTGGTAAATGTCTCGTACTGCGAGGTTTCAATCATAGTTAGCGCGTACGGGCTACACTGTGGCTATGTTGCTACACCGTTTTCCATAGATCAGCGAAGCTAAGCGACATTGGGTCTGGGTGGTAGTTGGAAGTGGGAACCGTCCTCTGTGTTACATAACCTTTGCTGTTACGGAGGAGGTTAAGCAACCCAAAATATCGTCATTAATAATTTTCGGTTCTTCCCTTCAAGAAGTACGTCTTGAAAAGTTTTTTTTTGTTTTAAAGGACAGTTAACTAAATAACTGACAGACTAATGTGTAAAGTTAAGTTAGTACATTTTGGTGATTTGTACATCTGTCTTCCATTTTATCTCATTTAGGTTCATTACTTATTTGGAGGTAATCCGGGTAATCTCTCTGACCCCAGTCTGCGGCTGGACGACTTCTGGTCTTTTTATTTGTCGCGACCAACTGCCGATCAACTGCTGCGCAATTCTCTCTTTCTCATAAGGAAAACCAAGTAAGTTTTTCCCGTTCGTGTTAAGCGTCATACACACGAAATACGGAACGTTCTTTAAGATTTTGATTTACGAATGTTTTTGTTATTAGTGTTCTGTTCGCAGGTACAGAGAATTGGCGTACACGGACCCTCTGAACGCTCTAAGCTTCCTCCAGACTTCCTTATACGACGCTGTTGATCACCAAAACACTTCGCAGGTGAAGGAGTTTCAGTCCTTGGCATCGACACTCTTTCAAACCCCCTCCGGTCCTCCTTCTCCCTTGGGTTCCTCCTACGCGTGGGATAGCGAATCTCCCCCGTACGAAGCCGATAGTGAGGCAGGAGGAGGAGGAGGGTGCTCGGAGGGCAAAGACTTCCATCAGGAGTGCATGTCTCCAACCATGAGTGAAGAGAACGTTTTTGGAGGTCAGGAAGAGGGAGGGGAGATCGTGGGAATGGGTGTTGAGGATGTGAGGGCGTTCATGCAAAAGGAAAGGCTGAAGGTTTTTCAGCAAATATCTCTCTACTTGCCGGAGGACATGACGCAACCCAGGGCAAACCTCGTCGATTTCATACCATATTAACGCCCTCTTCGAATGCCTGTTCTTGCCCATCATTTGCTCCTCTCCTACTCTTTAAATCCTGTTGTCCCGTTCATCGAATCTTTATTTCCAGCTGAAACTTAACAGTAATAAGGCAAAAGACAGTAATGTGTCTCGTTGGCTCTTCCTAATAGTTTCCTTTCGCTTCCCTTTAGAAAACAAAAACCTTCCGTCGTTGAAGGAGTATTATTGCTCAACTGCCACCTTTTAAACTTTTATAGATAAACTTGTATTTTCCATTATAGGCTGTGTAACCGCGCGTTTTTGTATGAATTTTCAGTATATGTTCGGCTAATGGGAAATTGCGATTCTCATTCGGTTTCGTTAACTAACACTCATTTTTCTGTGATCAGTGTTTCGTGTCTTCTAACTACTGGCAGAGTTAGAATAATTGATCTTCGAATCAAATGTATCGCGCTATTTTTTGTAACTGTTTTGTGGTGTGTAATGTAATTTGATTCAGCAAAATAAAGTTCCTCCAACCACGTGTGCTTGAAGATAAAAACAACAAAACTAATATTCTCATACTCCAACCTCTGGTTGAGTCAAAATGGGTTGGGTGGAATCCTAAAATTCACGTAATCATTTTTAGGCCTACCGTTTATGCAATCTAAGGACCAGTTACTCTCTATCGATCACTAATAATGTGCCAAGTCTGTAGAAAGGACGAGATACTCCCTATGAAGATATATTCACGGTGTAATTTACATTGTCAAACGCTTATTGTGTAGGTTATTTTTATAGAATATAATACTCGTACATTAAAACTTGGCACGAGTATACCCATCAATACTCCGTCTACGCTTCCCTGGAGAAATGCTTAAATTTTGTGGTTCACCTTCAAAGCCGTTGACAGTGAACTTGAGAAGGTCAATGCAAAAGTTTGGTGTGTCGTGTTTTTTAAATGTTACTTAAGCTTGCCGTATTAAGTGGCTTATAATTTAAGGGAATATAGCCATCAATGACTTAACGCGTACACGAAAACACGAACCGACAATTGGTTGATTGGTTTATTTTGAATTAATCCACTCATTATTGGATAAATAAAATTTTAAATTAGACTGTTTTTCTTGAGATTTTGGAACATAGGTACAATAGTATGAAAAATTGTTTAGCTCATTTGGGAAAATTGTTATAATTTTAGTACAAGCAGTATATATATATATATAATATATATATATATATATATATATATATATATATATTATATATATATATATATAATAATTTTGGTGTTAATTATGTAATACTAAATTATAACTAAATTTGTAAAAAAAAAAAAAAAATTTTAGAAATTGAGATTTTTTATTACTTCAATTGGAAAGATTTAAGTGGAATGTGTCAAATTTAGCATAAATTTGGATTTCTTTCAATGAAACGTAGATACAAGTAATATTTATGGATAATAAAAATGACAATGGCAGCTACGTCTTAAAATAATGCTATTTTCCCCGTTTCCCTAACTGTTTTTAACATCACTAATAAAACACTGGATGCTATTAGACTGAAAATGAATGACTATATTTTAGTCGACATAGAAGCGAATTATAAATTGCAAACTTAAGTACAAGAATATTTAATTAGATTAAACACGGGACTTAAATTTAATGAACTTAAGAAACTAGGAAGGCAGTATTGTTATTCAAAAGCTTGAAACCATAATATTTCTCTCTCTCTCTCTTCCCCCTTTTTGTTAACTATTTCGAAGAAATGAATTCCAATAAAGAAGAACGTGTTTAAATATTTTCGTGTGGAAGTGTAAGGATGTTACTTTGAGATTTAACCGTAATCACCCGGATCGTGACCCCCATATCCCACGATGCTCGTTTCTTTTTCACTCGCCGTTCTGGGTCTCTCAATTTAGACACCAACTTCACTACAACATAGTAGGATATAGGGTTACCGTCTCGATGATTACTGTTAAATTTCTCAGTAACATCCTGTACACTTCCGCTTCCATACGAAAGTATAATTTCAACACTTTTCTTCTTTATTCATAGTTATTCATTTCCTTGAGGGCGCCCCCCCCCCCCACCCCCACCCCCTCCCCCAAATTCCTGTGGTTCCAGACTTTTGGATAACCCTGTATAAAAATTATGCAAGATTGTAATAGTCATACTTCATGCTAGTCTTTGTAAAATTTTAATTTCATTTCTACCAATTCAGGTAGTCATATTAAATGGGGTTTTACCTATTTTGTCACTCACTTTAGAAACCGAAGATTTTTTCCAGAATATTTGCAAATGCTGAGAAGTTTACTATTTAAAAAAAAAAAAAAAAAAAAGTCGAAAGTAGATCAAGTGACATTTCCTGAATTTTTGGTAACGCTATTATATACGTAGGTAATACCTAAAAAAGTTAAATAGTCGTAATATTTAAAGAATGTTAGAGCATCTCTATTTTTTTACTCGAGTAGGTATGTAGTGTCCATGTATTATATATATTTTTTTCGCTTTCGTATCCTTGTTAATCGTGATATTATATGAACAGTGTTACTATGTATTACTGATTATGTCTGTAAACTGTATCGTGTAGAGATATACCATATTATATTCAGTATATATTAATGTACCTTTTAGTCATATAAAACTTATTTTTATATTTCTATAAATGTAAGTGCTTCTAAATTGAAATAAATTTGGGAGGTTTTATTTAGAATTTTAACTGGTCTGATTATTTTTTTAAGTTTGTTAACATTTATTTTAATTTCTAATAAATTTTGTTAGCTTGGGGCTTTATTCACCCCCCTCTCGTCAAAACTGCATTCATTTCGAAATGCTTCGCCACCTACACCCTTCGGTTTATTTCTTCCTCCTCACATTTTACAATTGGATCTGGGTAGGGGGCACCTTCCCCTCCTGTTGGAGGGAGGCGGTGGTGGTGCTGCTCCCCTTCCCCAAGTCCGGTAAGGACCCGACATCTCCCCTCAATTACCGTCCAATAGCACTCACTACTGCCTCTCAAAACCTTTAGAGAAGAGGGTTTCTCGGCGACTGATGTGGCACCTAGAACGCCACAATTTACTTTCCCCTACACAGACCGGTTTTCGCAGTGGCCGTAGCACCACTGACATCTTAGTTCAGTTGGAACCTGCGGTCCGTGTGTCATTTGCAGAGCGGTGTCATCTTTATGCAATCTCTCTCTGATTTGGAGAAAGCGTATGACACCACTGCTGAAAACTTTACCTTTTGGGCTTCCGAGGTTTTCTCCCTTCCTTTATCTCCAACTTTGACTTCCTGTTCCTTTCGAGTTAAGGTGGGTACCTCCCACTCTCCCTCTCGTCTGTGCATTCGCAGGAGGAGGGAGTTCCCCATGGCAGTGTCCTGACCGTCGTTTGCTTCGCTTTGGTGATCGACATGTTGATGGCTCTGCCCCCAAGGATTGTGGCCACCCTTTATGTAGACGACCTTGCCATATATTGCTCCAGCTCCCGATCTGCCTTCCTTGAACGTATCCTCCAGCGGGGCCTGGATTCGGTTTCCAAATTTGCCACAGACCACGGGTTCCGATTTTCCTCTTCGAAAACGGTTTCCAAATTTGCCACAGACCACGGGTTCCGATTTTCCTCTTCGAAAACGGTTTCCAAATTTGCCACAGACCACGGGTTCCGATTTTCCTCTTCGAAAACGGTTTCCAAATTTGCCACAGACCACGGGTTCCGATTTTCCTCTTCGAAAACGGTGGCAATGCACTGCCGTTCTTTTTCTGTCTCTGAATCACCAGTCCCCGTTGTGCCCGAAACTAGATTCCTGGGTCTCCTTGATTCCCGCCTCTCCTGGACCCCTAACTTGGTCTCCGAAGGCTTCGTGCCTTCAGACTTGTACCTTTCTGAAGTTGATCTCTTATACTCTTCGGCGGCTCTACCACTCCCTGGTCCAAAGTAAGTTGGATTATGACTGTCAGACCTATTCCTCCGCTCTGCGCATGCTGGCCCCGACTCGCTCCTTAGGTGTGCGCATCAGCACTGGCGCATTCCGATCTTTTCCAATCGTTAGCCTGTATGCAGAGAGTGGTCATCTCCCGTTGGATGCCCATCGTACCTTGGAGAGTCTCGAATGCCTCTTCGTGTTCGGTAGTTCCCTCCCACCCCGGTCTTCCAATCTCTCTTCGGCCCTTCTACTGTGGCATGCTTTGACCGTCATCTCCCTTGATCCGACCGTTTGGTTCCTGAATGGCTCCCGTCCTGTACTCTCTTGGGGTGGAGGGGCGATTGCTCTCCTCTCTCCTCTCCAACTACCCCCGTGGACCATTTATCTCTCTATCTGCTCCCTCCTTTCTACTGTACCAAAGTCCCAGTCCCGCCCTTCGACACCTCTTCCTATCCCATGCTGACTCTATCCCAGTGTTCACTGACGGCTCTCGTTTTCCACTTGGAGTGGGCTGCGCGCCGTCTTCTTATCAGAAAATAAATCATAATCCCTTCCCCCAAGCGGCTTCCATCTTTACAGCGGAACTATCGGCTATTCTTTTGGCCCTTCGGTTCTTTTCTCGGCTCCCCTCTACATCGTTTATTATTTATTATGACTCCCGTAGCGCTCTTGAAGCTCTGTCCTCTCTTGTTTCTCCGCACCCACTGGTGTGACAGATCCAGGACTGGCTGGTCCTTCTTTCATCACGCCGTAAGGTAGTCGCCTTTTGTTAGGTTCCTTCCATGTTGTGTTCCTGGCAACGAACGCGCGGACGCCGCGGCGAGGGAGGTGTCCTCCTTGCCTTTCGACCTTAACACGCCTCTCCCGGCGTCGGACTTTACGAGGGTTTTCCAAGAAGCACTCCTTCGGCGGTGGGAGTATGTGTCCGGGAATTCCTTGAGGGCGTTGAAGCCCACGATTTGACGGTGGCCTTCCTGTCAGCATGACCGACGGTTAGAAACCGCTCTGATGCGCCTACGCATCGGTCATACTCGTCTCACGCATGGGCATCTTATGACGAGAGATGTTGCCCCCCTCCTGCCCATACGGCATTCCTCTTCCTCTCTCTCTCTCTCTCTCTCTCTCTCTCTCTCTCTCACACATTTGCTTTTGGTTTGTCCTGCCTTTTCCGTTGCTCGCTCCCAGTTCCTCCCCGTTTTGCCCTTCAGGCTCCACTCTTATTCTGTTGTTGGGTGACTCTACGGCAGTACCAAAGGAAACGCTTTTCTCTCTCCTACATCAAACTGTCCTTCTACTCTCTATTTAATGACTTGGATGTAATTTCTTCCTTTGCTGATCAGTGTGTCTACTTTTCTCTCTCACGACTTTTCTTTAGCTATTACTCCTTCAAAGTACCCCTTACCCCTTACCCCTTACCCCATCTCCTTGTGCTCTCTCTCTACTTTAATTTCGGCGCGATATGACCTTAGCAGTTGAAGCGCCGGTGAAGCACTCCTCTTCATTCATTCATTCATTCATTCATTCCCTCCCGTCAAATTGTCACTGTTCAGTTTTGAGCCGAACGAAGGTAGAGGTGAACTGTGTTGTTTGCAGTTTCAGAAAAATGTTCCCCTAGAAATTCAAAATTCTTTGAAAGTCTTAAAGAAATTACTAATTAATTTTTTTTTTTTTTAAATTTTTATTGCCGTCTCCAAAAAGAATAAAAATAACCAAAGAAAATAATATTGATTAGTAATTTTTTAATGCTTTTCTTTACTTTTTTTTTTTCATGAAAAAAAAAGTCTAAATTAGAATGACGTTGCAACAGTGAATCGAAATATTAGAACAATCTTTTGGGGGGAGAGATGTACAGAATGTGGCAAGTGTATAAGGAATGGTTAGTGAAGGATGATTGTAAAAGATATTGGTCTTAAGTGTAGTTGGAAGTGTGGTGGTGGAGTAAAAATTATTACGGGTCCTTTGATTGGAGATGAGCAAGGTATCTTTAAGGACGACAGAAGATTTGTTCGTGTTTACAGGAAAACCGTTGATTCAGAAACTGAAGAAGGTGCGTTTGGCATTTAAGGATTTAGATAAAGCGTGGTATCTTACTCCCTCTGGTGATCGTAGCAATGATGTAGGACTAGGGCGGGTCATACTATGTATTTTTTTTTAAATCAATGGAGAGGGGTGTTCAAATGACATATTTTGGTGTATAGAACACAATTCTGAAGAAAATATTTAATTCTGATAACCCTAACCTACATCATTTTGCAGTTGATTATTATTAAATTGTTGATTATTTTACTATTGTAGTTACCCCAGAATATGTCTTCTCACGTTTTCTATCATGGCTGCTCACGTTATCTCTCATAGAGCATCGTTCTAACTAATTCATATAAACACATATAATGTAATTCATATAATAATAATAATATTTAAATACTCAAATAAAAAGGTGTGCCATTCCACTTAATTGTAATTATCATACAGTTTGGTATATGAAATATTTTGACGGTTTTCTGGCGCGCATAAGGCCATTTTCTGAGACACCTTTCTCAGAGGCTAGAATGTAACGTTTCAGAACATTCTAAAACGTTGTGTGAAATATTTGAAGTGACTCATGACTTATGAAGCTATTTTACCACCTCGGCTTGCAGTGAGGGGATAGATTTAGTGATTATCTACTGATATTTTTTTGTTATTGTTCACATGTGAGTATTATTCTGTTATATTTTAGAAAAAGCTATTTCTACGCATATGATAGTGATACATTGAGCAAAATTTAATTAACAACTTTGATTTGAGCTAAAATTAGGTGGTTCATTTTTAGTACAACTGAGCAGTATGAGGCCTATTTCAATGTTCTAAAGAATATTTTTAGGATGTTTCTTTAGTTTTTTTAGAGTACATGAACAAATTATTTGCATTACAGACAACAGATAAATTAGCATTTTATAACATTTTGAAACCAAAAAAAGCATAATGTGTTTAGCATTTGCAGATAAATTTGTTCTTGCCCATTTCAGCTCTCTTTTTAACCAAGAATTTTGCGCTGAAAAGAGTTAATACCTGTCTGTAGTGGATACTTAACTGTGGAGCTGCACCTGGGGAGGAAGCTGGTCTGGTTGGTGTGCAACCTGCACACTGTTGAACTTCCCCTGCGCCATCTCATTGTTGACCTTGATGGCCCTACTCTGTCAGGCAAAAAATTATCCGGGCCAATAGGAAAGCTCCTTGATTCTGCTACAGACTTTGATATCAATCCAAACTTCACCCGAATCTCTGTTGGCCCTCCACTGATCAAGCTTCCTGACAAGGTCATTCAAGATCTCTCAACTGATCAATACTATGGCTATAAAATTGTCTGTGCAGTCAGGGATGGAGTACTTCCTGCAGGGCTGGCTCTGTTAGAGATAGGACCAGTAAACCACAGCCGCTGGCTCACCACAGCGAACAGACTTCTCAGGCTCTGGGTGTCAAAGCACGGACTTAAAGGAAAGAACCTGAAGATTCTGCAATTCATTGTGGAATTCATCATTGGAGTGTATTACCCATGTTGGTTCAACGTGAAGGTCAAGCACTCCTGGATCGAAGGGCCTAGGCACATCCTCTTTCAGCTGGACTGCCTCAAGTCCCAGAGAAAGGAGGTGCTGGATATTGTGATGCCAACTGTGAGAAGATCTGCTTGGTATGCCCACAGTGAAGTCATCCTCCAAACACTACTCTGCTCTGAGGATCAGAAGGAGAGGATTGAAGGGGTGGAGAGAATCCTGGCCATCAGGGGAGAGGGGGACCCGGACACTCAGCTGGGGGACTCCTCTGTTAGGAGCAGAAGGACACCTGACATCAATTGTGATGCTTCCAGCATCGGTGACTTGATCAGCTGGTCAGAAGGTGTGTCAGAGCCACCTCTCACCTGCTCTCTAAGCACCTCAGAGGTGAAAAACTTCATCAACACCCCTATGGAGGTGCGCAACTGGCCTTGCCACACACAAAGCATTGAGAGGGTTGTTAAAATGGTGACTGAGGCTTCTGCTAAGTACTTCTCACAGAAAAGAGGGATGGAGGGATCAGGGCTCAGGAGACCAGCAGGAAGCTGATGTCCAAGTCTGAGTCAAAGCAGGATTTGTGCAACCTGGCAAAGTTCAAGATGTCAGGAGAATGATCTTTGTAATTATATCCAGTGATATACATGCAGTTCACCTATTAATAAATATATGTAAAGTTGATTTGGCCTTGTCAATATAAATGATTTACCTTATATCTTTTAATATATTATAAAGGGGTTCAAAAGGGTAAAATTGGCAATTTAGAAATACAAAATGATGTAGGTTAGAGTTATCCTATCCAAAAAAGAAGCTCATATTTGAATTCCCCATGTAAAAACACATAATTTAGACACCCATGATGGTAGGATTTCCTTCAGATTCATGTTGTCACCTGAATACGACCCGCCTTAAATTGTAGGACTCTACCTTTTTTTGTGGTCTCTGTCTCCGGTGCTTTCGGTCTCGGCCGAGGCCATGGTGGTCTCGACTACATCACTGATGTTCCTCAAATGCAACGAACACTTCTTTTTTAGTGAATTTGTGAATAGATTACGAGTAAATTTTGCAATTGTCGCTTGATAACTTCTAGAATATTCCTGAATATGAAATACAGAGCTTAGGAATTAGGCATTACACAATATTGAATTCGTGCAAAAATTGCGTGTGGTCTGTCTCGGTCTCAGTCATGGTGGTCTTGAATACATCACTGGATCGCAGTGTATCTTTTGTATATAATAATAATAATAATTCATTGATTTCCGTGTCTTTGATCCCAAGTTTAAGCGTTGTGACGATACCAATGGAGGAAATTGGTGATTGAATGATTGTACATAAATTACATGCAATGCTGAAAGAATCTTGGAATGAACTTATTATTCTTTAACTCGGTATAGAGGATGCTGTTCCTAAAGGTGTGTTAATGAAAATACCAGACTAAATGAGTGTTTTAATCGAAATATTCGTATACTCATTTACTCTGCCAGTTGGTGTAAGGAGTTGGTACAAAGCATGAATGTTTTTCAATATTCAATCGTAAAAAGCGAAGACTGCACGAGTTGATTTTCCAATGAATAAATTGTTTTTTAATTTTAGCAATACTGTACTGGACTGTACTTTACTTTTTCTTTGTCGTACTTATTTTTCTTTTTCTTTCCCACCATTGTGCCTTCAAGAAAAATACGAACTTGGTAAAACAACTCTAATTCAGCACAACAGGAGCTCTTCCCTTACCGAATTATGAGCAGTACATTTGTGGAATGCCTACTGAGGTGACGTGTGTGTGTGAGATATATATATATGATGAATAAAACCACGAAGGAAAGGAAACAGAATGGTGCTCAAGCGCTTTCGTCTAATGACATCCTCAGGAACACTGAAGTACATAAAGAGTTACAGCCTATATATAGGTTACAGAAAAAAAAAATATATATATATCACAATAAACGGAGAAATAAAATTAAAAATTAAAGGGTTGTCGGAGGGGCATACAAATTTGTAAGGAAAAACTACCGATTTTTAGCACAAGATCAAATGAATTGTTTCCAACCAATGTTAAAAATAAAAAAATACAAATTTATACTGGAAATCTGCCCGGGTTTTAGCGCACTGCCCTTCTTGTATATAAAAATAAATTGAAAAATAAAAGTTATTAGAGTGGCATAGAAGTTTACCAAAGATTTAGCGTTTTACCCTTCTTATCTAAATCTGTTCTGAAGGAATTCAAAACAACAGGATGGATCCTGTCGTTTTGAATTCCTTCAGAACAGATTTAGATAAGAAGGGTAGAACGCTAAATCTTTGGTAAACTTGTATGCCACTCTAATAACTTTTATTTTTCAATTTATTTTTATATACAAGAAGGGCAGAGTGCTAAAACCCGGGCAGATTTCCAGTATAAATTTTGTATTTTTTTTTTTTTATAACATTGGTTGGAAACAATTCATTTGATCTTGTGCTAAAAATGGGTAGTTTTTCCTTACAAATTTGTATGCCCCTCCCACAATCCTTTAATTTTTAATTTTATTTCTCCGTTTATTGTGATAGATATATATATATATATATATATATATATATGTATATGTATGTATATACACACACAGGGTGTCCCGTAAGTCTGGACCCATAGGGAAAAATAATAAAATTACAAAATAGTCCAAAAATTTATTACATAATCTGTTCAAAGTGTCCGCCGTTGTGTCGCACACACAGTTGAAGACGCAATCTCCACTGCGACAGCACTTTCTGAATCACAGTCGCAGAAATTTCTTGACACGCCTCCACAATGCGTGCTTTAAGGTGGAAAATGTTCTGAAGTTTGACCTCGTACACTTTGGCTTTCAAGTGGCCCCACAAATAAAAATCATAATAAAAAAAAAATGATAATAATAATAACATAATAAAAAAATATATTATAAATCCCTATGGGTCCAGACTTACGGGACACCCTGTATATATATATATATATATATAAAGGGTGATCCAGAGAAATGGGACCCAAAAGAAACCCTGTAACTCTTAAAGTATAAGTCCTTTTATAAAATCATACGCATCATTCGAAAGAGGATAGTTACAAGTTTGTACAGGATTGTATAGGTTTTGACAATACAAGACAAGATAAGATACAAAACAAAATAAAAGTGTTAGTTAAAACTAACCCTTCAAGATGACTGCATGGACTGTGGAACAGCTGCGTTTCATAACTGAGCAATATTATGAGCATGGAAGAAGTGTAGTTTCAGCTCAAAGATCTTTCAAGACAAATTTTCAGATGTCAAAATCACCTTCTAAGAAATAATCCGTCGGTGTGTCAGAAATTTTTCCCTAACTGGCAGCATTGGAAAAAGAAAACCAACTGGAAGAGTGCGCACAGCAAGGATAGACGAGATCATTAACAGAACTCATGAAATTGTACAGGATAATCCTAACATAAGCATCAGACTGCTTCTCAGCTGTTAGGAGTTGGATATGGAACAACAACACCGTATATTCAAGCAAAATTTAATGCTCTTTCCATATAAAATTCAAACAGTGCAACAACTAAACGATGGAGATTTCGCACGAAGACGACAATTCTGTCAATGGATCCAACAGAAGGTAAATGACACCACCAATTTTCTAGCAACTTTGATTATGTCAGACGAAGCCCATTTTCACTTGAATGGAACTGTAAACAAACAAAATTGTCGTTTCTGGGCAACAGAAAATCCATTGAATATTACCGAAGTCCCGTTGCATAGTCAGCGTGTAACTGTTTGGTGTGGTCTTACTGCATCTCAGATCATAGGGCCGTACTTTTTCGAGGATTCCACCGGAAACACGGTCACTGTCATGACTCCAGATTTGAAAAAATTTACTGGAGCACAGCTCTGAATTTACTTTTTTTCCCCTTACACCACTAGATAGGTTAATGATAGTAAACTCTTGAATTGACATACCAATTACAAATTGTTTTAGCTAAACATAATAATACAATAATGTACAGTTTATAACACCTTAAGTTTATTTATTCATTGCAGCAGCAACAGTGACGAGTTAGACTTGCATGTAGGCATTTGTGTTGAATTTATCGCCCATGTATGCTTGGCCACTGATCAATGGCTTTTCTGTGTGATCATTACAGCAGATCTAGTGCCTGGAGCTGGACCCTCCTTCACAATTCTGCACAGCTTAGTCAAATGAGATGGCTTAATGGATCCTTTGTGTTCAACAATTAACCAAGAATGGAGAATGTCCCCTTCAGCTGGTGCTTCACTCCAGGCAGTTGATCCATCTTTATCAAAATGCTTTAATATCTGTGATTCCTTTCACAGCTGTTCTATATATTCTGTCAGCCAATTTATCACCGAGTCTTTTGTAAAACTACTTTCAGATCTGGTTCTGGATGGTCTAGCAACTTCAGCAACCTGGTAGTAATCAGAACGTTTCTTGATGTATTTGTAAACTTCATTTAGGATGTAATCCTCAGCTGTTAGTTCCTTTTGCTGCCCTGTGGTATCGTGCTTAAATTCAGAAACTACATCATTTGCATTTCCTCCATTAGCTAATTTGGAAATTGTTTCCATCACTCTTAACATAACAGTTTTCCCTCCTCCTTTATAAAATATATTTCTACAAATTCTGCACTAACTGTGGTTTTTTGAGCTACTTGCAACATAATCTTTGTTACATAGGAAATCAATACATAGAACTTGGCACTAATTTCTTTCTCTTGTGGATGATCAAAAAACACAATTTTCCACAAATCTGTCAAATTGATCAAATT
>JAJOZX010000927.1:265000-350000 GCA_023014485.1 Bathynomus jamesi | reverse complement strand
TTAGCTCTGCGTGCCGCCGTGAGGGTAAGCTATGTGTCCGCTGCGGTGGGCCTGCGCACCCTACCCCATGCACGAAGCCCCCGCGGTGCTCGAACTGCTCGGGGGCCTGCCCCGTTTTCAAGTTTGAATTCGAGGTGCGGTCCTTAAGGACTGCCGAATTCCTTAGTGCGGCGCGGGAAGCGCGCGATAGGGTAAGTGACCGGGAGCCGCGGCGGGGGTTGTCCTATGCTGCGGCTCTTGGCTCCGGCGGGTCCTCGGGCCCCTCCCGTACTACCCCGGCGCCTACCGGAGTGGTCCCCCCCCCTGGAAGTTCCGGGGGTTGGTGGTCCTCCTGGCGCCGCGGGACCTTCTTGTCCTTCTGCCTCACATTCAGTCATCCCATCTGATTTCCTGCCTACAAGTGCCCATTCTCCCTCTCCGACCTTGAGGTCTGGATCCTTGCCTACCCGTCTCTCGGGTGGGGAAGGTGATGCCCCGAAGGGAAGGAGGAAGCGTCGTCGTGGTCGGAGTCCTCCTGACCCGATCATGACCACTGCTCCCCCTTCTTCACCGGAGGGGAAGCGGCGCGCCGCTCCTAATCCACTCGGGACTCCCCCCCCCCCCCCCCCCCCCCCGCCCTTCTATACGGAGGATTGGTGGGGCGTCACCTCCCGGTGCCTCAATTAGTGTCCGGGTGTCGGTTGAGGTACACCGCCCCATGACACCCTCGATTAATGAATCGGTTCCCACGGTGGACCCGGTCGAGAGGAGCCTGGTCCTTCATGGAGTGTGTCTCCCTTCGGCTCCTGCTCAGAGTGGTCGGGTCTCTCTCCTGGATCTACCTTTCCTCCTCCCCCCCGTCAGCATTTGTCTGATGTGACGAGCCTTCGAACATCTGGTTCTCCCCGGTCCCCCTCTGGTGGAGAGTCGGGGGTTTCGGCTGGGCCCGTCTCGTCGTCTCCTCTCCCCCCCCCCACCTCAGGGGAGCCCTCCTCTGAACTCCCTGTTACACTTTCCCCCTCTCGTTCTCCTACGGTTGAAGCAGCTGCAGAGTCTGTGGCCCCTACCCCTTCCGTTCGGGGTGAGTCGGGGAAGCCGATTCCGTCCCTGGTTACGGACCGTTGAGTTTGCTGCTCAGCTTGGTCCGTGGCTATTTCTCTGCTTTCTCTGCTTCTTATAATGCCACTTCCCTTACAGTTCCATTTTGCATTGGATCTGTAGGGGGCTTTTAGCTAACTGGGAGAACCTTGCCTCCCTGCTGGAGAGCGAGCGGCCTTCCTGCGTTTGTCTCCACGAGACTATCCTGTCTGCGCGGGGGCTCCCTCGTCTCTCTGGCTATGTTGGTTTCCCTTGCACCCCGGATGAGCACAGACGCCGGCGGGGTGCGGCGATTTATGTACATCATTCATTACCCTCGCGAGGTGTGCCTCTTCGTACTTCCTTGCAGGCTGTGGCTGTGCGGCTCTCTTTAGGTCACCAGTACACTGCCTGCTCGATTTATATTCCTCCTCATGACCCTCCTTCTCGCGACGCGGTTCGCGAGTTGGTGTTGCAACTGCCTCGACCGTTTCTCCTCCTCGGGGACTTTAACAGTCGTGACCCGGCTTGGGGAGATGTCAGGTCGACTAATGTTGCTGGTATGTTGCTCTCCTTAATGGAGGAACTTTCCTTTGCGTGCCTCAATTCCGGTGAACCTACCTACTTCCACGAACCCACGGGTTCATCTACCTGTATTGATCTCTCTTTGGTGTCCCTCGATGCCTTACTCGATTTTTTGTGGAGGGTGTTGGGTGACTCTTCTTGTGGCAGTGATCATTACCCAATCTGTCTTGAGCCGGTCGGACCGCAGCCGGGTGTCTCGTCTCGACCGAGATGGTGCCTTACGCGTAGGCTGACCATATTTCCTTGAGACAAAAACGGGACGGGGGTTATGTAATATTCTGTATTCATGAAAAAGTAAGTACATAAACATATTGAGCTTACAATTATTCTTCAGTGACAGAACCCATACAAAACGGTACTGTCCCGTTCAAAACGGTACGTATGGTCAGCCTACTTACGCGGCCTGACTGGCCATCCTTCAGAGCTCGTTCCGTCATTGCCCGTTCGGTGTTAAGCTTTGCCTCTGTAGATGAGAGCTTGGAGTTGTTCGAGCGGGTGGTGATGGGCGTCGTGGAGGACTGTATTCCTCGATCTTCCGGTAACCCGCGGACGCGTAGCGTCCCGTGGTGGACTCCAACATGTCACCAGGTGGTGTGTGAGAGGAAGAGGGCAACGCACCACTTCCACCGCACCCGGCGCACGGACCACTTGATTGAGATGCGGCGGGCGAAGGCTTTCGCCCCCAGGACTCTCAAGTTGGCCCGTCAGGCCTCGGCGTGCTTTTGTGTCCGGCATTTCCTCGTCTACCCCTTCTGCTGCTGTGTGGCGGAAGGTACGTAGTATCGAGGGGAAGCCGGTCCCTGCTAGTCGCCCTGTCCTTCGGGACGGGAACGACTTCCTTTCGGATCCTACTGCTGCGGTCGATCGGCTGGCCAGGGCTTTTGCTGCGGTTTCCCGTTCGCCTTCAGCTGCGGATCGTCCTTTGTCGGATGTTACGTTCCCTCCGCCTGGGAACGAGCCCTATAACCGTCTTTTTATGATGCGGGAACTTCGGGCTCCCTTGGCAACCCGTCGTTCTTCCGCCCCTGGCCCTGATGACATTCCGTATGACTTTATTTGGAACCTGCACCCGATGGCCCTACACTTCTTACTGGATCTTTTCAACTGGGTGTGGGTTGAGGGGTCGTTTCCTTCCCGTTGGAGGGAGGCGATTGTGGTCCCAATACCTAAACCGGGGAAGGATCCGGCGGAGGTGGCGGGTTACCGGCCTATTGCCTTGACGAGCTGCTTATGCAAGCTCCTTGAAAAGATGGTGGCCGTCCGACTTTCCTTTACACTGGAGTCGCTTGGGTTATACCCCCCGACCCAGTATGGCTTTCGTCGATTTCGGGGTACTCTGAACCCCCTTCTCCTCCTTGGTCATGATGTACGGGAGGCCTTTTCCCGCCGGAATCTTGTTCTGGCCGTCTTTTTCGATGTCCAAAAGGCCTATGACACGACCCGTCGGGGAGTTGTCATGGACCATTCGAAGTCTCTTGGTTTTGGTCTTTTTGCCCACATTTATTCGTAACTTCCTCTGCCGTCGCACTTTCCGCGGCCCTATCTGACCTGTATGTTCAGGAGGAGGGGGTGCCCCACGGGTGTGTCTTGAGCGTCTACTGCTTCAATCTGGTCATGTCTGCGCTACCGGGGGCGCTTCCGCCCTCGGTGCGTTGTTCCATCTACGCCGACGATCTGGCTGTCTATGCCGCGGGGACGAGTCCCCCCTCGTGGAGAGGCAAGTCCAACTCGCGGTCAATCGGGTTGAACGTTGGGCGTCGTCGGTGGGCCTTACGCTGTCTTCCCCGAAGACTTCGTGTGTGGCCTTCCTTCCGTCGAGGAGACGGGGATCCGGCGCCGTCCGGGCCTTTAATCTTACACTCGGGGGTCAGCCTCTAGCCCTCGTTCAATCAGTACGTTTCCTGGGCATTCGACAGTCGTTTGAGCTGGCTTCACCACCTTCGCCGGCTGCGCGAGTCTACAAGACGTACCCTGGATTTGCTGGGACATCTGTCGCATACTACATGGGGCACGGATAGGCGGACACTCCTCCGTTTGTACGTGTCCCTGGTACAGTCAAAATTAGACTATGGGAGTGTGGTGTATGGCTCCGCCTCCCGTACGGCCCTTCGGATACTGGATCCGGTCCTCTCTAGAGGACTGCGCATGTCATCTTGCGCCTTCCGCTCCTCTCCGGTTGATAGTCTGCAGGTTGAGTGCGACATCCCTCCCTTGGAGGATCGGAGGTCGTTCCTCATTGCCAAGCACTATCTCCGGATTCTCCGTCTTCCCAACTCTCTCCTCTGTTCCAGGTGGTTGAGAGGGCGTTCTGCCGGGATCGGAGTTGGTATTTCACCGACACGGTGACCTCCCTCCTCGATGGTATGGGCACTCCTCCTCCATCCGTTATACCGGTTTCTTTCGAGGGTGTTGCACCTTGGGAGAGCACCCCTGTTGCGTGCTGTAGGGCGTTGTGCCCCGTTCGCAGGGCCGATTCTGACTGCCTTGCTTCAGTCTCTGTTCCTTCAGCATGCAGCGTGTCACTCTGCATGTGTTGCGGTCTTCACAGATGGCTCGAGGTCTTCGGGGGGCGTTGGGGCTGCGGCTGTTCCCCAGTCGTCTGCCCTTGCTCCCCGATGTACCCGCCTCCCTGATGAGGCTTCCGTTTTCACGACGGAGCTCTATGCCATTCTGAGCGCTCTGAAGGTGGTGCGGTAGCATCCGGATAGGTCGTTTGTCATCTTCGGATTCCTGCAATGCCCTGGATGGCCTGGAGTGTTTCGACCCTGTCCCCCAACTGGTCCGACGTATCCAGCTACTGTGCCATATCCTTGTCACTTTTAGTGGCAAGGAGGTGGTATTTTGCTGGGTCCCTGCACATGTTAACGTGGCTGGAAATGAGGCTGCCGATCGAGCTGCCCTTTCCGCGTGCCGACTACAGGTTTCACCCGTGTCCCTTCCCTTTTCTGATTATATCCCTGGCTTCCGTAGGTTTTTGTGCTCCCGGTGGCAGAGTCGCTGGGATGGCGCTACAAATAACAAACTCTGCAAGATTAAACCCAAATTGGGATGTTGGGCCTCTTCCTTCCATCGGTCGCGCCATAAGGAGGTGGCTCTAGCCCGCCTCCGTATTGGCCACACCCACCTGACCCATGGCTATTTGATGGCCGGGGATCGGGTGCCCTGATGTCCCAATTGTAACGTTCCACTTACAGTTGCCCACCTCCTGTCCGCTTTACTCTGCGCCGTGTGAGTATTTTCCCTTTGTGGTGAGCGTCGGGCCTTGTGATAGGCTTGGCGCTATTCTATCTGAAGGTCCCTACTTTTCGATAACCAGGTTGTTCTCCTTCCTCTTTCGCTCCCGACTTCTTTATCGGCTGTGACTACGCTATGATTTTTCTGTATGTTTTTTTTTTGTTTTTTTTCCCCCTCCTCCTCCTCCTCCTCCTCCTCTCCCCGTCTATTGTGTATTTCCGTTAGCTGTTCCATAGTCTTCGTCTAGTGTTCGCTCTGCTATCCACCTTTATTTTGGTGGCCATGAGCGGTCATACTTTGAAAAAAAAAAAAAAAAAAAATGTATATATATATACAGGGTGGGCCGTAAGTTTCCATACATAGGAAAAATTAAACGTTTGTTTTTATGTTTCAGATACCCTAAGAATATGCGTTTGACGTAAGATCTTGTTTACTGATGAAGCAAATTTTTACGTCAATGGAGAGGTTAATCGGCAAAACATACGTTATTGGAGTAATGCTAACCCTAACTGGCTGAGTCCGACGAAGATGCAAGGTGCCGGTAAAGTGATGGTGTGGGCCGGGATATGGGGTGACAGAATTATTGGACCAATTTTTGTCAGTGGAAATCTTAATGCCGAAAGGTATCTTAACATGTTGCAAGAAGAGATTTTCCCATCCCTGCTAAACGAGGAAGGTAACTTCCCAGTTTACTTCCAGCAAGATGGAGCTCCACCTCATTATGGTCTTCACGTGCGTCGGTATTTGGATCAGCAGTTTCCGGATGCTTGGATTGGTCGGCGTGGTCCTGTGGAGTGGCCTCCCAGATCCCCAGATCTCACCCCCCTTGATTTCTATCTTTGGGGGCACTTGAAGGCCATGGTGTATCAGGAAAAGATACGAGACATAAATCATCTAAAGGAACGTATCACCAACGCCATTACAAGCATAACGTCAACTGTGCTAATGCGTGTTCATCAACAGTGGGGAACACGTATTGAAATGTGTTTTCAAAACAATGGCAACCATGTAGAGCATATTATATAAATAAAAATGGGTCCATAAAAAAATGTTTATTTTTCCTATGTATGGAAACTTACGGCAACAGCGGACTAGTAGCATGGTTATTCATATCTGACCAAATCGTTGGTGCTAAGTTTAATTTGGTGATGTTGCTAAAGTGTTAGAATGTAGGCAGGAAGTTGTCAAATAGTATATAAGGGTAGGGTAATGTCTATACCTTCTAAATTAGTAAAGTGAGAGAGTTAGGTAGGCGGTTTGTAGGACGCTGGAAATCTATGCTAGGCCCTAAAGAAGATTCTAAATCAAAGCACCGGTAAGTGCCTTTTTTGTTTAGAAACCTAATAACTTAGCGGGGTCACTAACCCCACGCTATTACACCTACAAATAGAAAAATGCAGAACGTGTACTTAGTATAAAAGGGCATCATCCAAGGGAAGTTTTACAGTAGGCGGCAGTGGTTTTGAGGTACATTGGTTAGTTGGTATGGTACAGTATATAAATTGCACTACTGCACATGTATACAGTACATATGTGAACACTACAACTGTGTACGAGTATTGAATTTACACAACACAGGCGAGTGGTGGTTACTATCATTATCAGATGAAAAGATGTTTGCAGAAGAATCTGGCGTGATACGACTCGGATTAGAATCAGAAATGTAAGTAGTTTATTGCCTTGCAGCCAAATCTGTATATAATTTGGCACTTCTCAAACTAGCCGAAAGAAGGCCCATCTGGCATTATTCTGAGGTTGAACATCGTTGCAGACACTAATACATAGATAAACTAAAAGAGGAAGAGCCATTGTTGTCTCAAAGCAATATGACGACGGCTAATTAACGCACCCTTGCTTGTATATATTAAGTTAAGGTATATGTATCCATCTTGGTGAAAAATTCACTTATTTTAGAGCCAGCATTTTTGGGCACTGGCAGCGTCCTTTCTACTCTTTTTGAATGCGGCACTCGGGCATATCATACTTTTCCGAGTCCGAATTTCGCTCTGGCTAATATGTATTTTTATGTAAAATTTAATTCTAAGAGGGGTTTCTTTTCTGCAACTTTTCCCAAAAATCGCGTTATGCTCAAAATTGCGGTTTTCTGATCTATGTTGAAATACCGAATATTCAATTGAACACAACCTCATATTTTTAACTTTTTGTCGTAATTTGTTGCCATTTAGACACATTAACTTTGCTTAACTCTTACACAGGTTTAATACATACATAAAAAAAAAATCTCCATTTGAATCTTTGTAACCATTTGACGCAGAAGGCGAAGTTCAACATTCTCTCAATAGATGATCTCTGGGATATTCTTTGATGGCAAGCAGGATAGGAACACAAAGGTGTTGAAATATGACGAAGTGACAGGGAGATTTCATCCTGGCAAAGTGATCGAGGAGCATTACACTATCACGTGGGAGCCTCAAGGAAAGTACCTCTTCCATTTCACTCCCGAGGAACCTGAGGAAGGAGAAAAGCCTGCTCATAAGATCGCTCAAGGCCTGCATGAGTGGCTTCTGGATCACGGAGCTGACGAGAGCCTTGTAATGATTGGAGGAGACTCAACCAACACCAACACGGGGTGGTCTGGAGGCGCCATAGCCCTATTGGAGAAGATGCTGGGTCGCAAGTGCCACTGGATGATCTGTCAGCTCCATGTGAACGAGCTCCCCCTGAAGCACTTAATCATCAAGCTGGACGGCCCTGTAACTCCCCGGTCAGGCTTCAGTGGGCATATTGGAAAACTTCTTGAGAAAGTGAATGAACTTGAGGTCAACTTCAACTTCAAACCAGTGGAAGGAACTGAAGATATCATAGAGCTGCCAGTAGAGATAGTCAAATCTCTCCACAGACCAGCACAACTGCTATCTTCTGATCAAAGCCATCAAGTCTGGAAGTCTCAGTCCACAGTTGGCTGGTCTCAAGTGCGGACCTCTGAACCAATCCAGGTGGCTCACTACTGCACAGGCCATCTTGCTGTTGTGGATGAGGGAGCACAGACTGAAGGGGGAGGTGTTGAGGAGGCTCGAGGTCCTCTTGAAGTTCTGCCTTAACTTCTACTTCAAAATGTACTACGACATCAAAGTGAAGCACCACCTCAAATTTGGTCCTGCACACGCTTTTTCAAGCCTGAGGCTGCTGAGGAACCAGACTACCGAGGTCAGGAACATCATCTCTGCTGCAGTGATAAGAGGAGCTTACCACGCACATCCTGAGAACATCCTGGCTTCATTCCTATGCAGTGAGGATGAGCATCAGAGAGCTTTTGCTGTGAGCCAGATAGAGAAGATCAGAGAAGGAAGAGACTTTGGTGATACGACAGTGAGGCCCCATAAAAATCCCAAAGTCAATCTGCAAGCCACTTCACCTGAGGATCTCATCAACTGGGAATCAGAGAATATTTACGAGCCTATTTTCACCTGCAAGATGACCTTGACTGAGGTCGAGGATCTCAGGAAAACTCCACTCAAAGTGGATGCTTTCTCTGTTCATACTCAGTCCTGAGAGAGAGCTGTACAGGAAGTCTCAACTGCTTCCCAAGCTGTGTACGGTCATGAGAGGAGAGATGGGTGGGTGAGAGCCAGGATAGACCATCGAGAAATGCTCCCAGTGTTCAGATCGAAGCGGGACATACTTAAGAGCTTTTCAGGTTCGAGTGGCTGATGAAGAGGTTGAAGTCATCGTTAATGCTTATAAGAGCTGAAAGTCCTCATAAGATCATAATATAAGATCTTATGGGGGTACGCTTTTCGGGGATCCAGGAAGAACAGGCGTGTAAACCTACACGTGGAGGTGGCAAGTCTCCCGCTACTCGATCAGAGTAGAGCTGGTGAGCCGCGCCTATTCTTTGAAGAAAAACTTAAAATTCTTAAGTTTTACGTGAAATTTAAACATTTTTTCAGCACCCAGAGGTGTTGAAACACGCAAGAAAGCAAGGATGAGGTCAGAAAAGCAGCTTTTAGACTAAATCATATGCAGAACAGCTGCGCGCTTTGGTTTGGGTGCCCTGAGGCTGCGTTAGGCAGCCTTCAAATCAGAAAATCGCGATTTTGACCATGAAAATGAGATTTTTCGGAAAAGTTGCAAATAATAAACCCATCTTAGAATTAATTTTTACATAGGAATACATATTAGCCACTTCGTTTTTCCAAAATTTCAACCCTGAACCCAGAGTATGATATGCCCTAATGCGGCACTGATAGGGTGTGGGTTTATAGAGAGCTCTCGTGCAATTCAGTTTGGTAGTTTAGATACAGGATTGCTGCACAGTGCACTGGTGCAGGTTTTGTTGTTGCAAAGTTCAGAAAGAAGACTATAAATAATGCCCTTTTTTTAATTCTTATGCTCCCGAGGCCTAAACTAGATCCACATCGAGTCAACAACCCTGAAGTAGGACTGGACTTTCAAGTCCGTAAGATCTGTTTTAGTGTAGCTTAACTTAGGCTATAAGTTAAAATGACCCTTCAGAGCTTGGCCGTTCAAGACTCCGCTGGGATTCCGAACCCAATTAAGAAAAAAAAAAATAATAATTCTGGCCAAAAACTGAATCACTGACCAAAGGCGTCATTTGGGGGGGGGGGGCGACTGCCCCCTCCCCAGCTTACCACGGGGCCTCCAAGCAGAGGCGTCATTTTGGGGGGCCTCTAAAGCCCTCCAAATGATACTTTCTTAAAAAAAAAAGGCACCTAATATTTTGTGGATTACCAATATAATAAACTGCTTAGTTTAAAAACTTTTTAGAATAATTTGAATAAAATAATGACAATGAATTATGAGAAAAAAAATTGAACTCTGCGAGTAACGTCTGACGTCACAGTAAACAAAAAATCAATAATTTGATAGTTAACTGTAAATAACCAGTCGAGCTGATGCCATTTAATCATTCTTGTTTATATAAATTTGATTATAAAGTACATTGTGAGAAGCACTTAATAAATTTTAACATGTGAGGCCGTAGGGTTGCCAGATTTTGTCCGCAAAATTTGTTCCGAGGTTTTTTTTTTGAAGACCAATTTTTTTTTCAAATTGAAACTAGATTTCTACAACTGTTACAAGAAGCCAATTTGAAATGACGCCCCTGTAACAGTGACTATCTTTCGGCATCCGCAAGTCCTATCAAGTGTGAAATGGCTGAGGCTTTACCTGTTGAGGAGAGAAAGGACAGGGTAACTAAGTCCACACAATGTTTTAAATGTTTTTTGAAAGGTCACAGAACAAGGTTTTGCAAGTTTAAAGTTTTGTGCAAAAAATGCCATGGCCGGCATCAGCCATTATTGTGAGAAAACACTCCTAGTAGGCCTACCTCAGAAGTAGAGACATCAGTGGTACATACCACTGCTGTGGAAGGAAGTAAGAGTAAAGAGGGGGTTATTGCGAACGGCTGTAGCATTATTAGTTGGTAATGCTGGAGAAGCCACTGTAAGAGTGTTGTTTGATGGTGGTAGCCAGTATCGCTTTACTGTATTAAGACCAAAATTTCCAGAAATTTGAAGTTTAAAGAACTTAAGAGGGAAAATGTAAAACGTTCTGGGTTTAAGGGTTCAGTTCAAAACATAACCAAAGTTAAGAAGGTAGAAGTTCTGGTTAAGGGGTTGTTACCACAAAGTCCCACTCTCAAGATCCAAACTGTGGAGATTGAGGAACTTTGTGCTCTAGTCACTATACTTGTTTAGATATGGCATTTATCAAAGAATTACAAGTTAAAGGAATTAATTTGGGCAATAATAGGTTGGAAGGAACAGAAGAGATTAATCTTTTGATTGGAGATGACTATTATTGGAAATTCTTCACTGATAACATTGTGCGCATATCTCAAGGTCGTGTAGCTATTGAAAGCAAGTTAGGCTGGATACTACAAAGTAGCTATTGCAATGAAATGGAAGTTAAAGCTCTTAAGATTGAGGAGAACAGCCATGGTTTGGAAAGGCATTTGAAAGACTTTTGGGAACTTGAATCCATTGGCATAGAGGACAAACAGGAGAAGCAGGCAAGTGTAGTGAACAGGGAGATTTTTGTTATATTTATTTTATTTTATTTTATGGGGTTCAGAATCCCAGCTGAGCCCTGAAGGGCTGACTCGATGTGGGCCTACCTTAGGCCTCAGTTGCATAAAATTAAGATAAAAAACAAAAGGGGCACTATTTATGGTTCTTTCTAAACAACAACAACAACAACAACAACAACACAACACTGAATTGCAAGAGAGCTCTCTATAAGACCACGCCCTGTAAGTGCCATATTCAACAAATGAGTAGGAAGGACGGCAGTGCCCCAAAAATGATGCCACAAGAGCCCAAAAATGCTAGCTCTAAATTAAGTGAATTTTTCACTAACCTTACAATTATGAGATGGATATACAGTATATATATAATTATATATATATATATATTATATATATATATATATATATAACACATACATACACACACACACACACACCTTAACTTAATATATACAAGCAATGCTGCATCAATCAGCTTACTCATCATATCGCCTTGGGACAACAATGGCTCTTCCTCTTCTAGATTTTCTAACAAATTTAGAGCAATTTAAAAAGTTATTGGATTTAGAAATGGTTGCTACAAAGTTGGCCTCCCTTGAAAGGATTCTTGCAAACCCAGCTCAAACCTTCAGCTAACTGAAAGGAGGTTAGAGACTTCAATGCACAGGCTAAGGAAAAATGAAGAGATATTAAATGAATACAATGAGACCATCCTAAGCTATGTAAAGGAGGGCTATGCTGAAAGAGTGCAAGGTGAGCTGGTGAGCCAGAAGGCACATTATCTGCCACACCATGCAGTGGTGCGACGAGACAAGAATTAACGTGGTGTGTCCTTGAATGACTGTTTGGATGCTGAGCCAAATTTATAAAAGCAGATTTATTTTCTTTGTTACTCGGATTCAGGTTTGGTAAAGCAGCATTGAACACAGATGTAAAGCAAGCGTGTTTGAAAATAAAGCTAAAAACCAGAGGACAGAGATGCATTAAGGTATATGTGGCAGTGGTGTATCCTGATATATATATATATATATAATGAAAAGGTTTATTGCCAGACTATAGTCCATATGACAAATATAATTAATGCAATGACAGTGCACATACTAAGGATAGAAATATATACAATTGATTAGAAATAATACTGTAATATCGAAGTTAGGTGGAGCTACAGACAGACGTTTTCGTACCAAGAATTCCATAGCTTAGAGGATAAATGGCAGGACTCATGGATAGCTTGGATAATCGAGTTGGTTGATTTTTTAATTCTTTGCATTAGACTGTATTAAGCACGTCTTGTTACCTCCGGGAAGCTCGGGACATTGCCGGTAGCAAACATTTGCGAAGCTGAGCATCTCGAGGGTAATTTATGTAAGAGTCTAAAAGACCTATTGTACAGCAAATTTAGGGTTCTGCCAGAACCTTTTTTATAATTCACCCAGAGTAGCTGTCCGTATATATTACTGCAGAAAGTACGAGAGTGTCTTTAGCTTCACTTGTACAAAATCGAAAGTTCCTTATGGTCATATTCACTTTAGCACACAGGCTTCGAGATTGTTTTCTTATATCCGAGTAATCAATCAAGGAGCTGGTAATAGTTTGACCCAAATACTTAAACTCTTGTACTTCCTCAATTACTTCACCATTCATTTTAAACCTTATATCAGCTGGCTGATTATAGCTTTTAGGATGAAATTGCATAACCTTAGTTTTTGCAACATTAAAAAGAATATCATGTTTCTGTGAATACACTTCCCAGACTTTTAGTAGCCGATCCAGACCTTTAACAAAGGGTCTTATTAACACCATATCATCGGCACAAACTAAGTTATTTATCCTTGTGTTATCTATACAATCAGTGGTGTAGTGCTGTGGGAACGGCGTTCCCTTACTTTTTTTAGTAGACGGAACGGCGTTCCCTCACTATTTCAAATAAATCCGAACTTACAAATCTCTAACGTCATGAAATTTTAATTCCCACCCCTAGAAGAAATATGAGAAAGAATCATTAACTGTTTCATTTCTTTTAGCTTCGACTGAGGCAATGCTAGCCTATAAAGATCTGGTGAAACAGTCACCACGGCGTACCAGTTGTTAACTTTTTTTTAGTTAATCATTCCAGTGGTTAGCTATTTTTATTGATCGTACTGGATGTCGTTCAGCTAATGACACTGGAAATACTGCATCTTCAACCTTGGAATATATCCTAATATCCAGTGCTATGACCTCAAAATATTCCTGAAATTGGTCAGATTTCAAAAGATTTCCCGGGGAGCTTACAGTGCCCCCGGACCCCCAGCTGTATGGGCTCGCCGCGCTCGCCATTGTCTCCCCACGCATCTGAGTAACACTTTCAAAATGCGTTCCCTCACTTCTTTACTTAGCACTACACCACTGTATACAATATCCCACTGTTCCCTCATTAAGTGAAGCAATTAATCCGTCAATATACGCCTTAAACAGCATAGGGGAGAGCAAGGAGCCTTGTCTCACCCAGCAAGAGGAACCAAAACACTCGGATAGTACATTGCCCGACCTAACGGTGAAAGATTGGTGGGAATACCAAAATTTCAATACGTTTAATACGTACATGGGAACCTTCCTGTCTTCTAGTTTTTCAAATAAAATATTGTGGTTCACCCTATCATGTGCCTTACTTATATCTAGGAAACGGCTATAAATAATTGAATTGCTGTCAATGTATTTAGATATTGTTTCTTTAAGTACATAGATACACAGGTCATTTGAGTGTGACCTTTTAAAACCAAACTGATTAGATGTCCATAGGAAATCATTTAGTCTGAGTAACAAGAGTTTTTCTAGTAGTTTCGAGAAGCAGGAAGCGACAGCAATAGGCCTGTAATTATTGCTGGACAGAATGTCTCCGTACTTATTTTTGACCAGGGGCAAGATATATACCCTCATGAGTCATGAACTCTGCAGGGATATAGCTATGAGCAAGCATGGCTGATAGGAGCAATGATATATGCAGACATACTACGTCATTGACATCTTTTAAGTGCTCATTCGATAAGTCATCTACCCCTGACGCAGAACCAGTCTTTAACTCTTTAATTAACCTCTCTACTTCAGAAAATTATCAAAGTATTTTCCTTTGTCCCTCCCACAGTCGTTTCACTGCAATCTATTTTAAGATTATCCCTACTCACACTGTTTAGAATGTTAGAGTAGTGGTTTTTCCACAGCTTTGCAATGTCATCCTCTCCCGACACCCCATCGACTGTCGGAGGGAGGATATTTTTTACACCCGTTTGATTCTTAACAAATTTCCAAAATTTGTTGTTATCGTTATTTATGAGAGCTTCACAGGCTTTTGATGCTCGAATAGACTCTTCTTCCTGTTTACATCGTCTTATGGCCGCCTTATACTAATCCCTACTACACATATTCATGTATACAGTTCCTAATCTGGGTCTACCATGAAAGCACCACATGGTGTAATTTTACATACGTTAGTGATTTGAGTGGTACCACCAGGTGGATTGATCATTGTCTCACTAGTAATAATCTAAAGGATAAAATTATTCCATCCAGGAATAATCTTAGTATGATAGTTGTAAGATTTAATCAGGGGGCTTCCTGTTTCTCTTAACAGGGATATTATCTTACTATAATACCCATCTATGAGTTTACAGTGAGAATCATTTGAGCAAGGATTACTAAAGGCAAGATGCAAAAATTCTAAATTATTAAAGAGGTGACTTGTTCTGTCTTTGTATTTTATTCTCTGTTGCATATTAACATTGGACCAATCGACACGATTATTCTTACCTATTGAGTTCGTTAAGTCGTGTTGCGCATAAATTGGTAAATTTAATTAATATTTCTAATGGTCTATGATCAGAAAGAAGGAAATCATGCAGAATATGAACTCTAACAATTTGATCCTTTAGATTATTACTAGTGAGACAATGATCAATCCACCTGGTGGTACCACTCAAATCACTAACGTATGTAAAATTACCACTGGTTATCCCTAATACATCTGCATCACTTATACTTAAATTGGCCGACTCGCACATGTTACCCAATTCTACAAAGAATTCCGAGTTCACATGCGCGTTAAAGTACCCCATTATTGTACAGTGAGAATATTTGGGGTTATCTGATAATGACTTAATTTTGTACAGCAAATCAATATATTCATCTAGATTACTGCCGTTGTTGTATGGTAAATAGCAGTTTACAATTAATATGCAATCATTGTTCACTTGTAATTCAATGCCTAACAACCTTACATTATAGTTTGTTAAAATTTTTTATATTATTTGACAAATTTTTCCTTATTAAGAAAGCAACACCACCAAAAGGCCTACCGTACATTAATTCATCTGACAAGTCTACTGCTGATGATGCATGGTACATAAAGTCATCATGAATGGTAGAGAGGAATTTTAGCTCTTGCTTAGGTAGCCAGTGCTCCTGCAGGAGTATCAAATCTGCACTGTCGCAGATTTTATGAACATCTACAGTTGAATTCCTCACTGACTTTACATTATATGAGACTATTTTCAACAAGTTATTCGCCATGACTGATAGAAAATTTATTATTATTAAGATTATTATTATTCACAGTACAACTTTCAGGCATTACCGTTAGGGCGCTTATTATTATTATTATTATTATTATTATTATTATTATTATTATTATTTATTTATTTTTTTTTTTTCCTGTTATCAAATCTCCTGTAAAAGTGAATAAACTCCTTAACAATAATACCGTCTGGCCACTGACTCATATTATATGGGCTGAAATGCGAATTTACACCTTTAATTATTACTTTAAATGAGTTATAATACGGAGATTTTGTGTTTAGTTTATTAACTAACAATATACTGTACTGTGTTCACCAATGACTTCTTCATTTATGTGTCGAATATCGCTTGCCTCGTTCGAGAGCTGAATTCGTGACACAAAGACGGTGAGATTCCCCATCGGTGGCCTCACCGCGGAGACCGGTTGAGGAAACCTTCGGGAAGAGCGCCTGTTAACAGTGACCCACCCGTCATCCTCCCTTGATCTCCCTGAGGCAGGGTTCGCCTGCCTGGGGGATGGGTGGCACAACCTTTGGGGGATAGGAGGCCCCTCCCCTGCTCTGTGGCTTGGTGAGGGTCTGTTAGCGGTGTTTATAACCTGACGGCCGCGCGTGCCCCGCCTTCTTCGGTGGGAGGGGGGGGGGGAACTGCGCACCGAGCGAGGCGTAATCGAACGCCTCTCCTCTGCAGTGGGAGGTAGGGAAGAGGGCAATGATGCCTCGTCTCTTGGCATTGGACCGTCCCTGTTCCTCGCTGTGAAATCGGGAGCAGGGGTCCTTTCCTGAACGGGAGGGGGGTTGACCGCTACCCCTGCATGCTGCGTTTCCACCCCATCTTCAGGGGGGAGTTGGGGGCGGGGATTTCGTTTCCCTCGCTGCCCGACGCGCTTCTTGGAGATCTGACTTGCTAAGTAACTTCCGAGTAACTGGGCTTTGGGAGGAGCGTCTCTTTCAACGCATCTAACTCTGACCGGAATTGTTCTAGCGAAATCGCGTTTTTCTGATTTGACATCACGTGTTGGTGTTTCAGTTCAACTATCGACTTTTGTACTTCATTATACTGTTTGAGGAGCACCGAGACGTCTACGTCACCCATAGAGATTACCGGTATTCTATGGAAGTTAGTAACGTAGAAGGTAATATTGTTCTCATTATCCCGGAGGGTCGACACTTTATTTATAATGTCTTTCAGGGTATTCTCGTTTCTAGAATTACGTCTACGAGTTGGGAGGGTAGCACTGAACAGGGTGTTTAACTGTACCCTCGCATGTTCTATTTCGTCTGAATCATAAAAATCATGACAGACAGATACAAGAAGGTCTGACCTAATATGATCTACTTTGTCAAATATAAAACATAACAACGGATTTTCTACAAGATTTTCAGCAGACGACCCCATTGTATCTGTAACGGCTTGCGGGGGAGCGTAGCTGGGGGTGGAGATGGGGAGAACGCCGAAAGGGGTCCTACTTCTCGTCCCTTTAAATCATGCTCGGGGTACCAACGGTTCGATGCTCAGGCATCTTTTCACATCATTTATGTAACTATTACTAACTATGACACAAAAAGTATACACGCGGAGTCCCTGTACGATTATACCGTAATGAAATATACATTTCCTGCGGTCACCATCAAAACTTTTACTATTAAACGGAAGATTCGCCGTGTATACGGTGGGGGTAGGGCGGGAGAGGGGAACGGGATGGGGATACTAGAAGGAGTGCCCACTTCTTGTCCCTTTAAATCACGTAAGCGCTTAAGTTTGTAAATATATCTAAAGTAATAAAAACTATTTATCTATTTGCTTGGTCTTTCATTTAAGATTTCAGAGCCTTTACCTGGCCTTTTGAAAATATTTTGAACAGTTTATGTAGTTAAAATTCACTCGTTCATTCGTTTCGTTCGTTCATTCGTTCGTAATTTTAAAGGGCTCACTCGCTCGTTCGTTCGTATGCCCGCTATTTCAAGGTCACTGTTTACACCTCATAGGTCCAAGAAGGTAGTGTCGGATGTCGCTAGAAAATTTTGAGGATATATTATATGTATTATTATTAATTAAGTATTGTGGACCATCTAATGAGATTGTAACTGGGTAATCTTGGCACATTTACAAATTTTATTGGAGAGGTAACATAACGGTTCACTGACTTTAAACCCTGTTAATTTGATAGTAAGCAGGAGCACAAAACATATATATATATTAAACAAATCAATAAAGAATATAAATGAAATTTCGGCAACTGAATGTTTTTACGCTAAATCTTCACTTACACAGTCACATTCAATGGTTTCTATTTCACCACACGCTCTGAAAGAAGGCAAATCACTCGAAACACTTGCCATATTTATGTTTAATTTTTTAAATAGTAATATAATAAAAACGGATGAGCGCAAACACAACATTTCAACACACAGTAGCAAATGGAACTGGCTAGCAGCACAGAGCACTTGCAGAAATGAGCTATAAACAAGCCAGCTGTAGGCGCTCACTGATTGGCTGATATCCTCTGCGTCATGCCACTAGGTCATCATCTCCACCCTTTGGTACTCGCACAATTACTGCGATCAACCGTGGCTGTGGCTCATATGATAACATCGTTATTTCATCGCACTCTCAAAACTGCAGTAATTATTGTTTGAAATTGTTTGATGAACTTTTTAAGTAATGTTTTAATATTTACTAAAAATGATTTTTTTAATTCATTGAGGTTGGTTTACCGTCGGTAAACGCGATAACACAAAAACTACGTCACTGATCTGTGGGTAGATACAAAAGACTTGTTGGAAAATGAATCAGAGATTCAAGCATATAGAATGAAGTTGGTGACGTTTGGCCTCGGCTCTAGTCCATTTCTGTTGGCAGCTACTATACAGCACCATTTTAAGAAATATTCTGGTCTTTCCTAAAACCGTTGAACACACAAAGCAAAAATTTTGTGTTGATAATGTGCTGTGTTCAGTGAATAATACAGAAATGGCTAAACAGATATTCATGGAGGCTAGAGCTATAATGAGTGAGGCTGGTATAGAGCTTAGAAAATGGCAGACCAATCATTCTCAGTTACAACAATTTATGAGTCAGTCCTGTGTAGGACCTGCTGAAGCAGAAAGTGGTATTAAGGAGCTGTGGGCAATATAGACAAAGATGCTTGGCATTGTTTGGCAGCAAGGAGAGGATTTGTTTACTTCAATGGGGAATCTTTAGTAGGGCTGGCTGAGAATGAGAGAAGGTGGACAAAACGTGCAGCTCTTAGTTTTGGCTTCAAAGGTATTTGATCCTCTTGGATTTCTGGCTCCATTTGTGATAAAGTCAAAATTTTGGTTTCAGAGCCTCTTGGAAGTTGGACTAGGTTCGGACCAAGAGCCGATCATATGGTGGTAAAGTGGAAAGATTGGTTCAAAGAATTGGCACAGCTCAGAGATATTGAAATCATAAGATGGTACTTTGGAAAGTTAAACACTAGTCCAGATAATTTAAAGCTGCATGTCTTTTGTGGTGCAAATGAGGAAGCCTATGCAACTTGCATTTATATAAGAGGTACATCTGAAGAGAAAGTAAGTTACAGGTTGGGTGCTGCAAAGAGCAGAGTAGCACCTTTGTAAAGGCTTTCTATTTCAAGGTTGGAATTGACGGGTGCAGTCATTACTAGTCGGCTTGCAGTTCTGGTGCAAAATGCTTTGGACCTTCATGAAATTCCAAGCTGTTATTGGACAGACTCGTGGAGCTTGGCAACCTCAGGTACCGGCGGCGTTTGATGTATACATTATTAATGCTGACCCCCCTCCTATCGTAATACCAACAGATCTACCACGTCAATTCTGAAGCAACAGGAGACAGCAAAGAAGAACCATCACAGACGAGTCACAGAGGATCTTCGAATACATTTCATGCCTCTTGCAGTGACCACGGACGGTGCATAGGGATGTGAGGCGACGCATTTCCTTAGACACTTGTCCACATCGCTCCTCCGACGTGAAGGATGGCGCGGTCGCTTCTATAGCCAGGTCATGGGGTGGGTCTGTGCCCGCCTTTCATCGGCCCTTAGTGCGTGCGTGTAGACAATGCCCGCGCGGCGGCCGAGTGCCTTGGCGCAGCATAGGCTGCAGGGATGGATGGGACGGGAACGTGAACCCTACTGAGGAATAGGACACCAATGCATGGCGACCATTAAATGTTATAGTTGTTTGTGCGTGTGTATACATAAATGTGACGTCTTATATAAATTTTTTTATTCTGTTGAATGTTTCGTAACAGTTTTCCGCTTTCTTAATTTTTATCAGTAGTGTATATTTAACTGTTTATATTTTACCATGTGTAGTATTATTGGACAGACGTCACTATAGTTTGACACTGGTTAAGAAGCCAGGTAAGGAAATGGAAGCCATTTGTTGCCAATAGGGTGGAGGAAATTCAAACACACAGATCCAAACAATGGAATCATTTGTCCAAGCACTCAAAACTCAGCTGATTTACCAACACAAAGAACTTCAGTGAGAGATCTTGCACAGTCAAGTTTGTGGTGGAATGGGCCAGAGTGGCTAAAACTTGGAAGTGAAAATTGGCCTTCTAATCAGCCTAGTGTAGGAGAACACTAGGTTGAAGAAAAATGGGTGAATGAGATGAGAAAAGGTAGTGTGAACAGTTGTCAAGTTGTGCAGCAGGACCCCATATTGAGGCTTGAGGATATTGGCAGTCTGAAAAGGTTGTTAAGAGTGACAGCATGCGTATATGGATTTACAGACAACATTAAGGGAGAAACAAGAAAGGAAGTAGTTCTGAACAGTAAAGAGATTCAACAAGCCAGGAACTACTGGTAGACTAGACCAGGGCTTCTCAAACTTTTTTCACTTGCGACCCCTTTGGATCAGACAAATTTTTTCGCGACCCTTCACTCAATGTCATAAAAGCAATAGGTACTAACACTGTATATTTATGAAAAAAATAATATTTTCAAATGTTTCTGCGACCCCCAATAATATTTACGCGACCCCTAGTTTGAGAAGCGTGGGACTAGACCATATTCTTGAGATTTTCCATGAAGGGGCATTTTTCAGTAGAAGTTGGTATCCAGTATTTTTAGACTAATTGAAGGGTGCTGAATCTAGAAAAACAGGATACCAAGCTGGTTTTGTTTTTTCATGTTGAAAATTGAATAAGAAAATGACTCCGAAAATAGCTTAAATTCGAATATTGTAGTGTTTAGAACAAGTAATAAAATCGTCTTGGTACTGAATATCCTTAACAATATGAGGTATAACGTATAAGGCATCCCAATATGTAAAGGCAGTTTCAGTAATAATTGTTTTATTATGAAACATTGTAACTGGCGTCGCCTCTGCGAAATGGAATGCGTACTGGGAAGGAGGAGCGAATGCTGCGCGCTGATTGGCCGTAGGAATGCTGTGAAATGTCAGGTGCAGAGAAATTGTGTTGGAATTACAGTTGGTTTTTTGAGGTGTAGAGCGACATGTGTGATGTATTTGATAGTGGATTATTGTTAATTGCGTGTGAATGATATTTGCCCCTGGTATGTGATTAATTATTCTCTTATTCTCATTCTCAGAATACTGCCCGTATTCTTAATATTATAATTTAAATAAATATTATAATTTAATAATTTATTATTACAGCAGTCCTATTGCTGGTGTACGGATATTTTCAACGTGTGTGTTCTTTTCTTTCCAGATCATACACCTCACTGAACATGGATCCTCTGGTGAAGTTAAAAAGACCTTCGTCAGTAGATTTTAGCTTATGCATTATCTGCCAAAAAGGAGGTGATGGGTTACGTAATGCGAGTGAACAAGGAATTGAAACGATCACAAGAGCATCTGAGAGGAGAAAGAAATTATGTGATTTCAAGAATCGCAGTGTCATTGATCGACTAGATGAAGCATTCTCGTCCACAGAGCTGGGCAGTATTTAAATACATTTGTATTTAAATACGTATTTAAATATATTTGTGTATTTAGAACTGTATTTATAAATACATTGTTTTTCATGTATTTAAATATAGTATTTAAATACAATGTATTTAAATACTCAAAATATAAAAATGTAAATACTTTTACTGGTCTAATACACGTTCTGTACTAGCACAGTACGACGCGTCGACAGTATAGTACAGCATGGTTCATGTTTCAAAATTCAACGTGTCAGTTCAATCAGTTGTGTGCCACTCTTAGTCGAAAGCGGTTGATTTCTTTATCGTGTGCGTGTCATGGCTTCAACAAGCAAATCCGGTGAATCAAACAGTGATATATCTGCAGATAACAATTTAGTGCACCCTCTGTTTGATGGAAAATACTTTAAAATTAAATCTAAAGGCGGTAATAAAGTAAAGTGCACCTGCTTGCTGTGTAAACACGAAGTCTCTGCTGCAAGCAATGCTACAACGAATCTGTACACTCATCTGAAGGTGTGTTTTTTTAGACATCAAAAAATATCTTGAAATTGACCGAATAATCGTACAAAACGGCTCTGCCTTAAGTGGGCCTGTGTAACTAACTCGTTGCAATCAATCCAATTTGCGATGGAAAATTCATTGATGAAAAAGCTTTTAAAATAGTCTGATCTATCGAGTGGTGTATTTATTTCGAAATTCACCGTGTCCCCTAAAGTAGAAATTTATCAAAACATGAATTAGTGAATGCATATGTTAAAATTTGTATGTATTTAAATGTATTTACAAATGTATTTAAATACAATTGATGTATTTTGTATTTAGTATCTAAATACATTCGTAAAATGTGTTTAGTATTTAGTATTTAAATACATTTCCCATGTATTTGGTATTTAGTATTTAAATACATTCAATGTATTTATTGCCCAGCTCTGCTCGTCCAATAGTACGTCATCTCTGATGTGGCATAAAAACTGTTATTCTCAATTTACAGACAAAAACAAAATTCAGCGACTTGAAGATCGGCTGGACTCGGCTCAGTCTGGACAAGACACAGCGACATGCAGCAGAACAGTACAGTCTACACAGCAGGGTCCTCTTCGACGCAGTTCCGTGAACCCAACCTATTGGGATTTGTGTTTGTTTTTTTCAAAAGGCTAACCCCAGAGAGCATCTTTCTTCAGTCATGACATTCAAGACCAGCACTGACATCCTTGAGGCTGCTAAGTTAGACAAGAAACTTTGATTTCGTCTGGCGGGTGTGAGTGATCTTATTGCTGTTAAAGCAAAATATCATCTTCCATGTTATAGCTCATTCAAAAGAATCAAAACAAAGTCCAAACAAGACTGAGTGCAACCCAGATCTACCCTTGATATGGTTATCTTCAGAGTTACGCTATGCGGCTGAAAAAGGTCATGTTCACAAGTTAAGTGATGTTTGGAATCGCTATGTGCAACTGTCCAAAGATGCTAATACCGTGATACCATATGGTCTTTTGTCAGTCGTCGGACGACATTCAGAGAGAAACTGCAGTCTAAAGTTGGTGATTTAATTACATTTGTCCAACCACAAGGAGGACCCACTGAAAGAGAAACCTTGCTTGTACTATCGAAATATACCGGAGTTGCCGTATCTCGACTGGCAGAACAAACTGATGAAAATTTAACAATGCCCTCGTATGAACCCGAGGAGAACATATTTATCTCTTTAGTTCACGTAGCTCTGAAACTTCGAGGTGATTTGATGAATCAGCCTGGACACATTGGTTTTGAAGTTAGCGAAAATAATGCAATGAAATGCATACCAGAGAGTGTGTACATGTTTCTCCAGCTTGTGTATGGAGGGCCGTGTCAACTGGAAAGAGACCCAGATGAAGAAATCAAGGAGGATGAAAAATTGAAGCAAAGCGTGCTAAGCACCGCTCAAGACCTTGTTTATGGGGTTAGTTGTGGTCGCAAATTGACACCCAAACACATTGGATTGGGCAGCACACTTCATCAGGTTACCAGGTCAAAAGAACTAGTGGAAATGTTTCATAAAGCAGGCCATACACTCAGTTATCACCAGGTGATGCAGCTGGACACGTCATATGCAGCGGGACGTACAGTGAATTTAGAAAATATTTTGAAACATAAACTTTTACCTGTTCCTCTTGCTTTGGCAGAAATGAATGGCAATTTGAGAACAGGAAACAAAGCAATGCTGGCCGAAATTTTGACTTCAGACATTGAGTGTCCCGACACACTAGATCTCAACAACAGCTCTGCATGTCTACTGATAGATGGACAAACCCGTGTGCTTTCGATTGGAAAGCCAGACGGTGCCAAGACGTTTGGAGATTTAGCCGATATATTCACAAGGTCAATCATCCAGTCAGGAGTGGCATATGAACGTATAGATGTCATTTTTGACAGATACCGAGAAAAATATAGTACAGGGTGGGCGGAAAGTAGCTCCCTATTTTGGATTGGTAAAAAAATACGTATATTATCCATTTATTTCAGAAGAAATAATATGAAAAGGTAGGCATACATGGTAGGTTTTCTCTAAAATTCAATGTGGGCTCCAACTCTTTCCACCAGCTTCTGGAGCCGCCCAGGAATGGCGTCCACTGACTTTAGCAGGAACTCCGGCGGGATGGAGGACATGACATCCCGAATTCGGTCCTCCAGTTCTTCCAATGTCCTCGGTTTGGTGCGGTAGACTTCTTCCTTTACCCACCCCCAAAGAAAGAAGTCGCACGGTGTCAAGTCGGGGCTCCTGGCTGGCCATTGATGTGGACCACGACGACCCATCCAACGCCCAGGGAAGTGGGCATCCAGCCACTCACGGACAACAAGAGCGAAGTGCGGAGGGGCGCCATCTTGCATAAATATCAGATCGTCGATGTTCTCCCATGTGCTGACAACCGGCCAGACCTCGTTTCGCAACATAGCAAGGTACCGCTCAGCATTCATGGTGTTGCGCAGAAGGAACGGGCCCACAACCTGATCTGAGGTCATACCACACCACACCGTTACACTGAACCGATTCTGCCGTTTTTCAGCGGTAACCATGGGATCCTCTCCTGCCCAGTAGTGGCAATTGTGGCGGTTGACAAAGCCTCCGACGTGGAACACCGCCTCGTCGCTCCAGAGGATGTTGCGGAAGAGATGGGGCCAGTCTTCATGCCAAGCCAGCATGATTTCCCCGAACTCCATGCGAATGTCGCAGTCCTCGTCCGAGAGAGTTTGGCAGTAATGCGGCTTCCACGCACGCCAGTTCAGCTCCTTCTTCAGCACAGTTCGCACTGAGTAGCGGGAGAGCACTTTCCCGAGCTGCCTGGCGAGTTGACTTTCGTGGACTCCGTGCGAACATTTCCTGAACTGCCTGCACCGTCTCCTGGGCCCTGGATGTCGAAGGGCGACCACATCTTCGAACATCTGCCACAGACCCCGTGGTCATGAGCTTCGAGTGGCAGTTCTTGATTGTTTTCGGGTCCACTTGGGCACGTGGTCCGTGAATGGCCCGCCACCATCTTTGAACTCGAACGACAGATTGCCAAACTTCGTACCGTGCCGCCAACTGGGCACGCTCCTGCAGTGTTAAACGCTCAGCCATGTTACCCTTCAATCTGAAATGAAAAAAAAAAAAATGAACGTTACAATTGTACCACTTTAGAGAACACACCATAACAATATAACAATACAATCACAATTTATACATAATTTATATGTAATTTAAATTAGGGAGCTACTTTCCGCCCACCCTGTACATATAAAAGCAGGAACACGCAACAGACGTACGAAGACTACTCGACCAATCCGACGCGTAATTGTTGGCCGAGAGGTACCGCTACCAAAATCATGGATGAATTTCATTGCCTTACCAGAAAACAAGGCAAATTTGGCTCACTTTCTCTCTGAGGAACTTCTGTTACATGCTCCGAGAGATAAGGAGATAATAGTTGCAGGCGGTTTCGAAGATGAACAGGATGTTAGGTCTTCTCGTGGCACAACAAATCTGAACCCCATAAGAGCGGCACATGAGGAAGCAGATACCCGGCTTGCTCTGCATGCGATCAACTGTCATTTTGACAACATCGTGGTGTTTGCAAGAGACACAGATGTCCTTTTACTCTTGGCGTCACATTTTGCAAAAATACATTGTGACAATCTTTGGATGATGGCCGGAACAGCCAAAAAGAGGAAGTACATCCCTGTCCGTGCAGTCTATGATAACCTTCCACCAAATTCACTGGAATCTCTTCTTTCATTTCATGCCCTGACAGGGTGTGACACCACATCCCATATTTCTGGGCACACAAAGCAGATAGCATGGGAAGTATTTCTGCAGCATCACCAGCTTCTGCTTGGCTTGGGAGTAGGAAATTTAACACCAAATCAACTGAAGTCAGCAGAAACGTTCATGTGCAGAATTTATGGTGTTAAGGGTGTTGAGAGTGTTGATGCCGCACGCAAAATTATGTTTGAAAAATCCTGCAAACCAGAACTGATGCCCCCCACAAGTGATTCCTGTAAATACCATATACAGCGTGTGCATTATCAGTGTACACCTTGGAAAAATGCTCACCGCCCATTTCCACAACTTCCCGAAACCACTGATGGGATGGAGACGAGACAATTCGGGATTGCGGCACATACTGATGACACTTGATTCGATCCCTGAGGCTTGTGTTGAGCTTGTGTCTTGCTCTTGTCTTGCTAGGTGTCGAACCATGCGTTGCAAATGCAGAAAAACTAAACTGCCATGTACTGCAGCTTGTGGATGTAGGACGGCAACTGGGCAGGATGGCTGTCTTAACAACAGTACATAAAGTAACAGTACTTCTCAATCTGCTTAAGTTTACAATGGTTTTGTGCAATATATGTAGCATGTTGTACTTTTAAATATAATTTTCGGTATATATCCCAGTTATTTTATTGTTTCTATAGATCACAGTCATAAACTCATAAATCATGTGTCTAGACAAAACCAAAGAACAAAACTTGTCCACTTGTAATTGCTCGCTTTCTATCTCCTACCCCCAACTACGTCACTGTAATGAAAACATTACATTATGTTAGTGGGCCAACTTTTTCCCTAGCAAAGATAGAATGCTGATATTTACATAATAGTTTCCACGTGATCCAGTGATGAAAAATGTCAATTTTCGTCAAAATTCGTTAATTATTGACGAAAGTGTAAAAGAAACGCATAGCGCCATTTTACAAAGAATCGACTTTAACGGCCATTATGTTTTAGCTATGATGAAGGTAAAAAAACTAAAAATATAGCTTGTATCCTATTTCATCATTAAGAGGACCCTTGAATTAGGCCAAAAACACTAGTCACCAGCTTCTACTCAAAAATGTCCCTACAATTTTTCACAGGACACTTTTCGTGAAAATGGTCTAGTCTATGGCTGATTTATGTGCAGAAGGAAATTTTTGGTAAAGACAGAAATTGCTCACCAGCAGTCCAATGCAGGTTCTATCAACATATTCCGTTCTCAAAGGTTTGGATATGTTTTTGGATCAGGATTTATTGAGAGTGGGAGGTAGACTGCAGTTTTCTGGGCTTCCAAATGAGAAAAGACATCCAATTTTGCTGCCTTCTTCGGGGTACACTTGTGAAACTTTTAATCCTGGACACTTATAATAAGTTGTAGAGAAGTGATAATAGAATTCAGACAGCAGTTTTGGATTCCCAAATTATAAAAGTAGTAAAAAAGGTTTTGCATAGATGTGTGGTTTTCAAGCGTTGTAGTGTAAAGCTTTATCATGAAAAAGTGGCTCCACTTCCAACACAACGGTGTGTCTATACTGCCCCGTTTAATGTAGTTGGAGTAGGCTTCGCAGGTCCAGTCTATGTTTATGAGCAAGGGGAGTTCAACAAAGGTTATATGTCTTTTCACCTGTGCTACCACGAGAGCAATCAATTTAGAGGTGGTAAGCAACTAAAGTAGTGATGTATTTCTTTGGCCTTTAAAAGGTTTGTGAACATGAGGTGACGTGTATATATATATAGGAAAGAGGAGCTGGCTAGAGAGGCAAAAGAGAAGACTATTCCGCAAAAGAAAGAGAGTGGAGGCGAAGTTAGGTAACTGCTGAGATAATGACAGGAAAGCAATAAAAGAAAAACTGGAGGGTATCGATAGGGAAATACAAGCCCTGATTAAGGACCATACAGAGAGGGAAGAGGAAAAGGCGGTAGAAGCAATGAAGGAAAATCCAAAATACTTCTATAGCTATGCAAAAAGGAAAACAAAAACGCGCGCCGCTATTGGGCCCTTAAGGACGGGAAATAATGAACTTACCGACGATCCAAAAGAAATATCTGATACATTGAGAGCTCAATATGAATCAGTTTTCAGTACCCCAAAAAGTGACAAAGCGATACCTGACATAAATGCATTCTTTGAAGAGGAATTGCAAGGAGAGTATATAACAGACTTTGATTTTACACCAGAAGATGTAGCGAGAGCTATAGGACAAATGAAACTACATTCAGCTGCAGGTCCGGACAATTGGAACGCATTATTGATTAAAAACTGTAAAAATGAAATAGCTACACCTTTATACTGGATATGGAGAAGATCCCTAGACACTGGGGAAATACCGAGCATCTTGAAAAGAGCAAACATTGTCCCTATATATAAAGAAGAGGACAGATCTCAAGCAAAGAACTATAGACCAGTGTCATTGACGTCCCACCTCACCAAAGTATTTGAAAGAATAGTTAGAGAGAAAATTTATGATTTCCTGGATACACGGGAAAGATTCAACGAAAATCAGCATGGATTCCGATCAGGTAGATCATGCCTATCACAACTAATAGAACACTACAACAATATCCTAGATGCATTGGAAGGCAATGACAACTACGATGTTATACACAGATTTTGCTAAAGCTTTCGATAAATGTGACCATGGTATAATAGCACATAAAATTAAATATATGGGAATAACAGGCAAAGTGGGAAAATGGATCTACAACTTCCTTAGAGATCGTCTGCAGGTCGTCAAAATTCAAGGTATATCATCATCAGAATCGGAAGTACGCAGCTCAGTACCACAAGGGACAGTACTGGCCCCACTCCTGTTCATTATCATGTTAACAGACATAGACAGCGGAGTAAACAGCAACAGTATAGTAACATCCTTTGCAGACAATACAAAGATCAGCAGAAAAATCATCGATGTACATGACGTGGAGGCCTTGCAGATGGACACGAACAAAATATACAAATGGTCAGAAGACAACAACATGTCATTCAACGCTGAGAAATTTCAGCTCTTGAGATATGGTAGAAAATAAGAACTTAAACAGACTGCATATTATACTCCAGATAGACAGGAAATTCAGAGAAGCACGAAAGCGATTGATCTCGGGATAATAATGACAGATGATGCAAAATTCGAAACACAAAATCAGATAGCGATAAATAAAGCAAATTGAGTCGCCGGACAGATAGTACTAAGAACGTTCAAGAGAAGGGACAGGACAGTAATGATTCCCCTGCTAAAAACACTGATTATACCAAAACTTGAATACTGCTCAGTTTTGACATCCCCATATAAAAAGGAAGAAACTAATAAACTAGAAGAAACGCAAAGGCATTTCACAGCCAAGATTGATGGCTGCAAAGAACTCAACTACTGGGAAAGACTACGTAAACTAAATCTGTACTCGCTGGAAAGAAGAGAGAGAGGTACATCATAATCTACATATGGAAAATGATCGAAAAACTGATACCAAACCTAAAACTAAACCCAATTACCATTCAAACAACACTGGAAAATAGGAAAGGCAGAATGTGTAGTGTTCCCAAATTAAAGGCCCGACAAGGGACCTCCTCAACCCTGAAGGAAAATAGCTTGGTTGTCAGGGGCCCAAGACTTTTCAACCAGCTTCCTAAGGACCTCAGAAACGTAACGGGGGTCAAAGTTGAAGTCTTCAAGAAAAGACTGGATGCCTGGCTCAGGACAGTACCAGATGAGCCGGGCGTGCCTGGCTATGTACGGTGGAGAGCGCAAGAAAGCAACTTGCTCCTCCACCAAGCCAGACCTAGAGGCGGGGCCACGAGCTTGACCTCCATGTGAAGAGAGACCAACGCACGGAACAACATAAGGTTCATAAGGTATATAGTCTAACAGTCACTGAATTGAAAAGTCACTAAAAGGAAACTAAATGGCAACACAAAATCATAAACACGAAGTCGCGGTCTGTTCGTTTTATGATGACCTAAGCAGTATGTATTTTTCTATCTGCAGCAATCGTTGAGTCTAATTTCTATTTGGTGATTAATCTAAAATGACTAATTGGTGATTAGGTTAAGTTGTCTAATTATTATGTCAGTTAGGGGTAATGTCTATAGCTTCTAAAGTAGTAAAGTAGGACTAAGTTGGTCGAGGTTTGTTGACGCTGGCACAAAATCACAGGAGGAGATTGTAGACGCCACTCGACCAGGGAAGTACTCCGGGGGACGTTAGACAGAAGATAGGGAGTGCTGGAACTCCCGTTTCTCCTGTCACTGTCTTCCTTAGCTGATCTTTTTCCGCGTCTTATCTACCCTGTGAGCAGTCCAGCATGCTCTCAAACACATACTTCTCTCCCTATTCCTCACTACTTACACATGCATCTTACACACTACATAATCTTTTCAAAATTAAAAAGATAAAAAAATGGCATCAACTTCAAGAGCCTCGGAGTCCCCTGGGGAGGGGACCATAAATGTTCCCACTTCTGGCTCTCCCCCCTGCCGATACCGGGAACGCAGACCCAGACAGCGGGGCTGGATCTTCTACCGCCCATTTGAGATGTTCTGGACCTCTGTCTGATTCACTTTTCTTAAACTTCTGCAACATTCCTGACCTTTTCTCAAATTTTCAATCTGTTGAATACCACCTCTCCTCCTCTAAACCTCATCTTCTTTTCCTCACTGAAACTCGAGTGTCTGGGACGACTGACAGCAACCCCTTTTCTGTACCTTCTTACTTTCTCTATTCTCAATTTCACTCCAAAGGTGGATGTTGCGTTTATGTACGTAATGACCTAACTTGTTCTCGTATTCCCGAACTCGAATCTTTCTAATTCTATACCCTCTGGCTGCGGCTTACATGTGTGTGATTGGTTCGATAATTCTAACTTTGAGCAATCTATCAATTGCAAGATGGCCAGAGTCCTCCTGAAGGGAGGCCCGATTCTCGTGAAAATGGTTCAAATAACCCACCTAGTGGGGTTGCACCTATTCCTACTAAATCAACCCTGCTCCGCAGATCGACTAGGGTCTCCCACCCTCCTGACAGACTCAACTTGTAGGAAAGGAGTGAGGTGATGTGTGTGTGTATATATATATATATATATATATATATATATATATTATATATATATATATATATATATATATTCTAAAAGTCACTGAATGGAAAAGTCACTAAAAGGAAACTAAATGGCAACACAAAAACATAAACACGAAGACGTGGTCTGTTCGTTTCATGGGCTAACCTAAGCAGCATGTATTTTTCTATCTGCAGCAATCGTTGATTCTAATTTCTCTTTGGTGATTAATTTAAAATGACTAATTGGTGATTAGGTTAAGTTGTCTAGTTATTATGTCAGTTAGGGGTAATGTCTATAGCTTCTAAAGTAGTAAAGTAGGACTAAGTTGGTCGAGGTTTGTTGACGTTGGCACAAATGGTAGGCCCCGAAAGAAGATCTAAATCAAAGCACCTGTAAGTACCTTTTATGTTTATTTGCTAACCTAATACCAAACGGGGTCTAAAACCACAAGGGGCGTCCAAAAAAGGTTATATGTTTTTTCACCTGTGCTACCATCAGAGCAATCCATTTAGAGTTGATAAGCAACTTAAGTTGTGATGTATTTATTTTGGCCTTTAAAAGGTTTGTGAACAGAAGGGGTTTCCCAAGTAAAATCATATTTGATAATGAAAAATCTTCAAAAAGGTTGCAAAGGAACTCCAAGAAGTTTGGTCCTAGCTAAAAGAGGAGGGATTCCAAGCCTACCTTTCTTTATTGTATTATACAGAGAGCACCATGTGGGGAGGGTTTTCGGAAAGGCTAGTGGGAAATGTAAAGTGCCTATTAAAGAAACTTTTAGCTAATGCTCATTTGACCAAAGAAGAATTCTGCATTGTTTTGTGTGAAGTAAAAGCAATAGTGAATAGCAGGCCCATCACTTTTATTTATAACACTATGCAGGATGCAGTCATTGACACCAAATAATTTTCTTTGTGGGAAAAGATTAACATGAAGCCCCAGTTCGCCAGTAGTCTACAATGTATCCATATTAGTCAAGAAGAGTTAACCAGAAGGTTGACGTACCTTGAAGAGCTACAAAATCAGTTATGGAAAAGGTGGCAGATGGAATATTTGCCAGAACTCAATTATTACCCTTCAGACAATGTAAAGGGTTCCAATCCAAACTGTATCTAGGTGGGAGAAGGGGTGATGATTGCAGATGAAAGCCTAGGGAATGCTGGAAGCTTGGCATAATTGAAGAGTTGTTTGTTGACAAAGACAATTTAGTTAGGTCTGCACTGGCAAAGACTTCAGGAGGAAAATTAAAGAGACCTACACAAAAACTCTATGCTTTAGAAATTAGCAAAAACAGAGATAGTCAATATGAGACATTTGGATTACAGCCTCATGAAGGAGGCTTAGCTAAACTTGCAGAAAGTACTGACAACAATGCCTCTTCGGTGGGGAATGTTAGAAAATCTAGAAGAGGAAGAACCATTGTTATCCCAAAGAGATATGATGGCAAAGCTGATAAATGGAGCATTGCTTGCATATATTAAATTAAAGAATATTTTACCTATCTATCCATGTTATAATAATTGTAAAGTTAGTGAAAAATTGTCATTTACGGTATTTTTAGGCTCTTGTGGTATCACTTTCGGTTACTGGCAGCGTCCTTTCCAGTCTTTTTGTTGAATGCGCACTAATAGGGTATGGTCTTATAGAGAGCTCTCTTGCAATTCACTTTGGTAGTTTAGATACAGGATTGTTGCACTGTGCAATGATGCAGGTTGTGTTGTTGTTGCAAAATTTAGAAAGGCCATAAATAGTGCCCCTTTTTCATTGTTAGGCTACTGAGACCTAAAGTAGGCCCACATCAAGTCAACAACCCTGAGGTAGGACCGAATAGGACCTCTAAGTCCATAAACCCATAAACTCTGCTTTAGTCTTGCTTAACTTAGGCTATAAGTTAAAGTATCCCTTCAGAGCTTGGCCGTTTGAGGCTCAGCTGGGATTCCGAACCCAATCAAAGAGAAAAAATAACACACACACACACACACACACATATATATATATATATATATATATATATATATATATATATATATATATATATATATAGGCTACGGGTGCGGGTCCATGGGAAGTTCGGAATAGTTAAAACTATCCCTTTTTGAAAGCAGTACCCATTTTCAAACAAAAATAAGAATATAAAAAAGTTCTAATTTTTGTGGAAAATATTCGCCAAATGCTAATATTAAGTGATATACATAGTCATCGTCGTCAGAGAAATAAAGGAGTGGAGACATAAATGGAGTGCAGGTGCTGATGGTGAGGCGCCAAAGAATCTTATCGAATGCCTTCATGCAGCAGACAAAGATTTATTTTCAGTGTAATAACGTTGGGTGTTAGACCCCGTTAAGTTTCGGTTAGAAGTTAGGCATAAATGATACTTACAGGTGCTTTACTTCAGGTTTTCTTGGGGCTTATCATTTGTTCTTTCGGTGCCCATTAGCGCCAGTGCCAACAAAACTTCGACCAACTCAGTCCTACTTTACCTATTTATAAACTATCGACATTACTCTAACTGACATAATAATTAGACAGCTTAACCTAATCACCACCTTGTCATCTTAGATTAGACACAAAATAGAATTACGAGTCACCGATTAACACTGAGAGAAAGTTGCATGCTGCTTATGCCAGCCCATTAGGGTGTGTCAATTTTAGGGAGCAAAGTGAAATCTTTAGATTTTCAAAGACTCCTAGTGACCAAATGATGCATTTTATGTGCTAAATCGAAATATGGCTTTAAAATCCAGCAATTTTTGCAAGTATTTTTTTTATTGTATATAACTACATTTTACGTACATTACATACAATTAAAGACATTTTGATTGTATTTCAATATTAAAACTTGAAATATAGATAGGTTTCTTGAACTTTGCCAAGGATGCCATGTCTGCCTTGCTCTTGTTCCTGGACATGAGCTCCCTACTGGCCACCTGGCCACTGATGTACGCCTCCCTCCTCTCTTGTGAGTAAACATATTGTGCTGCTTCAGTTGTCATCCTTACACACCTCTCTACTGACTGTGTGTGTGAGGGCCATGGAGGAACTTCCATTGGTCCATCCAGAAACTCCTTGATTGCAGCAATGGTGAGGGAGCAGGTCAGAGGAGGCTCAGTCACGCCAGAGTTCCAGTCAATAAGCTCCGAGAGTTTGGTGGCATCTGGGTTGATGTCAGGAGTCTTCCTGGATCTGACACTGCAGTCTCCTACCTGTGTGTCCTCGTCTCCTTCACCTCTGATTTCCAGTACCCTCTTCACTGCCTCCCTCCTCTCCTCCTCCACCTCGCTGCACAGCATGGCCTGGAGCACAGCCTCAGAGTGTGCATACCAGGCTGATCTCTTCACTGTAGGCATCACTATTCCTATCACCTTCTTCTGACTTCTGAGCAACTCCAGCTGGTACAGTACATGCCTGGGACCCTCCACCCAGCTGTGATTTAACTTGATGTTGAACCAGTTTGGCATGTAGACTCCCACTGTGAATTCCACAATTATCTTCAGATTCTTCAGGTTCCTACCCTTCAGCCCATGTTTGGAAATCCACAATCTGCAGAACCTTAGAGCCGTGGTGACCCACCTACTGTGATAGACTGGCCCAATCTCCAGGAGAGCTAGACTCTGAGGTACCTCTCCCGATCTGATGGCAGTGATGATTCTGTAGCCATATGATTGGTCTGTGCTGAGGTCCTTGACTACCTCCTGACTGAGATGAGGTAGAGGAGGACCAACAGTGATCCCCGTGAAGTTTGGGTTGATCTCCAGCTCAGTGGCAGTGTTTGACATCTTCCCTAGGGGCCCAGATCACTTGTTGTTGCTCAATGTCTTGCCATCCAGTGCAGTCACCAGGTGTCTGAGACTCAGCTCTCCAGCGTGCAAGTCACAGACAATCCACACCAACTTCCCGCGAAGCTTGGCCTCCACATAATGCATTACTCCTCCCTCTCAGCCAGTATTCACATTAGTACTGTCACCTCCTATGACCAAAAGGGACTGGTCTGCTCCTCTCTCTCTTAGCCAGTTCACCAGATGATCAGCAATGACCTCAGCATGACTTCTCTCCTCTGCAGCTTCCTCTGGTACAAAATGCCACAAATATTTCCCACCTGGTTCATTGCACACTGTATAGTGTTCTTCCTTAATGAGGCCAGGAAACTGCCTGTCACTGTCCTCGGCTTCCATCATCACTTTGGTGTCATCTCTTTTCCCATCAAAGAAGATACAGGTGATGCCATTTTCCCTAATCTCTTCATCAAACTTCTTGACCAGCAACTTAGTCAGTCTTCCTGAGCCCTCCTCACCTTGTTGCGGTCAATCACCAGTGCTGTGTCAAACTCTGTGATAAGACCAGCATCAATCCAGGCAGCAGTGGCAATCTCTGCAGTCTCTCTCAGCCCAGTGTGATGTCTCAAGCTAGCCAGAGCTATGTTGGTGATATCTTCAGTGTTGTATTTCTTCTTCTTAGCCACAGGCAAGGAAGAAGTTGTCGCAGCCTCTGGTATGAAGTCTTCGTCCTCCTCTCTCCTCCCTGCCTCCTCCAGTATATCTCCAGTCTCCTCCAACTCCATCTCCAGCAGTGACTCCTCCCTCAACTCCTCTTCTTTCTTGGCTGACTCCTCTGCCTCCCCTCCTCTTCTCCTCGGCCTTCCTTCTCTGCTCCTGTTTCTGCAGCACTGCTTCCTGTCTCCTGGTCTCAGGGTGATCAGCTAGACCCATCTGGTGTGCCCCTACACTGCCCACCTTTTCTCTCTGGCCTTTAATGAAGGCAAGTTCCTGCACTGGTATCTTCTGCTCGCTCCTGCAGCTGCAGTCAATGTGAACTTCACTGTTGCAGACAGGGTTGCACCCAAGCTCACTGCAGCTCCTGATCACACAGTGACAGGTCAGGATGTCCACCACTTTGTCTAGTTTCATCATGAACCTATCTTTGACCTCTAGCTTCACTTTGCCAATGGACACCTTTACTGCCTCATCCCACAGTGCCTTCACTTTAGCTCTGATCCTGACCTCAGTGTTGATTACAGGTCCTGTGAATAGAGCGTTGGCCTTTCTCCACTGAGCCAGTAGCCCTGGAACAATGCCGTTGTTAGTCAGGTCATTAACTGGGTAATTCCTCCTGTCTTCCTCACTCATCTCTCTCCTCAACAAACCATACCTCAGCAGATCTCTGGCTGTGGGCAGCTCAGCAGGGGGAAGTTCCCTCCCAGTCCCCACCAAATGACTTAGGTGACAACTTGATTTGCTTCGGGTTCCGATTTCTTTCTGACTCATCCTGAGGACCTGTGAACAAAAGAAATGTCATTGAAATTTGGATAGGCCTACTGATTATGATTACATAAAATTAAGTTAATTGAAATTCCTAATATCTTCCTATAAGCTCAGATAAAAGGTTGTGTTGTTATCGGTACAAGACTTTCAAAGTAATGACAATTTCATATATCTATCATAAGTTATCAAAATATATAGAAAGTTTGGGCACACAACATTTCGAATAATTTGAATTACACAATATTTACATTACGAAGCAATCAAAATTGTCAAAAAGGAGGGAAAACCCATGCATTCACAATCAAAACTCCAGCATTTGTGACTATGTGAAACTTAGAAACCATACTGCACATCAAAAATAACCAAAGTTGACCACACATATCAATGGCACATTGATATGCAATGCTACAGTCATATTTAGGTTATATTTCAAACTTTTATGGTCAAATATAAGTAGGTAAATGGCTTTTTTAAACAACACTAAAGATATTTCTAAGTTTGCTAGATAATATGACATCATTTGAGCATTAGTAGTTTTTGAATTGTTGACTTTACTAAAATTGACACACCCTACCAGCCCATGGCAGGCGGCTTCTAAATATTTATCTTTTTGTGTTACCATTTTAACATTCAGTAAACTTTTTCGTTCAGTATCTTTTGACTATATATATATATATATATATATTATATATATATATATTATATATATATATATATATTATATACAGGATGAGTCACGACGAAATGTCATAACTTCGGGAGCTTATAGCTGAGGTTATTCCTAGTCCAAAACTTCATATGAACATAGGTCCGATTCTTAACGGTTATGGAGTTATGGATGTTTGAATGTTTAAAAATAAGAATAAGCGAATATGAAAATAAAAACCCACTCTAATAGACAGTTTATTTCCACGACAGTTTCGACGCCCACTGGCATCCTCCTCGGGTGGATACAGAAACACGAATGAACCAAAACAAGAGGGAAAAAACAGTCCAGGGACCGACCGTTAAGAAATTCGCACCTAGGTTAGATCCCATTCTCCCGACACCGGAAGGGCATTTTCATTAAGTACATTCGCGCAAATTTAAAACTATCTTCCTGTTCTAAACATACAGATTCTATTATTTTTTTATATTTTTTTTTTTTTACATAATTATTACATTTATTATTAAATTTATTACATTTAATATTGCATAATTATTTATTACAGAAATTATAAATTTATTATTACATTGGTTATTACATTGTTGTTTATTATACAGAACTTATAAACCGAAAAACGAATGAAAAAAGCCGATTAGAAAACAATCCAGAGACCATTGAGAAATTCGCACCTAGGTTAGATATCGTTCTCCGACACCGGAAGGGCATTTTATTACAGGGTCCGCTTATAAGTACATTCCCACAAATTAAAACTATCTTCTTGTTCTATACATACAGATTCTAATATTTTGACATAATTACTGCATTTATTATTGCATTTACATTTTTTTAACATTTATTATTATTACCTTTACCCTAATTATTAAATTTATAATATTACCTTTATTATTACATCTGTTGCATTTATATTTATTTCCACATTTATTACTTCCATTATTACATTTACTAAAAGCGAGTAAGGAAACAATCCAATCCAGAGACATTTAAGAAATTCACACTTAGGTTCGAACACGTTCCCACGACTCCGTAAGGGATTTTTTGACCAAGAATAACAATGTAATAACCAATGTAATAATAAATTTATAATTTCTGTAATAAATAATTATGCAATATTAAATGTAATAAATTTAATAATAAATGTAATAATTATGTAAAAAAAAAAAAAAAAATAACACTGGTATGCATCAATTTTGCTGTCAAGGGTTTTGTAAGTGATTCTTATAGAGTTTTTCCTGCTGATTTCGAATCTGCAATCCGTTTTTCTCAATCAGCTCAGGTTATCCGGCTATGGCCTCATAAGTAAAATAGAATTTTTCGTGATTTTGTCAAAGCGGAATTGGAACAGTAACATCTATCATCACTTGTTTCACTTGTATAATATCTTTTTTTACTTTTCAGGCATATAGATAAAATATTTCATAATGAATAGAGCGTGTAAAAATGATCCCAATAGATTCTGCTACATATGTGGGACGGTTACCATGCCAAATAACCAGTCCCAAATCACTAAATTTGTGAAGACAATGTATAGAGCATACTTTGGAATTAAGCTAGGGGACCAGGACAAAAATTTCGCCCCTCATATGTGCTGCAAGACGTGCATTGAAAATTTGAGAAGATGGAGCAAAGGCAGAGCGAAATCTTTGCCTTTTGGAATTCCCATGATTTGGAGAGAAGGAAAGGATCACGTGACAGATTGCTATTTCTGCATGACAAACCTCCAAGGTGGGCTTATAAATTTATTTTTCTTAAATATTTTGAAATCCTCGTATGAAACTTGACATAATATTCACCATAATGTAATATTCACCATATATAGCATAATATTCACCATAATGGTAATCATACATTTACATATACATATTGTTATAGAAAATATATTTACACATACATATTGTTATACAAGTTACATTTACATATACAATGATTGTATATTTTCTTTCTTTTTCATTCATATTGTCCCCGAAGGGACAATATGAATGAAAAAGAAAGAAAATATACAGACTCCATCGACCTATTTCATATCTTACAGACCGCAGCCTTCCCTCACGAGCCGCCACTGTCTGAATGCTTCTTCTATTTCATATGCAAGTTTTATATCCATGTTTCTGTGTTTCTATTTTCAGGAGTTCACAAGAAGAATAAACACATTGTTGTATACCCTGACATTCCTTCTGCTATGAGACCTGTACCCCATGGTCCTGGAATTCCAATACCCGACCCACCTCAAACCCTGGACTTCGATGATTCTGATGATGAATCAATGACCAATGCCAATGACCAGTCCCAGTCGTATATACCTCAAGATACCGCTTCAAATGAGCCGAGGCCTCTCAACCAGGCCAAACTTAATGATCTTACCAGGGATTTAGGACTTTCCAAATTAGCTGCCGAGATCTTGGGCTCACGACTTCGAGAGGACAACTTGCTGGCTCCGGGAACAACATTCTCCTGGTATAGGAAACGAGAGGAAGAATTCCGCAAGTTTTTTGCAGTGCACGAAAATACCTCTTCCTTAGTGTACTGCTGCAATGTTGAGGGGCTAATCGAATCCTTGGGCCTGCCATATAACGCATCAGAATGGAGGCTATTTATAGACTCGTCTAAACGAAGTTTGAAAGCAGTACTTCTCAACATTGGGAATAGGGTTGCATCAGTCCCTGTAGCACATTCCGTACAACTTACTGAGAGCTACGATAACATGAAAATTTTACTGGATGCTCTCGTATACGACCAACATAACTGGAGGATCTGTGGAGATTTGAAGGTAATACTAATATCATAAGTAAACTATTGCTATTGACTATGTTGTTTTTCCAAAGGTTATTTGAGAGCGTATAAGAACATTTAACTTCCCCACAGAAATGATACAGTCCAATGCAGATTTTTTTTATCTGATAGAACAAATTCTCTAAATTCTTTAAATATTTTCATTTTTTTTCAGATTATTGCATTTGTATTGGGAATGCAAGGGGGATACACGAAATACCCATGTTTCCTCTGCAAATGGGATAGCCGAGCGGATGAGAAGCACTATGCACAGCGTGAATGGGCATCCAGAGAGAATTTTGAACCTGGGTCGCATAATGTCGTTTCAGTGCCCCTTGTACCACCAACAAAAATTTTGCTCCCACCACTTCATATTAAGCTGGGCTTGATGAAAAATTTCATCAAATCAATGAATAAGGAGGGTTCAGCATTCCGATATCTCGAGAGTAAATTTCCTCATATATCTGATGCTAAACTAAATGCTGGGGTTTTTGATGGTCCTCAAATTCGAACTTTGATCAAGGATACTCAGTTCGAAAACGCAATGACTCCAACTGAGAAGAATGCCTGGCAGGCATTCAAATCAGTTGTCACTGATTTTCTTGGCAAGCGTAGAAGTCCAGAATGCGAGTCCGTTGTCGAAAACTTGATGGAAGCTTTCAAAGCTCATGGGTCGCGCATGTCCATAAAAATGCACTTTTTGTGGTCCCACTTGGACTATTTTCCTGAAAATTGCGGGGATTATAGTGAGGAACAGGGTGAACGATTTCACCAAGATATCAAAATAATGGAAGAGAGGTACCAGGGAAACTGGGATATCAATATGCTGGCGGACTATTGCTGGTGTTTGAAGCGAGACGTGCCCGAAGAAAAACAGACGGAAAGCCAAAAAAACTTCATTCCTTCCTCAATAAACTTTTTTCCATATTCATTGTATGAATAAAAGTATTTATTCACAAAATGTTTTCATTTTTCACGAGTGTTCTTATAATATTACTCGTAAGTTATCTACAGTGTTTAAGCTAAAAAAATCAATAAATTTGGGGATAAAATTGGACTTATAATAAATGGCCAATAGAGAAAAAACCTGACCTGATTGAGGAAAACCAATGTCATTTTCGAATTCAGCATGGTCGAATTATATAATATGAGTTGAAAAAACCCTCACAGCAGACAAACAAAATTCATATGCATACCAGTGATAATAGAATCTGTATGTTTAGAACAGGAAGATAGTTTTAAATTTGCGCGAATGTACTTAATGAAAATGCCCTTCCGGTGTCGGGAGAATGGGATCTAACCTAGGTGCGAATTTCTTAACGGTCGGTCCCTGGACTGTTTTTCCCTCTTGTTTTGGTTCATTCGTGTTTCTGTATCCACCCGAGGAGGATGCCAGTGGGCGTCGAAACTGTCGTGGAAATAAACTCTGTCTATTAGAGTGGGTTTTTATTTTCATATTTTGACCTTCACGTAGAAAAAAGTGAAGTTTTTTGCATTTAATAAGCGAATAAATAGCTGCTAAAGTTGTTATTCATGAATTTACAATAACTGTTCAAAATTACTACCCTCGGCCTCAATACACATCACGGCTCGTCTGTGAATAGCGCGTGAAGCTCGCATTAGTCCATTACGATTGTCCTTTATGAGGGCTGCAGCATCCAAAATGCGACGGAGCAATGCATCTCGTGTTTCCTCTTTTCCACTTTTCTGTGGGAGCGCTCTTTCATGCACTCCCACAGATAAAAATCTAGAGGGGTTAGGTCCGGAGACCTGAGTGGCCAATTTTGTGCACCACCACGATAGATCCATCGACCAGGGAAGCGATCATCGAAATGCGTTCTCACTGCCCTAAAATGGGGAGGAGCTCTGTCTTGGTTGAAGTACATACGCAATCGTGTTGCCAAAGGTACATCTTCTAACAGTGGCGCCAGTTCGTCTTGCAGAAATCGTAGATAACTGTCACCTGTAAGACCACATTCGAAAATAAACGAACCAATCAACTGACCGTAGAGAATACCATGCCACACATTGAGACTGAACCGATGTTGAAAATTACTTTCCACAATGGCATGAAGATTCATTTCTGACCACACATGTGAAATGCGAGTGTTGTTGACACGGTCACGGGTAAATTGAGCTCATCACAGAACAAGACGTATCGATGCAATTGTCAATCGGCATTGAGCCAATTACAAAATTCCAGCTGTTGGGCACGATCCCAGGTTGAAGGTGCTGAACGCGCTGTACGTGGTGTGGATATATGCCTTCTTCGTGTAACATACTTTCGTTTGACGAACGCTAAGACGTGTGGAAATCCTTCGCGTACTAACATGAGGAGTCCGCTGTACCATCTGAATGTTTTCTTGTTCAGCCACAGCTTGTTGTACCGGATGCTCAGATAAAACAGTAACGCCAGGAAATGAATCGCTCTCTCGCAATCTCCGAAAAACGTTGCTAAACACTCGTCGATCCAGAATTTTTCGATTTGGAAAACGTCGCTGGTATTTAACGCAGGGCCGGCTCAAAGGGTTGTGGCGCCCTAAGCCAATTTTGCTTTGGCGCCCGCCCCACTTTTTTATATAAAGGTTTTTTAGTTAAAAAATAGCATAAATTTTTTTATATAATTTTATTGTTTATTTCATTCAGTACATCTCCCGCGCCCTAATTTTCTATGTAGAATTCCTTTTTTAAACTGTTCACTTGTTTCTTGTTGATTGAAGCGATATTTTGTCTTTTTTTCTGTTGCTCTTTCGATTTTTGGCGCCCCTAAACTTCGGCGTCCTGAGTCAGTGCCACGTTGGCTCGCCCCTTAAGCCGGCCCTGATTCAGCGACAGTAGCAGTAGTATTTCCATCGCAAAATCCGTAAACATACACCATATCGGCATATTCGGCATTTGAAAACGTAAAAGGCATACTGAACGCACAAAACATCAACTGCACGCTGTAAAACACAACACTCTACTGCGTAGTTAGTTCGATTGGTAAGTAACTGTCAATTCAGTTCAAGGTCACGCATGCGCATGCTTGAAATTCAAATATCCATAGCTCCATAACCGTTAAGAATTGGACCTATGTTCATATGTAGTTTTTGACTGGGAATGACCTTAGCTATAAGCTCCCGAAGTTATGACATTTCGTCGTGACTCACCCTGTAAAATACCCCATTCGTCACCTCATCCAGATATCCATGTTTTGTTAATAATAGGGTGCTCATTACCAGTAGGAAGCGCTGGTGCTGAGCGTTGTTTTTTCTGTCTCAGGAAAACCAAGACTTACCTTTGAAGTACAGTAGAATGGGTGGAGAGCATCTCTCTGCTTTGTGTTTGATAAATATCCATCATAATATTGATGTTGATATTGGGGCAATTTTGAAAGAGTTTACAACAAGGGATAGAAGGCAAATGCACCTGGATAAAATTCTGTTTGATGGATAATAAAAGGCCACTCAGAATAATTTATCTGAATCTAGAGGAGAATGTGACCCGAAATTTATACTTTTGATAAGTTCCCGCTGACAAGTATACTGTCTTATGGAGAACGAAGCACTCAACATCCTTAGCAGCGTGGGAAAGTTAATTTTAATGTAGGCTGCAATGGAACGACATTAGGAGGGGCCAGTGAAAATACGGAGACTTGAATGCCTGAAATTAAGAGTTTGATTAAAAGGCTAAAGACAGGCGCTTCACCAGGGATAGATGACCTGTCGAATGAGAATTTAAAGTATGCTAATGATGTGATCAATTTTCATATTTCATTACTGTTCTCAGCCAGTTTATAAGGGTTTATATCACAGCAGAGTTTATAAGGGTTTATATCACACCCCTTGTCAAAAATAAATGTGGGGACATTCTATCCAGCGATAACTACGGGCATTATTTGCCTCCTGCTTCTCAAAATTACTTGAGAAACTTCTGCTACGCCGACTGAATGATTATTTATGGACGTCTCCTAATAAGTTTGATTTTAAATGATCCTTTTCAACTGACCTGTGTTTATTTTTGAAGGAGATTGTATTTAAATATACTGTCAGCAATTCAACTATTTATAGTTGTTTTTTAGATTTAAGCAAAACATATGAAAGAGTGAATCATAATATTCTATTTAAAAAATTAGAAGACAGGAATGTTCCACTATATGTTTTAAATTCATCGAAAGTTTGGCACACACACACCAAACTTTTACTGTTAGATGGATCCGAATGTTTTGGTTCCTCATGCGAAGTAAGACAAGGCTCCTTACTCTCTCCTCTGCTGTTTAATATATCTATATATATTGATAGATTAATTACTTCTCTTAATGAGGAAAAGTGTGATGCTGTATAGATAACATGAGGATAAATAACTTGGTCTATGCCGATGATATTCATCAATGATCTTTTAAGTCGCACTTCCTATCCATTTTCGTGGGCCTTCGTCCTCGGCCCCTCCTTCCTGCAATTTTTTTTTAAGAATTATATTTCTCAAGTTCAGTTTGAGTCGATGTTATAATATTTAACCCATTTATGCCGGAACCGATTTTAATTAATGCCGATCGACGTGTGCACACATTATCTGCATTACGAAAGTGCAGTTGAAAGTTGTTAATTTGAAGGAACTAATGTCGAGAGTGGTGATATTCCAAAACCTCGTATCAAAACTCCAAATTTACAGAAGAAAAAAAAACGAAGGTCTAGTGTATTGAACGTTTACCAGTGTTTAAAAAAATTGTTACGACAGGAATTTTTGTTTTTGTTTTCACGAAAACGAATTTTTTGGGGAAAAATGGTTTTCGAAAATCGGCAAAATTAATTTTAAAGGAGTTCATAACTTCAAAAATAAAGTAATTAATGATTTTTTTGTTAATTTTATAACATTTATAGTACTGTACTCAGTGATAGTTTAAGTTTCCGTAGTACACCATTTTAGGGAATCACCTGTTTAAAATTTTGAAGTATTTTCTCTGAAATATTCTCTGTATGGTGTTAATAAGACCTTCGGTGAAAGGTCTGGATCATATAAAAAATTGTGAATTATATTCGCACAACCATAACATTAATTTTAATGTTGCTAATACTAAGGCAGACATGGGCAGTAAATACTTTAGATGTATTTAAATAATAAATACATTACTTGAAAATAAAAGTAATTAAATACTAAATAAAATACAGGCTTTCAGAAAGTATTTAAATACTAAGTACATTACTCCTAAAATGTATTTAAATACATTTCAAATACAATTTAGATACTTTTCAAAAAGCACATAAAATCACTAACATCAGCTTAGAGTCAAATAAAATCGAGATGTCGCAGAAGTACTGCAGCTGTGAGTCTGTGACAATCGCCACTAGAGCAGGCTGGAAGTTCCATTTTTCAAGGTGCTTCCAGAAAGTTCCAGCCTGCTGAGCCTGGAACTTTCTGGAAGCACAAGCACCTTGAAAAATGTTTTACTGTGTTCTGTGGTACCAGTTAAATACTGGGTGGTTAGTACTGTACATCCTCGCAAAATTGAACAGTTCACAAAAAAGTATTTTAAAAATGTATTTAAAAACAGGTATTTACAAATAGTAAATACTTTTCGAAAGTATTTAAATACGTAATTAAATATACTCTCCAAAAAGTATTTATAAATACATGTATTTAAATACATTTGTATTTAAATACGTATTTAAGTGTTTTCAAATACATTACTGCCCATGTCTGTACTAAGGTTATGCAATTCCATTCTAAAAGCTCAAACCAAACAGTTAATATTACTTTCAAAATGACAGACAAACCAGTGGAGCAGATACCAGAATGTAAGTATCTGGGTCAAACTATCACCAGCTCTCTTGAGTGACGATTCAGATATAAGGAAATACTATCGAAGTTAATGTGCTGAGGCAAACATAATTGTAAGAAACTTCAAATTCTATGCAAATAAAGCTAAAGACATTCTATTTTGTACTTTCTGCACTAGTATTTATGGGCAGAAACTCTGCGTTAATTATAAAAAGGTTCCTGCAGAACCCTCAATTTGCTTTAGGACAGATCCTATACGCTGCTGCGTAAATTACCTCCAAGATGCTCACTGCTCAGTCTCTCAAATATTCGCTAACAGCAACATTTCGAGCGCCCCTGAAGTAACGAAACGTGCTTCATCCAGTCTAATGCGAAGAATTAAAAACTCAGACGACAATCCAATTGTCCAAGCTATTCATCAGTCCTGCTATATGTCTTCTGGACTGTAGACCTCTTGCTATGAAAGTACTTGTCTATAGCGCCACTTAACTCCTGCAGTAACCATTACATGTAGTTTTTATTTATTTATTTTTTTTTTACCACCTTTGGGAATCTGTTGTTACTAATTTTATAAATTTACTATTTCTCGTTTCATTACGTGTGTTACTGTTATTTTTTTATTACCGTATTCCTTTTTCGTTTTTAAAACTTATTGCTTAATTGCTTTGATGAATACTGTACCTTTTCTTTTGGTGTCTCCTGCCAATAAATATTATCATTATAATTATCATTACCATATATATATATATGTTGGTATCTTCACTACGTGTACTTTTTTCTTTTTGTAGTGTTAGCTTTGGGTAGTTTCTATTATTACTTATTTCAGTACGTATACTTAATTTTTAATTTTTAAAATTTATTATTGTTTGGTTTATCTTATCGTTTATTACCTTCAAGAATGTTATACTATTTTATGGGATTTATATCCTGCTAATGAAGCTTACCATTATCATTATCAATGGGATTAACCTCACTCAGACTACAAGGTAACAGGATGCATAAGTGCAGACATCTATTTAGGGATTACTAATTACTAAACACTAGGCCTTACATACAAAAAATTCAACTGAAGTGAATTGAATAATTTTATTTATAAAATAGATACAATATTACGATTTTTAAAATTTTTGTTGTTATAATAATTTTAACCTAACCCTTTTAAATACCTTTGGGCGATTTTCTGGACGGTAAAAAAAAACTCATTGATAAAATAGTATTTAAATTTTTGATAGTTTTGAAGCCTGAAGTCCTGATTCCTAATGATACGCGTGATTTACATGTTTGGTCCCTCCTCCAACACTTCAGTGTGTTTCGAGACATTTTAAAACAATATAAGAGTGTAGAAGGAAATCTATTATTATCCTTGGTATTGAAGGGGCTAAAATAAATAATTTTGAAATTGGACTATTTATTTTATTTAATTGAACTAATAATTGAAAATTAGACAATGAATTTAAATCATTTTGAAGCCATTAAGTTATTGTGAAGATATTTTTTATTAATTTATTTATTTATTAATTTACTTATAAATTTATATATAAAATAAATAGTATACTACAATTTCTGTTATGCCGTAATAACACCCATGGTTTGGATCCCACGTAAAGCTGTGGGTGATTAATAATAACCCCAAAGAACACTCACATATCAAAAACGAGTCGGAATCAGAATGCCAAATAAGAAATAATTTTTGAGAAGTAGAAACTAATACTTAAATCTTTAACTCATTTAAACGTATCATTCTTGCCGACATTTTGAAAAAATGCCTTTTAATTTGCTTATAGAAAAGATATAGAAAAATTATTTTGAAAATGCGACTTCCCGAACGATTCATATTGGCTAAAATTAATTGGAAACTGTTTGATCTGATTGTCGTTTTCTTTTCTGGAGTTTCATTGAAATGAAGAGGTAACTGAAATAAAAGGAAATTTTGAGCGAATTGCTATTCAAGTGAAATTGGAATGAGAAAAATGTATTTGTAAAGTATATGAACAAAATATAATAATGAAAGTTGGAAAATATGTAACGGTTCTGCGAGAAATAGACAAATTAGAAGTGTTATTATAGTAAGTTGGATTTATATTATTTTTCTTATGTATTTATTTCGGTTAATTAATTATTAATTAATTATACTGTGTATATATAGTCCGCTCATAAGTATTCGTACAGAAAAATAGTTAATTATATTCGTCGTCCTTATCTTTTGTACCATGCATGATAAGATAGTTATGAAAAGGTTACGGAAAGGTTATGAAAATTTAATACATACAGAAATTAGTTTAATTTCAACATACAGTATAGTGTGAAACATCAAAGAATTTAAGGAAAACAAAAAATTTTGAAATGCAAACGTTTACTTACATTTACTTACAAAATTATTTAATACTTTGTGCGTTCGCCATTTACGTGAATGACTTCAGTGATTCGTTTTGAGTATTTTTCTGCGAGGTTTCGATATCTCTTAGTAGAAATTTTAGCCCATTCTTCTAAAGAAAATTGTTGCAGTTCATTCAGATTCGAAGGGTTTCTCTTGCAGACAGCTTTTTTCAAATCAAACTATAAATTCTCGATTAAATTGAGATCTGGGCTTTGACTGGGACACTCGAGAAGCTTGAAATTCTTTTGTTGGTGCCATTTCATGGTGCCTTTACTTTTATGTTTTGAATCATTATCTTGTTGCAGTACAAATTGCGATCCATTCGCAACTCCCGAACTGAATGCAATACCGTTTTTCTAAAATTTCCTGATATTTCTTAGAATTCAAGATTCCATTGATGCCAAAGAAGCAAACTACTATCATCAATCATGTTTAACCGTGAGAACGATGTTTTATCTTTCGAATGCAGTATTTCATTTTCGCCGAACATACCGTCGCTCGTTGTTCCCGAATAATTCAATTTTGGTCTCGTCTATCCAGAGAACTTTCTTCCAGAATGCAAATCCATCATTTTGATGATCTTTGGCGTACTTTAAATGAGCTTCTTTGTTTGTGCGCTTTTCGTAGCAGAGTTTTTCTTCGTGCAACTGTTCCATGCAGATCATTTTTTCTCAATGTACGACGTAGAGTAGAGGGATAGACATGGCTCTTAAACAGTGTTAATGTTTGACAAATATTACCTGCAGTCACTCGTGGATTCGCAGCAGCCTTCTTTCAATCCGTCGGCTGTACGTTCTGAAATCTTGGAAGTCGTCTAATCTTGGTAGAGTTTTGATTGTTCCAAAGCCTTTTCATTTCTTTATAACTGCAGCAACCGTCGTAAATAGGATTCGAAGTTCTTCTCCTATCTTCCTATAACTCTTTCCAGACTCGAGTGCAGCAATAAAAGATCTCTTATAAACAGCTCTTTACCACAAGGACCCATGGATCATTTTAACATATTGCTTCCCAAAGCATTCGGGAAGCAATATGTTAAAGTGATCCCTCCTGGGAAGCAATATGTTAAAGAGAGAAAGGTTGATTTGTTAGAAAGAGGTTGGTAATCTAGGAGATAACCTACCGACCGTAAACAAAGCTATAAATGCCCATGATATTTTCGTTAGTTTTAACGAAAATATCACAACTTAACCAATCGCCAAGGGCGTACAGTGGACCTAACCGGGCATTCAGTTAACCTACATTAAATATATAAAGAAAATGAAAGGATGCAAAAAGGAGCTACTCAACTCGTACTTGTGGCAAATGATGTAGCGTGACCGATTCTTACGAAATACATTTTTCACTTTGTGTGACCATATAGCGCAACAATTCTAATAAATTTACTTTCAGTCTAATAGTTTAACATGTTATGATTTACTTTTTATGCCTTTACTTTATTAAAGCGAACATTTTTTATCGTACTCCTTATCCTAAATACTGGGAAGCAATATGTTAAAGTGATTAATACTGGGAAGCAATATGTTAAAGTGATATACACTGGGAAGCAATATGTTAAAGAGAGGTTCCTGGGAAGCAATATGTTAAAGTGATCCCGACCCATTGCTTATTAATAGCTTGTACAGTCATCCGTCATCCATGAAGATTCACAGAGAAAATTCTAGAATTCAGAGTTACCAACAATCTCTAATCAATAAACATCCAACTACCGATAAAAATTTTAAATTTTTCACACACACACACACACACACACAGTATTAAATAATTTTGTAAATAAGTGTACGAAAACTTTTGCATTTGATTTTTTTTTAAAATTTTTCTCAAATTCTTTGATGTTTTACATTATATGATGAAGTTGAACTAAGTTTTTTGTTTGTCGAATTTTTCCAAACGAACTGTAACCTTTTCATAACTATCCTATGCATGGTACATAAGATAAGAACGAATATAACTGAAATATTCCTCTGTACGAATACTTACGAGCACCACTATATATATATATATATATATATATATATATATCAGATATGCGGTAATAATAATAGTAATAAACTATTGCAGGATTTTTAAAGTAATAGTAATGGTAATGGTTATAGATCATAATTTTTTGGCTGTAATAGTAATAGTAATAGAAGGCAAAGTAATAGATAATAGTCTATTACTCTTCTATTACTTACAGTGGCAATGGACATATTGTGTGAACAAAGAACTGAAAAAATGAGCTAAACCTATTCTAAAGTAAAATAAACATGTATGTGAACTAATATTGTGGCAAATTTTTCCTTCAATAACGTAAAATTTATCAAGACCTTCTGAAATTGTAATGATTTGGTTGAAACAAATATTTGTTAACACACTGGTTCTAATTGCATTTAAATAGACATAAAGATCCTTTTCAAATGAGTGAAGTACCCACATACAAAAGTAATAGTAATAGATGACCAAGTAATAGTAATAGTAATAGTAATAGATGAAAAATAAAGTAATAAAATAGAAGAAATAAACAGTAACAGTAATAGTAATAGAACCCCAGTAATAGACCCCCATGTCTGATATATATATTATATATATATTATATATATATATTATTTCACGAGAGTAACACGTGAATAATATTTATGATGAAAATAACCACAAAACCACAAGGAAAAAGGAAACAGAATGGTGCTCAAGCGCTTTCGTCTAATGACATCCTCAGGAACACTCAGTTTTCCTGAGGATGTCATTAGACGAGAAAGCGCTTGAGCACCATTCTGTGTTTCCTTTTTCCTTCGTGGTTATTTTCATATATATATATATATATATATACACTGTATATGGAAAATTTGAAAGTATTGATGGTTATCTATACATTATAAGTGTACCAAAAATAAATGGGAATATATGTACATATATTTTTTCTGGTTGGGTTTTGAACATATATTCAGGGTTGATCTGTGTTCGATCCAGTAGTACGGGCGAAAAATGGACGATTGCACTGCAATGTTGCAAATGTTGATCAACGTTGCAAAAGGAGGAATGGGATATTACAAAGGGGGGAGGGGATGTTGAAAAGGGGGAGGGGATGTTGAAAAGGGGAATGGGTCTTGCAACAAGGGGGAAGGGTTATCCCCCAAATTGCAATGAAGGGGGGACTGAGCTTTAGGGGGAGAAGGGAGGATGACTCCCCCCAAAGGGGTAACCGAGAGAGAGAGAGGAGAAGAGAAAGGAGGAGGAGGAGGAGGAGGGTCTGTGGGGGAGAAGTTCGGATGTCCTCACCCCCAAAGGGAAACCCTAACCTAAGCTTTACCGTTTCATCCACCGGAGTCAGCCGCATAGAGGCCAGGGGATCCGCAGCTGTTTATAGAGGGTCTGGAGTTGCCAGATAGCACTTTTTATTATATAGAGGGGCTACCACTTATTTACTTATTTATATAAGGAGAGTTGCCAGAGTGTACTATTTATTTATTTATATATAGATGAGTTGCCAGATACCCTATATAATTTAATTATGTTCAGGTGTGCATTATTAGGGTTGAGTTGCCAGATTGCGCTATTATTTAATTAAAACAATTATTCTTCACAGTGGGTTTAGAATTCTTAAGAAGCCAGTGTTTAGAAGGCGTAAGAAAATAAATATATAATCGTTCATTCAATACAAACGAGGAATATATGCAATAAAAAATAATAATAATAGTATAAGAAATACGAACGAAGAATGTATATACATTCAAAAATAATAATAGTATAAGAAATACGAACGAGGAATATATATATAATACAAAAATAAAATAAAAAATAAGAATATGAGCAATACAAAACGATGGAGTATAACCATCAATATAATAGTACAGGAGAAATCTATAGATATACACAATTATATTAAATCATTAAATATATTGAAAATAAGTATACATCAAAATACATACACTTTATGTTCTACTGCGCTTAACTAAAACACTGAACTCGCACGTAATCGAGTCTACAGTCACATCATTATTGCTTTGCACTACGCAGTAAGTACGATTTAACATTATTTCACCGCTCAAGTTATAGGGATACCTACACTCGATGTAAATGGCCTTCATATCGTTCAATACTATTTTTGTGCCCACTTTACATTCGGTTGGCAAGTTATCTTTAAACACGGCTAGAATACATTCAAAAGCACGTACAAAGAGGTCATCGTTAGCCACAACATCATTATTAAATACAAGTTTATAAACACTCCTTTCCAATCGAGGGTTTATTCTTACCGACCCGAGATTTTCAATCGTGAACTCATCTTCACAATACATAGCGGCAGTTGAAATAATCTTTTAAGTCGTAACGACAGCTGCTCATTATATAAAGAAATAGTTCTTCAGGGTGAACGGTGTGCGAACTCAGCCCTGTACCGCTCAAGTGCTTTGTACCAAAGTTCATGATATTTCAAAGAGTCTAAACCTTTTAAATAAGCATCAAGCTCTAGAACATTCTCACCTTGTTGAGTCCTACACTCGGTAAACCCGTCGAGCAGAGCGGTGATGCGTATTCAAGAACCGTAAAAATAAAGCATATCCGTAACACGCGCGTCTAATGTAGGCTTCAACTTGCGGAAACCGACGATTTCAAACATTTTGTCGAGGATGAATCGGTTTCGGTATGGACAAGAACGTTATTATCAGAAGCATTCTTCCATATCATCGTATATCAAGCAAGGCTGATCGTTATTTATACACAACATACAAACAATGGCATATGAGGGGCTATCACTAATCTGCTCTCTTCTTGTACCTACACCTGCAGGTATTTTATAACGATCCTCACTCCACTTTCAATTATCACGAAGACTCTATTCATCTCCTCAACACTTAAATAAACAACATTCCGTTTACCAGAATTTGTTTGTCTACAAGTCGTTTCCAGTACATAGTTAATGGCTCCGGTTTTACGCCTGAACAAGCGCAATGACTTCGTCACGGACACATCGTACACGGCAATGAGAATGCTGCTCAAAGGAAGTTCCATCGTATTCGAGGAGTGCGCGTCCACTCGGTTCAAGTTCTGAGATGACTATGAGCCACAGGGCGGATCGGCTCGATAGGAGGTGAGTCACACCATAAGCTGATGAATCGTGTACGGCGTTGTTCCAACGTGAATGCTTGTTCCATTATACTGGGTAGGTATTTTAGAAATTTTCCGATACATGAAGCAATACCGGTTTTAATGTTTTATCACTCCTACTCCCCAGAACGCACCAGACATTTTCGTTCGGGGGGATTTTCGCGAACTAAACACATTTTATTCACACTCTGGCTCACTATTTGAGAGAAACATATGACCATATTTTTCCTTTTTGCTTAGCAGACGATACTCGTCTTAAATTCTGTTAAAAACTCACACAGGCCTTTAGCCACAACCTCACTACAAACCTCGTCATGATATATATTAATGCAGTGGTAAAAATACTTCAGATTCTCAATTATGACAAGATTTACATTCTCAGTCGCAGGGTACGAGTACTCGGTATGATGCAACATGACATAATATCGCTTGTCACACCACTCATCAACAAGACTGACTAACCATAACCGTTGCTTCTCTTCTGCACGTGCTGTTTCTTCCACTTCACGGTATATGTAACCTTTTATAAAGTTTAGTCCTACAACATACTTCAATACATCGCTTGTACCACGAAATCGCGCAATGCTCTCGCCAGAATAGCCGTAGAGTATTTGTACCTCTTGTTCCTCAAGCTTCGCACGGTTCAATGTACAGTAGCCTTAAAAGTATCAAAGGAGGGTGGAATAGGGAGCCATTCAGTATCCACCATATCTTCACACTTTGCCGAATACCACTTCATAAACGTCGAACACGCAATATTAAAGGAAGCCATTACTATTTTTCGTCTACGTGGGAAAATACACGTCTGAGATCCAGGGCTTGCAGCGGTCAACTGAGCACGCAGGGAAGAGATATGCCCAGGTAGTAGCAGGAGTCACGTGGCCGATCATACAGAGGGCGAAGCTTAGAACTTTCTCCTGTACACACACACACACACACACACACACACAAAGTAGAAAGCGAAACGCTAATTGAGACATGATTTATTTAATAAACGAATTATTCAAGGTATATATTTACAAATACGTGTATAAATAAACATATCGTTAACAATAGACATATATAACAATCAAAGATTATGGTATCCTAAGGGTACGGTATCATAGGTACCAGGTACCTGGTAATGTTTCCTATAGGTGTTACGGCACACTTTCGTACCCCTAAGTTCCTTCACGCCCCCGAGCTTCTGCGCCCGAAAATTGTGGGTCCCTACAGTTAGTTGGGGCGGTTGGTCGCCCTCATCTTCCAAACACACTAGATCATTCAACGATTCAAAGTCAACGACCCGCCGATTCGCCTGGTTGAGCGTGATACCCTTAGCCTTCACGATATATTTCATATCCTCCCCCACCCTCACCCGTATCCCATAAGTTTTTGGTCCTGTTAAGACAAAAGAGTCGGCGTATGCGATGTCTCCATACTCATCCTTGATCTCATCAGTTAACTCTCCGAGGAATTCACCAATAGGCGGCATGTATTCACCCTCCCTCACTGTGAATATCATACTATTTGTATCGGCGTACAGAACCCTTCGACCAAGAGAATGCAATAGACCCCAATGTTTGATGCGTGCGTAGGCCGTTGTGAAGCTGGCTACAGGTATATTTGTAACCCGTGAGGTATCTGTGGCGAATTCGGTAATGTTGTACTTTATTATGTAAGTATTACCTACATTCACGATCTCCATGACCTCTTTATCGGAAGCGCTGGCATAATCCCAGACTTCACTATAACTTTGTGCCAAATGAACGTTCCCTTGCCAGTATTCTGTGCAAATTTTCCCCAAAGACTGTTTAGACACAACTTTGCACTAAAGCGCTTGCCTGGGTTCTTTACAATTTGGGAACGGTCAAGCTGTATCCCTTCACGGTCACGGTAACGTTGAATATAAGCCGATTTTTCATCTTCGGTATCAACTCCTCGCGGATACCCTGATGCCTACCTTATCCTTCAAAAAAGTGTTTATATATGGCGTGAAAAGGTTGGGTAGCTTCTGAAACCTCCACACCTCATATATCTTCAATATTCTGTAGCCATGGCGAACGGCTAGGTCCAGCTCAGGGCTTGTATATACACCTCTGATCTTACGCTGGTTGGTTGTGTGATTACAATCCCATTGTTCTCCTCTGCGCACTTCACGCACAGGGGAAACATGAGCTTGTTGTATATAACGACGGGTAAGATCGGCATCCATAAATCGCGAGGGGGAGCACATCTACGAAAGAAAGCCGAAATAGTACCCGTTCAAATTTGTTGAGAACACCTCGATGGGGGCAGGTCAGGTCCCACCAGTTTTTCAGGTGCACCTACGGGGTACGGATTGTTCTTCATCACGTAGGGATATAAAGAACAGAAGTCGTAATGGAGTTTCACTCCCTCCGTAGGCGGAAAGTATAGCTTGAAGGGATTTGTACGCCCTCCGAACAAGCTATCACCGCATTTGAGAGGATCCAGCACCATTGAACACTTGATCGTGTTTATTTCTTCACGGTTTCATCTGTTTCCATCCGTGCATCATACTCATGCTCCCACAAGACCTTGTGAGTGAACTGGGCGCCTATAAGCTGATCGCGGGTGCGGGTCCATGCAAGACTGTCGGCAGGAGATCTACCGTGGATATCTCCTACGATTCCACACTCAGGACGGGCATCCTGCCACCAGCAGCCGTTAAAGGAGTACACAGTCTTCTCACCAGTGGCACGGTTTTCGCTTAGACCATCAACCCAAAAACACGACCATTAACCTTAATGGGTACACCCCCGTGTTGGCATGCTTTATGTATACACCTGTCTGCTGCTGTATATGTATGAGCCAGTAAATAGCCTTGTGCCCATAACTGCGGGGATTGTTTCTGTGAATGACGGCTAAGGTGTTTAGCAGGATGAATTTCTTGAACACCGTAAACACAATGAGGCAATCGTGGTTGCGACTTGCAACGGATCGCATTTGAAACGGCTATGTACATCCTTCTAAAGGCCTGGAAACATACTCTAAGCACGCGCACATCATTCACGCAATAACGCTCACATTCATCAGCTATATTGTAAGGATTAGATTCATTAAAACTGTTGTAGTAGCGGTCAAAATCTTCACGTTCACCTGTACTCATACATTCATAGTTAAAGTAATGTTTGGGTGGAGGTAGTCCTACGTAATTTAAAGTTTCGCTAGTGAGGAATGTGTAAGGGAAATATCCTTTTGAAACTTGGCGGCTACACCCATACCTTGGGTAGCTTTGCTAATTTACAAGTGTGAATAATAAAGTGTCTTTAAACTGTACATTACCTCTTATTTGCATCTGTATAAGTTTGTTCCCTCTTTTCAAGGGATCACCTGTAAATATCTCAGATGACTCGTGCTCAAGCAACTCCTTATAAAGAAACTGTGTATCAAATTTTGCCCGTTATGGGCAAGAATATACAGTCAATTTCTTTAACTTGTCCGATAAATTGACAATATAGGATACAAAGAATTTCACGGGACTATCGTGTGCAATCGTTTTAAAAACGTTTGTCCTTTTACCACATCTGTGACACTTATCACAATCGACATCCATGCACTCATCACAGATAGTCTGGCTTACAAGTAGATGTGGAATGACCTCTTTGGTTTCAGCGTTCGTATATGTTTCTATATCGTAGTACACAGTTATACAAGGTCTATTTTTTGGCTTAGCGTCTTTCATATAACATATATGCTTTACTCCAACAGCCTTATATTTCTCATAGCATGTAGAACAGTGAATTTCATTACAGTTATGCTTGAAATTCCCCCAATTATCCATCATATAAAACACACCACATTCACAGATTCTCATTTTCCTGCACGTGCTAATTGACTTACTGAGCTCAAAACAGTTATTATTGAAAAATATGCGTCTGCATACATCACAGTCCCTCTTCTCAGCATCAACCACACAGCTTTCACATTTGGAACTTTTACACTGCGCACATACCATGTGGCAATCCTTACAATGTTTCACTATATCTTCCGCAAACTCGAGACACTCCTTACACAAATCATGATGGCGGCCATATTTTCGACTTTTATCATAACTCGCGTAAAGATCTCATATTTGGAAAGGGGAGATACGTTGTTCCTGACAGCCCTAAAATAAGTAGGGGCCTTGTACGATTCCTCACACTGCTTTTAAAAACATACACAGTCCTACGACCATCACCCATTCCAAATACAACTATACGAACATTCATTTCCTGCTCTACCTTTCTCAGTTCTTCAGGACCCATATTACACTCAAACTCAAGTTTACAGTACAGCTAGTTTACGGGCACGCTCCACTACCGTAGGCAACCAAATTTTTTGGGTCCGTGTATTTAGTACAGTAAACATACGAACTAAGGCTACTGCTATAAAGCCGCAACCACGATCGACGTTTATATGCCGTCTATAAATAGCCTGAGAATTGAAGTTAAGAGTATAAGGTGTGGCACTATGACCCGCAACACGGAATACAACACGGAAGGTTAATACCAACCGTGAAGTTGTCCATATTGAAGGCTGTTCTCCTTTGAGAAGCCTGCATTATACGGCCTAATATATACTCTATATCTACAGCTGCCAAGCGTCTGAATGGTATTACTACCCAAAAATCATCTACATCCCCGTCATCTGACCCAAACCCGAAAGACAGCCTCGTCCTGACTTCACGTTCATCGCGATTCTGAAGGGCAAACTCCACAATACGTTCAACTACGCGCCGTAGTCCATGTTCAACACCATTGCTATACATGGATCTAGGATCAACCCTGACTATATACCGATTTCTAGTCATGGTTGGGGTGGGGGTGGCGGTGCGCACCAAATCGAATGTTATACCATCCTCTACAGAACGAGAAGATACTGTTGATGCTGTGGAGGATGTACCCGGAATTGAACGGGAATAAGGGGTTAATTTTTTATTTGAGGAAGGTACTATTGTGGGGGTTGTGTCGTAGGACGCAGAAGGTTGGGACTCTATTACTGGTGGTCTAACAACCGGCGCAATCCTGGCACGCTTTATACCTGACGTGGAGGGCTCTTCATCATGCCTCCGCTTTGAATTGTCGCATGCTACAGGTATCGTTGGTGTGGGCTCGTTAGCGGGGTTGGAGTCTGTGACAACAACTACACTGTCGTCGGGGTCATCTGTAATATCGATGATGCGGGGGGCTGTACATCGTCGTCATTCACGGTTCTGTGGAACAAGAGGAAAAACAAAAATGTAGAATATAAGGATCACCACTTACATTTTTATTATATTTTGTAAATGACCCACTTAGGAGTGTGACGTGTTAGAGATGGATTCTATAGAAAAATTCAGGTTCACGAGCCCATCCACATGGATTACATCTGGCCCTACAGGATGTGGTAAAACGGTGTTTATGCTTAAAATCATTAAAGAAAAGGGAAAAATGTTCTCAAAATTTGTGCATAACGTTATATGGTGCTATTCGACGTATCAATCAGTGTTCAACGAGTACCAAGATGATATTTTGTTCCACAAAGGTGGATATGATGTTAATTCGTTAAAGGGTAATGAGCATACAGTCACTGTAATTGACGATCTCATGTTGGAGATGAATAAAACGTTTGCAGAGACATTTACAGTATTCTCCCACCATCTTAACATAAGCGTGTTCTTCATCAATCAGAATCTATTTTTCAAAAATAGATACATGCGTGATGTGTCGTTAAATACACAATATCTAGTCTTATTCGCGTAACGTAGAGATTTATCACAAATTGGGGTATTAGCCAATCAAATGTTCCCGAATCAGCGTAAGGAGTGTTTGGAAGTTTGTAAAGAAGCTACAAGTCAGCGTTACGGATATTTGCTTTGTAACCTTCATCCGCGAAACACGTTTAGGATGCTTCTAAGAACGAATATATTTCCAAATGAGCCTGAAACGGTGTATATTCCAGAATGACAGTCTAAAGAAATACCATGAATTAATAAAAATCTATCATCGACTGCCCCGGGCAATGCAACAGATGTTTACTAAAAATATCGACTCCGACTTTTTAAAATGCATCTGTGAAATGTGTCTTAACGTTATAAATTGCAATGTATCAATGAAACCCCCTCAAAAGGCTCGCCTACGTCGTTACAAGAACATAATACGTACACTCGCTCGTAGAAGTCAAACTGTGAGGAAGAAAAAACGAATTATTGTACAAAGAGGAGGGTCATTCCTCCCCATCTTATTTTCAGTTTTGGGTCCTTTACTGACTAGATTAATATAATGAAGAAAGTGGTAGTGATTCCACACAAGGTGTATGCTTCACTGCAAAGTTCAAAGAGTCTAGACACGGTTCTAGAACACCGTAAAAGCAGGCTTAAAAGAATGGAAAGCGAATTGTTAGCCCTATTAAACAGTGAAAAAACACCTGATGAGAAAAGAATCTTATACCAAGAAGCTCTGCAGAAATTTATTCACAAGTACGAAAATTATAAGAATCCGACAGAGATCCCCGTGGTTATTAGGGACAGCAAGGACAACGATGGGCATGATGACATAGGACCTGTGTCCGCCGATAGAGCTGACCAACCAAAGAATAACGGGTCGGCCACACAACATATCGAGCATTTATTAAAAAGCACCCTTCCAGATACATTGAGGAATAAAGGTTTAAGTCTTTATAATCTATTGAATGAGGATCCCAACATACAGTGGACCGATACAGGTGAGATCAATGTGGAAGGAGCAAAGGTACAGGGATCGAATATCGTAGACATCGTCCATGATCTGGTGAGAAAGTGGGATAGGCCCTCACCATCAGGATGGAAGTATATTAAAGCAAGTCTACAACAAATAAATGTCCCCAAAACAATGATAGGAAATCTGAACAGGTTAAAAGACTTAGAACATGCATCGCATATGCCATAACTGAGAACGCCATCACCCCCAGCGGCGTAGATAGACTGTACAGAAGCGTTTACAATGATGGAGTAGGGAAAAATTATGTTGAGAGGTTTTTGGGGGAGCTGGACGCTTATACACTTTATAAGCCTCTGAGAAAAAGGTTTAAAACAGCCAAGACAACAGCTGCTTCGACTACTCTATTTGGCAAGCAGATTTAACAGACATGCAAAGATATTCAGTGTATAACGATGGTTACTGCTACATCATAATAGATGTATTCTCTAGATATCTGTGGCTAATTCCTCTGAAAAATAAATAGCCTGAAACAGTTGCTAAAACCACCAAAACAATGATGTTGAAAGAAAACAGGGTTCCTGGCTATTTTTGTACGGATATGGGGAAAGAATTTATAGGCCGAACTTTTCAGAACATGTTGACAGAGTTTAATATCAGTTCCTACACTACCAATTCTATACATAAGGCATCTTTAGCTGAAAGAGTTCAACGTACCATAGTGGAACGCATGCACCGCTATTTTACACATAAAAACACATACAGATTTATAGACATTCTGTAATCATTGACCTCATCCTACAACCGCTCACACCATCGCACGATTGGGACAACACCTAACGAGATTTTAGAAAGAGGTACGCGCCCAGAGCCTGATGTGGGAAGAGATGGAACACCACCACCACACTCTGCGCGTTTCAAAATCAGTGATTATGTAAGGCTGTCGCGTTCGGGGAATAATTCGCGAAGGGATTTGAGCAAAGTTGGACACGTGAGATTTTTAAAGTTAGGGCTATGAGACCTAAAGGCGAGATAATGCTGTATTACGTTGAAGATTTGAATGGGGAAGAAATTGCAGGCGGCTTTTACCGCGAGGAGTTGCAGAAAGTGACATTTAATTTAGGAAAAAATGTGTTTAAAACTGAAAAAAATTTAGGAAGCAAAGGTTCAGGAAAGAGAAAAATGTACCTGGTGAAATGGCTAGGGTACCCAGAAAGCTTCAACACCTATATAAAAGCTGATGCAATAATGAAGCTTAAATAGTATGCAACATGGCGCCTAACAATTTCTACGTCACACTACCGTCCTCCTCGTCCCTGTCTGTACATCCTAAAAACACCCTTACCAACTTTGTAACAGAACTCCATGACCCCATTGGATTGGGTCGTGATTCGTATGAGGTGGATATGCGAGATTCAGCTGGACACTCTTTTTAAATATTAATTATAAAGAACCCGTTTTTACGATTCTTAGAGACTGTAATGAGTGTGAAAAAGCCGGGGTAACTCGGGATGAAACCATACGTATCGCCCGGATTGAGGATGCACGGTATTACAGTACAGTAGTAACACTAGGTCCGGGCTGCTATGTTGTGGCTGAGGATGTTGTGAGAGACTTAAGCGCAAGTTTAAAAAACTCAAATCTTACGGATGATTTAGTATACGAAATCGTAAACAAAGAAAACCCTGCACATACTCTGGCCCTAAAATCACAGGCTAACAGAAATATCAAAGACAAAGAACTGTTCAAAACTATAATCGAGGGCGATATCGATCAGCCTTCCAAAGAGATACCTTTCACGAGGCATGTGCTATATTTACAGCAATATAGCGAAGCACCAGTTTGTTGGGGATACCCAGGCACGCCTGCTGCGCATTCCACATTCCCAACCATAGAGGGAAGAGCATGAGTATTACATATGACAGGCCCCATTATGTGAATGTCGCGACTAATCTGATAACCAACATTTCAATATATACAAGAACGATTGAGGGAAAAAAATTCCCATTCGGTGATGGAGTTTAACAGTGAAGCTGTATTTTCGACGCACTGAGTTATAATGGACAGAAATCCTTTCACAGTCTATCGAGGTGTGAGATACCAGCGTAGTAGTGAACGTGGATCCATTTTCTCAACTATACTACGTACAGCTGTCCCCTTGCTGAAGAAGGGAGCGAGATACCTCGGGAGGAAAGCGCTACAATCAGGTCTTAACAGGCAAAAGACATATTGGCTGGGGCTAAACCTAAAGAAGCTATAAAAAAAACACTTAAAGCGTACACGGGACGAAATCGTCAAAGATACAAAGAAAAATGCGTGGGGGTGGGAAGAAGAAGAGGGCTGTCCGGAAGAAGGATTACCACACGTGGCGTTAAACATAAAAGGATATCGAAGAAGAAGTGCTCTAAGCGTATGAAACCTATGGTTGACCACTTTTTTTACTGATATAAGCTAAGGACATTGATCTCATGAATCATAGACTGTTTACTACTTGTCGAAGAGGTGGTACTATTTCTGACTCGTCATGGCATGCTTCATCCATCCGTGTAGTTCACAATGTTGTAAATCGGAGCTGTCCCTCTTTGATATGCTTTCAACTCAAGTTTCTATTGAGCACAGTGACTTTACAGTATTACGATTAACCCGTTAAACACAATTAGTTCCCCGAGTGCTTCAATAGAATTCGTGATACCCAGCTCAGACCCTTACTTTTTTGACCCAAGCTGTGTGCACATGTACGCTAAATTACGTATAGCCCATTCTGATGGAACGGACCGTGATGACAACAAATATGCTGTATACCCTGAAACAAACTTTCTGCACTCCATATTCAACCAGTGTAATGTATATTTAAATCAGGTCAACATATCGGCAGGAACGGGGTACTATCACCTACGATCATATCTGGAAAATGTGCTGAACTTTTCCAAAGAAGCGAAGGATACCTTTTTAGGTGTCGAGGGCTATTTTCAAGCTAAAGACGAAAGTAGTATACCGGACAAATTTAAAAATTCTAAAAATAATATATGAATGTTTTGGATGCTTGCATACAGATTTCACATTCCAGGAGAAGTACTTGTGAATGGGGTTGATATGAAAATAAAGCTCACCCGCACGAATCCTGAGATCCTGAGATCTGTTTAAATCTGGGAGCTGATCAAGAAGAGGGAGCAAAACCCGTTGTGATTCACATTATGGAGAGATACCTCGGCGTACGGCGAGTGAAATTAAGTTCGCCTAAACAAATAGAAATTGAGAAAAACTTACTACACGCTACAGTAAAATAACCAATTAATAGAGCACAGATCAAACTATACACGGTGCCAGCAGGGTTGGCCTCGAAACAGATAGAAAACATCGCCCTGGGAGTTCTACCTAAAAGGATATTAACTGGAATGCAGGACCATGCTTCGGTGAATGGAAAATATAAAAAGCGTGCCTTTAAATTCGAGAATTTCGGCCTTAAAATATAACTCTATACGTCAATGGCGTTGCGTTGGGCAGGGCTATGGATATATATCATTCATCAGACGCTGTGTTCCCGCTTTGCACGAGAGCATATAGTAATCTGGCCCACATTGCAGGTGCTTGTGATGAGCTCGGGTTTGGGGTAACACAGAAAGAATTCATCGATCAATTTAACCTTTATCCGGTTGACATCACACCTGACTTATCTGCTAGTGTAACACTTAAGTCCACAACAGAGTGGAAACATCTCAGTCAGATTGGAATTCGCCAAGCCGATAGACGCGCCAATTCGTGTACTAGTATACCTCGAGTCACAAGCCCTAATAGACGTTGACAGATTTACGAGCGTTGTCACTGACTTTTAAAATGGATGCGAATACACTTCAGAGAGTAATGAACAGTGAACGAATCACACGTTCCAAATTTATTAGTGTTTGCGAATGAAACATTGAAATTGCCAACTACGACAGAATGCGGTAGTCTTATTGTGAATACAGATGTTATTGGTTGTGAAGGGATTCATTGGTTTGCAATCTATTTTAAAAATAGGGACCGTATGTACTATTTTGATTCACTTGGTACTCATCCCTGGAGTGACCCTGTTATTGTAAAATTTCTCGATCAGTTGCATATCCCCGAAGTTGTATGGAATCCCTTCCGGCTACAAGGATATTTTAGTAATAATTGCTGGGTGTACTGCCTTTCATTTCTCATGCATATGTCGCGTGGTAAGGAATTTATAATTTTTTAAAAATTATTCGACCCGTGTCACACTCAACGAAACGACGAAATGGTATGCAGACAGATAAAAAGCTGTTTTCTGATTATGCGCACTCGTTGTGTATAGTATGATGTTTTGTTCGTATATATATAAAATGAATAAGTGCATCCAATAATATTAGTTTGTGTGTTCTGTAGCTTATTTAATGGAAACTAATTGGTTATTATACTAAAAACATGAATTCTTTCATTTAATAAATTAATGAAAATACATTGCGTCTTCTTTTTACCCGAAAAAAAGCTCGAAACATAAGAAAAAGAAAAAACCTTAACATTATTTCGTTAATGATGTTGCAATCGTTTCTTCAAAACGAAAAGACTGTATAACACGAGTCAAATTCTCATCGGACCTTTAAAGGAGAAAGAATAATTAATTTGATTAGTTCATACTGAATCTTTTTTAATAAAAACCCAATTGCTTAAACATATGCAGAGTATTACAATGTGAAGATATCTTTCAACCGCTCAGAGAAGTTTCTTTAAGAGAAAATGCCAAATAACATTTCATTTATTATGGAATTTATAAAATTATTTAAAACTTGCAAAGGAATGTTATAAAAAATTCAACGAATCAAAACAGGACTTTAGCATAATATTAATTGCAAACTAATCTATAATTGCGGATACCTGCTATTTAAATGAAGCATTTTCAATAAAATGTAATGAGATGAATTACTACAACCCCAATATATATATATATATATATATATATATATATTATATATATATATATATATATACCGTATATTTCGGCGCATAAGAGGACACTTGAATCTTCAAAAAGACGCCCCAAAACCATGGGTCGTCTTATAGGCCAGACAGATACAAAAAAAGTGACCTTAAAATTCTACTCAAAATACCAGTAGATAGGTTCAATGATACAATTTATTAGGTAATTTTAATTTTATTTAATTTTAAGTGTCCCACAAGAAATCATCCTCCGTACCATCCATTGCATTAGAGATACCGCACTTTTTGAAAGATTTTATTACAGTCTCTACCTTCACTTTATCCCATGCTTTGATCACGAAATCACACAGTACATCAAGTGATGCAGCACGCATAGCATCACCTTTTGTGAAAGATTTTTCACCATTCATCATCCAATTATTCCATTCTTCACGCATATGATCTTTAATGGCTTGTTCAGGCAGACGTCTAGTGGTTGTAGTAGAGAAGTCAAACCACCTGGTATAACAGCGATCTCAGTATTATTTCGTGCTAATCGAGTTTTAGTGTTCTCAGTTACATGACTGCGAAACATATCCCAGACCAACAAACTGCGGTCCTTGTGTAGACCGCCTGGCCGCCTGTTCCACACATTGTCTATCCATAATTTTACACCATCCTCATTCATCCATCCTTTTTCATGAAAATGTACAAAAACACTTGATGGGAATTTTATTTTAGGCTTAGTTTTGCGCTTGAAGATGACCATGGGTTTTAACTTCGTGAAAACTGGTAACTTTATGCTCAAGATCTGTTGGTAGTTTCTGAGCAATTTTTGTTTTCTGCCGTATTACCAGATTTTTTCTGTTCATGAAACGGTTGCACCAGCCTGCTGTTGCTTTAAATTCTCTACTCTGTTGTGGGTTTGACCTTGCCCACTTCAGTGCATATGCTCTGATCATATTTCTTGTGACGATATAGCCATCCTGCCTCTGTTCGAGTACCCATTCTGCAATGTGATTTTCCAAATCTGGCCAACGCGTGATTCCTCTTCTCATCGAACATTTTTCTTTGGCATTTTTCTTAAAACATCTTCATTCTTTCTCCACTCTCTTACCATCTTCTCAGTTATGTCAAATGTCCTTGCAGCAGCACAGTTGTTCGATTCTTTGGCCAGTTCAATGATTTTTAACTTAAAACTTGCTTCATACTTTCTTCGTTTTACTGGTGGCTCATGGGCACAATTTGAATAAAATTTTTAAACTGGTTTGGACAGAAGCTAGCAACAGACTGAACCGTGAGTCTGAGTCGCTTTGTGAGGATGCTTCACCCACCTACCGGCCACGCCCACCATTTGAGTCAACACGACTCAAATTTTGGGGGTCGTCTTATACCACAGATAAGAGCTTAACACATGAAATTTAGACTGAATTCTGGCCTCGTCTTATCCGAAGGTCGCCTTATCCACCGAAATATACGGTATATATGATGAAATAAGTCAGAACAGTGCTCTTTCTCCTAATGACAAGTACACTAAAATAAATAACAAGTTCGCGAATAAATTGCTAAAAAAAATAATAAATAAAATTACAGGCACATAAACACTTACATTTCCACGACAGTCCCTTGCGTCGGATCGTAAGGAGCGTCATTGCAAATATCATCAACGGTTTGCATTGGAAATAATCCGTCCCGGTCGGCTGCGTTAAAAGATTAATTGTAGACAATGCGACAGTGTCTTCATCTTCATTTAAATCCGGTAAACTGTAAAGTTCTTGTGAATGACTTATGACGGAGGGAATGTGTTTGTTTATTCACTGGTGAAAATAATTGCTGTGAGTTCCAGCTGAAAATGCTCACTTTTATGTGCATGATCACCTAGCACTACCCCCAAAAGACTAATAGGGGGGTTTGTAAGTTTGCTGATTGGTTGTCAATGTAACTGGGCGGAGATATGTTAAATTTGTGTACCAATCGTAACACCGATATAACAAACCCACGCTTTGGACGTCCTGATTGGTCGCCTTCACAACTAATGGTGTCTTTATCTGTTCATTCTCTCCGTAGATTTATTTTCAATGCTCACATCTCAAGGTGTATGAGTGAATTGTTCACTTGCACGCTCTGTCACGACAATATTTTGCATTAATATTTGCAAGCATACTACTCGATCCTCAACTTTCCCCATTTTGGATATGGAAATGGACATATAATTTGAGCGGTGGCAAATCGTTACTGGAATATCTTCGTCAGAGCATCTCAGCTCAGTACCACAGGAAACAGTTTTAACGCAGCTACTCTTCATAATCCTGGCATAGATCATTATCAGAGATAGCGCAGTAACATCCGATGACACAAAGATCATTAGAAAAATAAGAAATCTAGAAGTTCTCTACAAGCAGAATGTTTTTGTAGAGATACAACAGGATTTAGTTATTTTTGTACAAAATGAAGTATAATAAAAATAATAGTTTCAGAGTTCATCGGGGATCGAGACCCGGTGACGGCAGCCGGCGCGCGGTGAAACGATCATCCTTTCGCACAATTGGTTGGTAGATAAATGGGTACCCTGGGTGACCTAGTAGTTAAGACGTTGTGTTGCTGGTGTTTCGGATTCCACGTTAAACTGAAGGTCTAAGGTGGAGTGAAAAGTTTGACCTTCGTCAGAATGAACAATTCGGGGGGATGTTAATCGAAGGTTACCAATAAATTAGAATATTTTTAATGCATGAAGGATGGGACAGGGGGGTAATAATGTAGTAAGTTTTAGGAGAAGTCACTTGGTTTTTATATGAAGTTTAACACAGAAATTTCAACTGTTACGGTACGGAAAAAAGGTAGGAACTAAAATCCATGGAGTGCAAAAGAAGATTAGACGCCTGGTACATGCAAACACCGATGAGTCGGATGTACCTATGAGGTGGAGAGTACAAGAAGCCAACTCACTACTTCATCAGGCTAACTCGAGAAGAGGCGCGATAAGCTTGACCTTCTTGAAATCACAGTACGTAATAATATGGCAATCGCTGGGCTGACTGCTCGGTAAAACTTCTACCTCCGTATTCAGGTCCACGACGTGCGTTTCTTCAAAACGAAAAGATTGTATAACACGAGTCAACTCCTTTAAGTTGATTTCTGATCAAAATAAAATCAATAATGTGTGCGTGTGTGTGTGTGTGTGTGTGTGTGTGGTCTTCAGTATATCGACTCTCTCTCTCTCTCTCTCTCTCTCTCTCTCTCTCTCTCTCTCTCTGTATAAATAGATTTTAAAATCTTTTTACATTCAAAAGCACTAGTAATGATAATAATGATGAAAACAATATATGGAGTGAATGGAGACGGAAACCAGTTTTTGGGACGAAATGTGGGTCAAACCACATCCCATTCTAGCCTTTTGGAGTAACCTCGAGTTTTTGCGTATCGAATTTACCTCGTTACACTTTTCTGGCTTGGTTGGGAAGCGAAGTCATTTAATGTAAATGTATTTTACTTTGTTTTTTATAAAAATTAACATTTAATTAACTTTGAATTCTCGGAATTTTCTTTATAAAAAATAGAATAATATAAAAGTATATATAGTTTTATTTATGAATTATATATATTATATATATATATATATATATATATATATATATATATATATATATTATATATATATATATATATAATATATAGTGTGCAATTATTATATTGCATGGATTTTTCTTTTATTGTTAATTAAATATACTAGCATGAAAGTACGAAGAAAAAGGAACTGCGATTCCTCAATTACTTTGATTTCGCGGAAAATTCTTATAAAAGCAATATTATAAAAGTATATATAGACTTCTCATTTAATTCTTTTGTCAATTACTTTGATTTCGCTGAAATTTCTTTATAAAAATAATATAAAAATATATATAGACTTCTCATTTAATTCTTTTGGTTGTATATATAAAAAATGTAGTTATTTTCTGTTGTCAATTTGGTGTTTTATTTATTTCGGATAAATTATATTTCTTCTATTGTTAATATTGGGCTTCGTTTAAATGTGTTTTAATTAGTTCTTTTGCTGAGAAAATTAAGGAGAGCGTCTCTCTTGCCTTTAATAAATAATATAATTAAAATAAATGGTGCTGCCTGGCAACCCTCTCCTTATATAAATAAATAAATAAATAAGTGGCAACCCCTCCAGAAATAAAAAAGTGGTATCTGGCAACTCCAGACCCTCTATATAACAGATGCTGGTCCTCTCGACTCTTATTTTTGCAAGACCCCTCCGGGCCCTCCCCTTTCAACAACCCCCCGTTTTCAACACCCCCCTTTGCAACATTGATCAACATTTGCAACATTGCATTGCACTCGTGCATTTTTCGCCCATACTACTGATCCTTTTGCACCATCCCACCTCATCTGGCGGACTTTTGTGTTATCTATTTATTTACCAACCAATGGAAGGGCTTCACAAAAAGCATAAAACTGCTAACATAGAAATATAAATTAGGTACAAAATTTTTCCGATATGCAACTCAATACCCCTGAACTATTTCATAAATAATGTCCTTTTAAAGTTATCAATATATTTTTCAGTTCAGACGTGACTAAACAGTCTAAATTTGTAGCTACAAACTTACATGAAACAAAGTCCCATAAATACGTTCAAAGTCAGAGAGAACAGATAAAACGCTCCTGGGTATCCATCCACGGTGGCTTCATAGATACCGTTGTAAATGGGGGCACTCGCGAATGGCAAAAGCGTTTCACCTACGGCCATCACAGCATACACTTGCCCTTATAAGAAATAATTTTAAATATAATAATATAAACATTCTATCCAATCCAGCGACTGTCCCAAGCCAGTCTGAGGTATGTCATGTGATCTTTGCTGTTACGAAAGAAGTTAAACGATCACAAGCCAGCGTCTGTAGCTCAGAGAGTAACACCGTTTCCCTATAATCGAATTGAAGACACTGAGATCAGGGATTCGAATCTCCATGATGCTGATAATAATAATAATCCAGGAGTGAGCGCAATAGGCCGCTTTAGTTGGCCTGAGAGCTGGGCCAGTGTCTGGCCCTCCTGACCTATTACTATTAACATCCCAAACATCATTATTTTTCGAGGACATTCAACCGCGGGAAAACAAGATTTGAAATGGATCTGCATGTTAGTCACGGATAAAAATATTAAATAAATGAAGTTAATTAATCAATAACAAATATCGTTGTTTTTAACTTGCCTACATCTTCGTACGCCAGTTTTGATATTTGAGATCGAATTGCTATCGGTGCCAATGGAGAGCCAATTCCAAAAACGCTACCTGTAATAAAGATTAAAAATGGTGATACCATAAATGCCACAAAGAATATTTTAAAAATTTAAATATAACTTAGAGAGTAACTTCAAAAATTTAATTATTTTGGTTAAATGTTCCTTTAAAATAAATAGATTGAATAGTTACAGTATAATTTGATGGTAATCTTGAGAACGTTGTAATATTAAGGTCATTAGCGCCAAACAGGTATTTGTAGTTATTTGAAAACCAAAAATTAAATAACTAGGGATGGGCAGGCACTGCAAAATATTCCTATGCCTACCCTTTCAAAAACTTATTTTTATACCTAAACCAATACATAAAAAAATATTTCTAAGACATAAATCTAAACCTAATACCTAACAAATTTATATACTCGTACCTATCCCTAAAAAAACATTTTTATAGCTATACCAATCCCTAAAAATATTTCTAGACCTAAACCACTCCTTTTGCCTATACTTACCTTTTTATTAATAATTCGCAGCTATACTCATTATTAAAGGGGTTTGTTAATTATTTTCAATTATTAATTCAATTTGCTTATAATCACTTATTCAGGGAGTTCCGTAAGTCTGGTCTCGTATGAAAATTTATTTTAAATTAAATTTACAAAAGTAACGTATTAGAAATACAACAAATGTTCAAATTAATGTCTTGTTTTGGGACCTTTTTTTGTTGCAGGTAGAATAACACGCAATGGCCTTCGCCTTTTACTGAGGAGTGTAACTCACTTCCATAATTTCTTTTCTAGGAACTTTTTCTCCCTCTGGCTTCGTTTAAAAGTTGCCAAGCCTAAAATGAGCAATGCCCTTGTTCGATCTGTCACACGACTCCTACAGCTTCATGTGGAATGGGAACCACGACCCACCATGGGCGGTCAGAAATTACAAAGTTCTTGCCCAGACTCGATCTCACGACCTCCCGATCAGCAGCCCAGTGTCTTAACCATTAGGCTACTCAGGGTACCCATTTATTTACCAACCAATTTTTAGTGTTTGGAAGGATGAACGGCTGGGATAGCTGCGCGCCGCCTGCCGTCACCAGGAATCGAACCTGGGGCCGATGGATTCGTAGTCAGCGATGCTAACCACTACACCACTCTCTCTCTCTCTCTCTTCTCTCTCTCTCTCCTCTCTCTCTCTCTCTATATATATATATATATTATATATATATATATATATTATATATATATATATATATACACAGTGGAAATTTTAAAGCAAGGGTGTTGTCTTTCAAAAATTTTGGTTAGCGTTGCCTCTCATATTTTAAGAACAATACATTTTTAAAAAGGCATTCTAACACGATACTTAAGTTTAGCTCAATTTTTCAAGCATACAAAACCGTATTAAATTTTAAAAATTAGCTATTAGTTTTGTTCATTATATGTTACAAAATAAGTTAATATATGGTTAATTTTTTTTATTCGTGTAAAGGGACATAAAAATGCATTTATAAATCTCTATTTAATTGCATATAATTGATTACATCAAGATATTTATATAATTTTTTTTTTGTCTATGGCATAGAATATAAAATAAGTATTTAAAATATAAAAATAAGTAATTAAAATGCAAATTTATTCAATAATATTTTTTAAACAAAAAAAAATATGCTACATTGAAATAATTTAAAAAGTGACTCATATCCCGTAGGAATTACTGCTTCAGGTTTTCTAGCTTGGCAAAGCTGCATAATCCGCATCCCGTTTTCCTTTTGCATTCCATTTTCTTGCATAGTCTTCTGGTTTGAAGAGAAGTTGTGGTGGTCCTGCAATCTTAAGGAAAAGTAATTTGGATGCTGCATCAATTTTTATACAATTTCTCGCTGATGTAATAGTGAGATTCATGCGGCTGATTGAGCGTTCACATTCGCTCGTTGAAATAATTACTGAATTTATTGCCGCTAATAATGATTTTAGTCTAGGCTCTAGGCCAGGGGTGGGCAACCTTTTTAAGTGAGCGTGCCAAAATCGTCAAATCTTTGATGCAAAAGTTAATCTTTACCATTTTTTAGCAGAAAACATTAAGTTAAAATATAAAACTCAGCGAAGAATTTGGATATTTATTTATTTTAATTTTTTTAAGGTGAGCCCGGGGAATCGCGTGCCGGAAAAAGTCGTTGGCGTGCCACGTTTGGCACGCGTGCCAAGGGTTGCCCACGCCTGCTCTAGGCGGTACATCTTTCCTTTATTTTCAATATATTCTCTAAATCCTCGCGCAGAATCTTTTGATGGCACTCGAAACTCATCACTCAAGAAACGAATGCTTTTGTCACCAAAGCAAATATCTTCATCCATAGACCACTTCACAGGATCTAAAACTTCTAAGTTTTTTATTAATTCTTTTTTTCTTTCCAGCAAAGAAGTAAGGGTGTGCTGCTGACCAATTGAGAGAAGTGGGGGTGTGCACACCCCCGCGTTGCCGTCCATTTCGAGCACTGTATATATATATATATATATATATATATACATATATATATATATATATATATATGGTGGCATTTGAGGAGAGGAGGTAATGGGGGATGAGAGGGTAAAGGAAGGGGAAAGAGGGAAAGAGGAAAGGGGGTGGGGGAGACAAGAGAAAATGGGGAAAAAGAATGCCAGTACATAAAAATTTTAGACCCTGATGAAATCTTAATTCGTTAATGGTTTTTGATTAAAAACGATAAAAAAAAAAAAAAAAAAATAGAAAATAAATATATAAATATATATAAATGTCATGTCATACTATGACCTTTGGCTGCCACATTTTTAAAGATAAAAAAGTGAAAAGAAATTTGAAAGGATATAAGGTTTAGAGGCCACTTGTTGTAATGCAGCACGCTGACCTAATGCTACTATGAATATAAATTGGTAGTGGCCACCGGCAACACTGCCTTAGGCATAACACTAATATTAATAATAAGAAAATATACATGCCACTGAATGAGACCGAGCGCTTCTGTGTATCCATTACCATCGGACACGACTGCGCCCACAAGCTAACCTGGCTGGCCAGCTTCAATCATCTGGCACACACACACACACACCACACACACACACACACAGAGCTGCGGTGTTTAAGAACAAAACATCGCATACATAGACATAATTTAAAAAATGAATGTGGAGTAAATAGAAACACCATTGCATACAATATTTATAAACATGCCAAAACATTATTTTCTGTTGCTATAGTAAACATACAATAAATGGTGGAAATAATTACATTCTCACTGCTCTGTAAAATACATCCAATTCTTTTTAGAAATAATACTCAACAGTTTCATATAATATTTATTAACTAGCAGAGACCAGCAAAACATATGGATAGAAGAACTGCACAAGGCTACGTTCAATTTACAGAAAAAGACGTTTATAACGGAGAAAATCTTAGGAATAAAAGTTTCGAAGAAATGAAAAATGTACTTGGTAAAATGGCTTAGTTACCCAGAGAGTTTCAACTCCTATATAAAAGCTAGTGCAATAATGAAAGAAGAACTCCTTTCATTTTGTATGGATAAAAAACTTTTGTATGAATGACGTCATGTAATGAAAATATTTTTGATATGTCATTCAAGGTACTGTAAGGCGGAGTCCTTGTAATCTTAAGGTGTAATTTAGATTTATAAGCAGTTTTAGTTCTGTCCTCTAAAGTTGAAGTGGCTTTAAAAATCTTTGACATCTGTAACGTTGTTTGATTTTATAAGCTGACTGTAAAATTGTTTATGTTGTTCGAAAATTTTGAATCTCCTTGTTTCACGTGAACTTGGTGTCAAGAGTTTAATGTTATTCCGCAGAAAGAACTTTGTGAAAATATCCTTGAATTTAGTTACTGTTCACATGCTAAATTTTTACTTGTAAGTTTGCTGAATATGATGTTTCCTCAGGGAATAATTTTACAGTTTTTGTGTTGAGCAGATATTTTGTGGTGAATTTGTTTTTCGAGGAAACCTGTGGAGTTCGCCCAGGAATTTTGAAACCTTGTGAAAATTTCATTGGCGGACTTTTTTTTATAAGAAACAAATCTGCGGAACTCGCGCAGAACCTTTAGACTAAATTTCCAAAAGTTTTGTAAGTGAACTTATTTCAAGGAATTTGAATTAAGTGTTATCTCTCGGGTCACACATAACTAAAATTCCTCTGTATAAACTCATTTTAAGCTTAACCTGAGTAATCGCAAACATTTTCTTTAAATTTAAATTTTGTTTTTGAACAAAATTTGTAACAGTACTCTGTAAACTTCTTTTGAATTTATGTCCCATTTTGAGTGAAACCAAATAAACTTTATACGAGGGAGTATGTTGTTTTTATGCTACCTTGCAATAGGCCTCTCTTGTAAGCTGAGGGTAAATTAACGCTGAAAGTTCGAAATTTAAAGTGGGCTTCAAGTAAGTCGAGAAAATTGCGCGTGTAAAATTGAAAGGCCACCCGAATGGATAAGCAGAGCACCTTGAACAAACAAACCAGGGCGCGCAATATATTTAATTAAAAGTGGTTGTACCACATATCTTAGGTTAGGTTAGATAACTATATTCATAGTAGCATTCGGTCAGCGTGATGTATCACATCAAGTGGTCTCTAAACCTTATATACTTTCAATTTACTTTACTTTTTAACTTTTAAATGGTGGCCGCTAAAGTTCATAGTATGATGTCACATTTATATCTATTTTTTTTTATTATTTTAGGTTAACTTAGGGTACGTTAGGTTAGGTAACTATACTGCATATTTATAGTAGCACTGCCACCCCCTCCCTCTTGGCACTCCCCTCTCCCTCTGTGGTACTCCCCTCCCCTCCACCTATTACCCTCTTTCCTCAAACGCCACCATACTATATATATACGGTGGGAGAAAAGTCTTTAAGGATTTATACATACTGCAGAATGTACCAGTTTTTCACAGATTTTCTTTAATTCTTCATCATGAAACCAGACTTGGATGACAAACGCGATCAGTTTTGCTTACAGTAGTTGTACAGTCCAGTTTTTTAAGTTGAGTCTTGCATATGTCCCACAGATTTTCGACTGGGTTTAGATTTGGCGAGTTCCCCGGCCAGTCTAAACAGGTGATATTGTTCACCTTTAAGAATTCCTTAACATATTTGATATATAGCATGGAGCCAGATGTGTGTGGAAAACCTTCTTTGGGAACAGTTTCTGCAGCTCTGGTTTGCCATGGCGTTCTAGAACCTCAATATATCGCTTACTATTCATGATACCTTCCACAGGCATTAATGACCCAGTCACCGTGCAGAAAAACAACACCCAGAACATTTTCTTTTCTGGGTGTTTCACAGTTTGGTTATTTTGGAACTGGTTGTGGGTTCACCATGTGAATGGTGTACAAATCGATTTTGTTGACCTTGAACAAGAAAAATGACTCTCGTCTGAAAATAATACATTGTACCAATCTTTTGACCAACCAGCATATTTCATGGCCCACGCACAGCGTTTTGCCCTCATTATTGTTGTTAGCAATTGTTTTTCCATAGGTTTCTCGGCTTTGCGTCCCACCACCAGCAATCGACGACTTACAGTTGATGATGATACCTGGATATTTGATGCTGCTAATTCCTGGTTAAGCATGTCACTAGTTTTTCTGGGATCTTGCTTGTTCATTTGTGTTAACTTTGTATCATCTCTGGGTGTTGTTTTCCGTTTTCTTCCGCATTTGCCTTTCTTTGATAAGGATACTGAGCCCGTGGTTTGTTTCGTCTTAATAACCTTATTGACCGTTCACACACTAACTTTGATTGCATTGGCTATTTCTCTGTGAGCGATGTACAGCATGTTCATAGAAGGTGATTATTTTACTTCTTTTTCTTGGAGTAATTTCCAAATTCAACTATGAAACACACAGAGCACAGAAATCACACATACTGACTCTGATGACTGACAAGAATAAACTCAATTAGGCAGAAACTGAATGACAAGCTCGACTTCAAAAGATGCTGCAATAATGTTTTAGATGATACAATAATGTAGTGTATACCATAAATAATTCAACTTATTCATAAAATTACATTTAAAAAGCTTTCATTGTTTTTTCATTAAAAACAATGAAAAATCCTATTTTTGTTCCATGCTCACATTAATTTGCACAATACTATCTGGCAAAGTGTGTTCAAGACGTTATTAAAGCTAAAGGTAGCGATATTAAATATTAAGGTTTGTTCCAGTCTTCAAAATATATGCTGTTTACTGAAAATTCTATTTCTTTTGTCCTGTTCACATTAATTTTCACAATACTGTACCACTATTTAGTTAACAACATTATAGAGATAAGTGTTTAAATCATGAAACAAATCGCAAAAAAAATCTATAAGAATTTATTCATACAAATATTTTGCTAAATTGTAATTTAATCTTTAAACCGTTTTCCATCCGCAATGATACATTTGTGGATTTTCTCTGTGAAACTCTTCATTATTCTTCTGAACATATCAAGTGGGATATGCCAAGGGCATTCACATGCAGATAGATGAAATCAGAAGTGTAGAGTTTGTCAAGCAAATAAGCCCAAAGTCAGAAATCACATGGGGTTAAATCAGGTGATGTGGCTGGCCACTCGATATGATTTCGCCGCCCAAGCCATCTTCCTTCAAGATTGTATCCAGAATCTCATGGATAGCTGCACACTAATGTAGCAGCGCTCCATCATGTTGATAAAGACAATTCCTGCCAATGCCATTAGTAAACTGTGGCAAAACTTTGTCTCTCGATACCTGGCAATAGCGTTTTCCATCCATCGTATCTCTCGATATGTCAAAGGAAACGAGTCCTGAATAACCAAAGCACGCTCAAACTGTTAGTGTAGGGCCTAGCCGTTTCAACAGGTTTACTCAATCGTATTTTGGGATTTTTTTTTCGCCCAGTAGTGAACGTTGTGTTTGTTTTCTTTACTCGTTAAACCGAAGACACAATCATTTGAAAATTTGATCTTTCAAACGAAATCTGGAATACTGTTGAATCTTTGTCTCATTGTTTCAACAAACTGCAGCCGTCTATCAGAATCATCGTCGTATATGAGCTGAGAGTAAATGGGTTTGTAATCGTGGTACCCCTGTGATTTCACTATTTTTGATACTGAAAATTTGGAAATACCCAATTCCACTTTTCTCGTGGAAATTGTTGGATCAACTTGAAAAGTAGCGAGGACATTTTCTTTGTTGTTGTCTCCTGTCGCCGTTACTGGCCTTCCGCTTCTTGGACGATCTTTTACCAGGCTCCCTGTTTCCAAAAGTTTGAGCTTCCAGTGTCGAGGAGTGGTTGCATTTGGTGGTGGTTTATTATATTTTTGTTGAAATAAACGTAAACTTTCTTCACAATTATTATAAGAAATAGCCCACGATACAAGATACACGTTTTCTTCATTGCTATATTTCATCCTTACTGATATGGCGCTGACTGGGGCTAGGACCTAGGTCCTAGGGCAGTGATGGCGAACCACTGACCCACGAGGCGATGTTTAGTGACCCACGAGCTCTTATTTAAATAAAATATGACTTTAATTTTTAATATTTTCTGCCTTACAGTTTTAAAATTATTTTATTCTCCTACCGAAATAAACAGCTGATACACATTGAAACGTTTTTAAACGTAGAGTATATGTTTAAAAACGTGTGTCTATGTATGACAACTTACAATTCATCCAATTCCCCCATACTACTCAATTTGAAGATCGTCAATTATCAGCTTTTCATTGGCTTGACATTGGTAATTTAGAAATGGAATTAGTTGACTTCCAAGAAAGTGCAGTATGGAAGACTAAATTTATTGATATTAATCTGAAGTTACAAGAAAAGGAATTGGAGTCTTCAATTTTGGGTGTAACCAGAGAACAACAATCAATAGAAAGAGTAGAAAATCTTATTCTTGCAGAATGGAACTCTTTACCAAATTCTTTTGCATCAATGAAAAAGCTAGCATTAGCTCTGCTAACAATGTTTGGTTCATCTTATTCACATGAACAGGTGTTTTCCTCCATGAATTTCGTCAAATCCACAACTAGGAATCGTCTTGCCACAGATATGAGTGCTGCATGTGTGAGACTAAAGACAACTAAATATAAACCTCGGATCAAAATATTAGTAGCTAAAATTCAACAAAAAGCTTCTCACTAAAAATAGTAAGTAAATAAATTATTGTGACCCAATTTCGTTTTTTTTTAAATCAAAAGTAACAAAAATGACACGCCAGCAAAAAAGGTTCGCCACCACTGTCTTAGGGCCTTCTTCTCCTAGCCTAGGGTCATTCCTAGCCTTGGATAGTTGCTTTGAAAAGTATCGCATACACTGTAGTGATATTATTGGAGTTTATTTATTATTAACAAATTATTTGTATGTATAAAATCCTCAAAGACTTTCCTCCCACCATATATACACTGTGTATACTGTATAATATATATATATATATATATATATATATACAGGGCCTGATCTAGAAGTTGCGAGGCCCTAGGCAGATCTAGAAATTGCGAGGCCCTAGGCCTATATATATGAAAATATGGACTTAATTATCGGTACTATACCAGCAATATTAGAATCCCGCATAGACAGAACTATGCCAGCACTTAAAAATTAAACCAAACCAAAATAATCACGCAAAACTGTATGCCCCAATGTTGTTTACAAATACACGCGCGACAGCTGTAAGGCTGCGTATATTGGCAGCACTCAACTCCAACTGGAGGTGCGCCTTTCTCAACATTTGGGCTTGTCAGTCCGTACCAACCGTCCCCTCAGTAGCCCTCCACAATCCGCAATTAGAAACCATAGTAATGAAAACAACCATCCCCTTCACAAAACTCAGTTTGAAATTTTAACTAGATCCAATAACCTCACAGAACTCCGAATTTTAGAATCTTTGTACATCTATAGAAACAAACCCTCCATTAACAATAATAGTTCATCCTACAAATTACAGCTCTTTTAACTAACCAACCGATTCTCATAGACATATACTTTCTAATCCTCTGACCATCCAGTTTTCTCTTAGGCTTTGCCAAGTATGGAGGTTGATGTAAACATTGTGTATTTACCTATTGAGGTAATTTAATTTAATTTTAATTTTTGTAGTGATGAAATTTAAATGATTTTATTTTGTATTGATGCAATTTTCATTTTGTTTTAAGGTTTTAATTTTAATGGTTTTAATATTGTATTGATGTAATTTTCACTTTTTACTTTTGTTTTAAGGTTTCAAGACTTAATTCACTGATGATACAAAAGATTTGTCGAAACGTCCGAAGTACAAAAAATAAATGAAAATGTTTGCCGTTGTGTTGGTCCTTCTGTTCATATATATATATATATATATATATATATATATATATATATATGTTCGCCCAATAGGTCGAATAAGGAAACCCATTTAAATTAAATGGATAGGAAATATAAAATATATAAAAAAACGCGAATCAAAATGACGCCAATTCTGAATAACTTTGGTTTTCTTTTTTTTTCCTATGAAACTTAGGTTGGTGATCTGGTTGACCCGATCATCGTAGCTCAATCGCGCCGCTGCTGATGTATTATGTTACAAGTCATTCTCTAATAATCTTTCAGTAATTTGTTTTGAACTGTTTTATCAAACCATATAGGATTCTTTATCTGATTTAAGATTTTGTGTAAAGTTATACCTTTCAGGAACCAACCCTCTTCAAGGGAAAAGCCAATCCCTGTACATGTAGCGATCTGGTTAGTCGATGATTGGTTAATGTGAGGGGAAACCCCCACCTATAAGGAAGTCAGATTTGGTTAACTCCGCCCAAAATTATTGTAATATAAAAACCCTTACACAGTTGAATTGGGAGGGAAATCTATCGTGTGAAATTTTTCTTATACTCCCTTGAACTAAGTTAAGTGTTTTGTTGTGTAACTTAAAAATTTTGACTAAGCTTGTTTGAACGCCAATTGTGTTTTTCTTTTTTGCAAGGAACTTTGTGACACTTTATTGATTAGTTTCTTTAAAAAAAAAAATTGAAATAATACTTTGGCTTGTTCTAAACTTCAGGCCGTCGTATTTTCTCGGTATATATGTGAATTAAATCTAAAACTGAGACATTTTCGTTGTAGTAAGTAAAAAGTATTGCTTGGACCTAAAATCGTCTAAATTATCTTCTCTTAATTATTTAAATGTACTTTGTTGTTAAACGAGAAAGCTGAATGCGGACTATAAAAGTCACCGATGCTCTAAAATCTAAATGAAGCTCTGCAAGGATTCTTACTTTGAGGGGCAATTACTGATCAAGATTGCACTCAAAATGAAGAAGTGTAAATGATACTGCAGCAGAACAAGCTTGAGTGCATGCGAGTATGTGTTGGATATGCGATTATCTTTTGTTTTGTGTGCGTGAGAGCGCGAGGTTTGAATGACGAATGTGTGGGTATTTTATTGGTTGTGACCGGCGATGAAAGTGTGTCCTTTTGCTTTGTATTTGAAAGTGTTGAAGTTTGTTCGAATTCTGAACTAGTGAATATTGTGACTGAATAAAATATAAATTGTTTTAGATATTTTTGTATCTATTGTAATGTTTCATAACATGTGGGATGCACTTTCAGGATGGATTCAGGACCTGAAAACAATGAAAAAAGTTTATATAAACATATGCCCAAAATGGCTTCGTTTCCGAGTTACAGCCCGTTTTGTGCTCCAGCAATTCTTTCCGCAAACTGTTTACAAACACTGCTTGCCGACAATGTTTGTGAGTGTGTACGAGACTTATTTCAATTATGGCCTTGCCGATTGTAATGTTTCGTACACTCTGTGACAGCGGAGTGTGACATGCTTCAATATCGTTGAGTGTAGAGCCATCAGTCAGTCAGAGGTGCATCGCGGTGTTTCACTGTTCGTATTCGTAACTTCTTACCGTGAATAAGTGCAGTCCAGTAAAGAAAAAAACCTTAAAAGTTTTTGTGCTATTCAGTGATAGTGTGCATTTGAAGTGAGAATGGAGGCTTATTCAAACAGAGAAATGGCAGACATGCATCTCATGTTTGGACTTGCCGAGTGTAATGCGGCCGCAGCAAGACGTCTGTATGCGGAAAGGTTTCCGAATCGCCGTCTGCCAGATAAGAAGACCTTTCAGAGAATAGACGAGCGTCTTGGTGATACAGGATCATTCAACAAGCGAGTTTCAGATGGTGGTAGACCAATCAGTGCCAGAACTGTTGAGATGAAGAAGTGAGTCCTGAATCGCGTGGAGGAACATCCTGGTGTCAGCACCCGAATGATAGCAGCAACAGAAGGTGTAAGATACACAAATGTGTGGAGAATTTTACGAGAACAACAGCTTTACCCATATTACATTCAGAGAGTACAAGGCCTTGCTGAAGCTGAATTCCCACCACGAGAGGCTTTTCGTACTTGGTTCCTTCAACAGTGTGCTCGCGATCCTCTTTTTCTAACCTCCATGTTGTTTTCTGATGAGGCTGCCTTCACAAGAAATGGCGTGATCAATTTTCACAACACTCATCATTGGGCAGAAGAGAATCCGCATACCATCATCCAGTCAAAGCACCAACAACAATTTAGTATCAATGTATGGGCAGGACTTATTCCCGACAACTTGATCGGTCCTTTTGTTTTGGAAGATTAACAGGAGAAGCCTATTCCAATGTTTTAAGGAATGATTTAAGCGATTTACTAGATGAAGTTCCTCTTGGTGTCTGACGTCGTATGTGATTTTTGCACGACGGCGCTCCGACTCATTTTAGTCGAGTAGCCAGAGACTATTTGGATAACCATTTCCCTGATAAATGGATAGGCCGTGGAGGACCCATTGCGTGGCCTGCTCGCTCCCCAGACCTGAATCCACTCGATTTTTTCCTGTGGGGTCATCTGAAATCCATCGTTTATGTGACACCCATTGACAACGTTGAAATGCTTCGCCAACGTGTAGAACAAGGATGCCTGGAATGTTTGAACGGGTCAGGCAGTCTATGACGAGGCGTGTTCAGGCGTGTATTCAGGCGCAAGGCGGTCATTTTGAGCACTTCCTTTAAAGGTAAGGCGGATACTTGCTGGAACACATAACGGGCTGTAACTCTGAAACAAAGCGATTTCGGGCATATGTTTATATAAACTTTTTTCATTGTTTTCATTGTTAGAGAAACACCCTGTATATTATTTGCTAATGCTAACAGATTATAGGTTGAATTCTTTCGTGAGTGAGTGTATATAAGTTAATGAAAGAGTTTTGACAGGTTGAACGAGATTCAAGGCATTCCTGTTCGCTTGAAGAATAACACTTAAGAAACCTCTCTACGCGGAGGTAAGGTTAATTAGTGTCGTTTTAATCACATTTAAGTTTTCCACTCAAGAAATATGTATATATATTGTTTAATTTGTACATGGACATTTATATGATCATTTACTTTAGGCTGTATATTAAGACCTATAAGGAATCCATCGGTTTCATAGTAGGACTGGACTCTTCAATCATCGACGTGACGGGCTATTATCATAGTTTATGGCACGCAAAATTAAATCTTGCCCCGCTCTGGAATCGTACTATTATTGGTATCCTGATACTTTATCCAGTAGCTTTGAGCGGCCAGGCTAAGTATTTTTTATACTGTAAAAAGCTAATGGATCACCTGAAGATCAAGGCCCCCAGCCTTCGTTAGTTAGCCTTATAAGGCTAACTAACGAAAATATCACGACTTAACCTAACCAATCGTTAGGTCAACTGTACGGTGTACGCCCTTGACGATTGGTTAGGTTAAGTCGTGATATTTTCGTTAGTTAGCCTTATCTAACTAAAGAAGGCTGGGGGCCCTGATCTTCGGGTGATCCAAGCTAATTGTATTGCCATATAATTTGTAACATTTTTGTCATTATGAATTTGGTGTTAGCTATCTAACTAATTTATTCTATGGTTTGCAATACTTGTTAGTGTTCTTGTTAATATACTGTGCATGGTACAGATCTTTCCCTCGTTCCACAATTTTGACCAGGTATAAAATTAGATTCTAATGAGCACTTGCATGCTCAGTCACAATCTGAACCCAAGGCTAAAGTTAAACGTTAAAAACCAGTCCGTGTTGGCATACCCGAGAGCCAAACCGTACTCTTGTATTTTTGAGAGAGGAGCTTACTGTAAGTTGGTTTATTGTTAAAGTGGCTTAACCCTTATCCGTGCGCCTTGGGCTCGAGTGACACCGTGCTGTGACAGAAATGTCCGCCAGGGCTTAGAACCCCCTTGTTCCTTAGGGCAGGGGCGGATCCAGAGCACAATTTTCGGGGGAGGGGCGGTCACCTTCCAGAACCTGAGATTATAATAATACATTGGCAGGCAACTGGTGTAACAGAATTGCCAACGATTATCACATATTCGTTCTGTCTATAAAGAGAGGCATAAAATTAGCACAACATTTACATTACTATTTTATTAAGCATCATCATTAGAGGCAATTAAAGAAAAATATACAGTATATTAAATGGGTCACTTTTGAACATCAATGTGCCCCAATATGCATTCTTTTGTAACAGCGATTATTTTTATAGGATGCTTCAGTCTAATTTTGTATTCTCTTCATGTTTCCAATCTCCTTTCTTTCACTTTCTTTACCTTTAGACCTTGAGGCCTCATGGTTTGGCGGGCGATCGCCCCCCCCCCGTAAATCTGCCCCTGCCTGAGGCAGGACCGAGTTCCAAAAGGACCGAACTCCAGGAACTCGGTCCTTTTTAAGGACCGTGAGCGGGAAAGTCGGTCCTTTTCTCAGTGAGGACCGAAATGAGGAGCGACGGTCCATTTTTAAGCAATTCCGGATGGTCCGGTCCGGACGGTCTTTTTTAGTGATTTTAGTGTGTTTAGTGATTATTTGAAGTTCTAAAGAAGATGGATCGTTTCCTCCAGAGGACTCAGAAAGAGACTGAGACTGAACTGAAACTTGTTTCAACACCTGGAGGAGACAAAGAATCTACTGATGTTAGTGCTTCAACTTCAAGTCAAGCAACTGGAGCTCCTAGCGGAAGAACTGAACCCGGCAATCCCTGGCCGTACCTGGACAAATACTTTGAATACCTGGGCCCCAAGGGTGAGCAGAACCTGGAGTACAAGTGCTTGCTGTGCCTGCCGAACAAGAACATCCTCCGACAAGCAACAAGAGCCAAAACAACCTCAAGCGACATGTCTCCAGGCGCCACCCTCACGTCCAGAACCAGTTCGACCAGTGCATCAAGGAAGGGGTGGAGCTCCAGAAAAAGAAGAAGCGGCGAGGAGACCCTCAGGAGCGCCCCGACGACAAGAGGCAGAGGACCATGGTTCAGCCGACTATACGGGAGGCCATGGCTGGACCGTCCAGAGTCACCAAGGCTCTCTTTGAAGAGAAGGTCAGTAAATTCAATTAAAAATCTTACAACTTTGTCTAGAAGTATTTATAATCATTAAATTACACTCAAATGTCAGTCAGTTATGATGAAACGTAACAAATTTTTATTTCTTTTTAATTAGTTGATCACCTTATTTGTGGGCAACATGTTGCCTCTCGAAGTCGTCGACTCCGATTCGTGGAAGGACTTAACTTAACTTAACTTAACTTACGGATTTAACTTAATAACTTTTTTTCATCATTTATGTATTGTATTAATTATAATTTACGTTAATAAAATTAAAGCTTTCCGGTGTCTTTAATTTCATTTTTCATTTTAATCAAATTTTTCACTTATATTACACTGGTATGCATCAATTTTGCTGTCGACGGTTTTGTAAGTGATTCTTATAGAGTTTTTCCTGCTGATTTCGAATCTGCAATCCGTTTTTCTCAATCAGCTCAGGTTATCCGGCTATGGCCTCATAAGTAAAATAGAATTTTTCGTGATTTTGTCAAAGCGGAATTGGAACAGTAACATCTATCATCACTTGTTTCACTTGTATAATATCTTTTTTACTTTTCAGGCATATAGATAAAATATTTCATAATGAATAGAGCGTGTAAAAATGATCCCAATAGATTCTGCTACATATGTGGGACGGTTACCATGCCAAATAACCAGTCCCAAATCACTAAATTTGTGAAGACAATGTATAGAGCATACGTTGGAATTAAGCTAGGGGACCAGGACAAAAATTTCGCCCCTCATATGTGCTGCAAGACGTGCATTGAAAATTTGAGAAGATGGAGCAAAGGCAGAGCGAAATCTTTGCCTTTTGGAATTCCCATGATTTGGAGAGAAGGAAAGGATCACGTGACAGATTGCTATTTCTGCATGACAAACCTCCGAGGTGGGCTTATAAATTTATTTTTCTTAAATATTTTGAAATCCTCGTATGAAACGACATAATATTCACCATAATGTAATATTCACCATATATAGCATAATATTCACCATAATGGTAATCATACATTTACATATACATATTGTTATAGAAAATACATTTACACATACATATTGTTATACAAGTTACATTTACATATACAATGATTGTATATTTTCTTTCTTTTTCATTCATATTGTCACCGAAGGGACAATATGAATGAAAAAGAGAGAAAATATACAGACTCCATCGACCTATTTCATATCTTACAGACCGCAGCCTTCCCTCACGAGCCGCCACTGTCTGAATGCTTCTTC